>CM034155.1:578581188-578982025 GCA_019776745.2 Taxus chinensis | reverse complement strand
TTTTATCTCACCAGCCCTCTCGAAGGGCATCATCATATCCATTTCTGAGAATCTCTTCCAATCTTCCTTCGATGTTTTTGTCTTAGAGGATACCATAATGGTCATCACCTATCTGATCTTGTTCTTTTTCATGAATGTTTAGTCTACGTTTTTGTAAAATTAGCTTGACTACCTTTTTCCTATCTATCGAAGAAGCGGGATTGCTTTCCCTTTTTTCACCCCATTATTCATCTTGCTTCAACTGCAAGACTTTCTTAAGAAACATGTATTTAACATCATATTTAACACCCTTTTGGGGCATTTTATCCAATATTTTCTTCATATCCACATTTGTGGCCATACTCGTTCCCCACGGGATATATTATTTCAACATCCATCTCCCATTATGCCATCTTTGTGTCCTATGTTAGGGGAACCTTTTCATCCTTGTGCTTGTCGATGCATATAACTCACCTTTTGTCTTTCTCGTGCCCTGTTCTAGGGCATCATTATTTTCATCTTCTTCCCTCTTGTGGATGCATGATTTTTCACTCGATTCCTTGTAGAAAAAGGATTGCATGCATACATTTCACATTCAGTTGCACATATCTTGATGTATTCCTATAACCCATTGGTCATCATGGTTTACATCCATACTGCATTGGTCTTCACCCACTCACTGGTCTATAGAACGTTGTCATCTATCTCCATTGAGACCGCAATTGTCCTCTATCGATGTGATATTGGAGTCACCACCATATTTTTCATTGATATTGCGATACTTTTTCTCCTGGGGCATATTGCCTTTGTTCATGTCTTTATCTATTCTCAGACACATATCTTCATGCAATTCATCTTTTTTTCTTTCGTGGCTTGCTATCGCAAACCAATCAACAAAAAGGGAAAAATGTAGACACCAATTTGTTGTATGACTCCTCTCGGTCATCTCGCATTTACACTCCTCTATCCAACACCCCCTCCCAAATTTAATTTCTTCTAAATCCATCCATTTAATAAATTTTGATTAATTAAAGGATTGCAAAAAATCCATTTAAATAATCAAAATTATCAATTATCTCATAAAAATGTAAAATATGAATAATAATATTCAAAATAAAAAGGAATCTCTACACTTACCTACCAATTCAAATCAGGCCTCCCACTTTTCCTCAAAATTTAAACCATGGGACCAACGTGATCATCTCATCTTACCCATGAGGTCAATCATGCTCCCCACTTCACCTAATAAAACAAATTATGAGCCCCATGAGATCACATCATATCTTCTAACCAGGGGTTAACTTACCTAATCCCGATTATTTCTTAACCTCAGTCTAACCACACTCTTACTCTATAAATATGAGTTCTCCCCCTCATTCAATAAAAAAGATGAACAATAGGTGGAAAGACTTAGGCTAAAGAGAGTTAGCACTGAGAGTGAGAAATATCTTCTTATTGAAGCTTTGAAGGAGAAAGCTCTAACTATGTCTCTTACCTTTCCATCTTAATGCATGTTTCTGATGATTGAAAAATAGGGACGGAAGCCTGATGAATTTATTAATCTCAATCAATCAACCATTACAGAGAATGGGCTGCAATATTTATAGATATTGCACAACCAAATACAAACAAACTATAAAGTTCCACAAGTGAACCAAATTCCTAAATATACAGGCTTCCAATAACATCCGGGAAGCACAAATGAATAAATACAAATATATTGTTCAAAACAATATAATAGTATGAATAAAAGACAAATATGGTTTATAACAATACATAACAAATATATGATTTAACCATTATTATTTAATTAATAAAATTAATTAAATTACTGGACTATTGCATAATTAATATTAGGATAATAATATTTTTATCCTAACATTCCCCCCCTTAATTGTGCATTGTCTGAAGAGATGAGGAGAGAAATGCTCTGAACAACTCGAACTTGTCACGTGCAAGTGACTTTGTGAAAATATCTACTCGTTGTTCAGCAATTGGAAAAAATTGAAGCTGGATGTTGTGCTTCAACACATGTTCGCATATGAAATGAACCTGAACCTCAATGTGTTGTGTTCTCTCGTGAAAAACTGGATTGCGAACAAAGTTTGAGAACACCTTCATTGTCTACATACATGGTAGTAGGTTTGTCCTGTGGTATTCCAAGTCCTTCCACTATGCGACGTAGCCAAATCGCTTCACAGATAGCTTCTCCTATAGAACGATACTCAGATTCTGTGGAAGAGTGACAAAACAAAGTGTTGTTTCTTACTTCCCCATGATATTGGTCTAGATCCCATAAAGAATACAAATACAAAAGTGGATTTTCTATCATCAATGTTACCTGCATGATCTGAATCCGAATATCCAGTCAAGAAGAAGTTTTTATTCCTCTTGTATTCTAGACCAATATCCATTGATCCTTTGAGATATCTCAAAATGCGCTTTGCTGCTTTCCAATGACAAACTTTGGGTTCCTGCATGAACCTGGATAGATAGCTCACTGCAAAGCTGATATCTGGTCTAGTGTAGGTCAGGTAAATGAGACTCCCAATCATCTGCCGATAGAGAGTGGCACTTACCTCAGGAGATGGATCTGAACGAGATAACTGTAATCTATACTCCATAGGTGTAGCAATTGGTGTGCAATCCATCATCCTAAACTTCTCGAGTGTTGTCTTGGTATATTTCATCTGAGAAACAAAGATATGATTCTCTTTCTACCATACTTCTAGTCCAAGACAGTAGTGCATAAGCCTGAGATCTGTCATGTTGAATGATCACTTAAGATCTTTCTTCATTTCATCAATCATCTTCACTAAACTGCCAGTGATGACTAGATCATCGACATAGACTACAACAATCACCATCTCCCCCCTTGCTTTTTGAGGTAGAGATTGGGATCGTATGGATTTCTGACGAATCCATGTTGTACGAGATGCTCATCAATCTTGATGTACCATGCTCGGGGTTCCTGTTTGAGACCATACAGAGATTTCCTGATTCTGCATACCTTTTTTTCTTGACCAGGTACAACATATCCCTCAGGTTGAGTCATGTAGAGTTCTTCTTGTAAATCTCCATTCAGGAAGGCACTTTTTACGTCCATTTGGTGAACTTTCCATCCAAACTGAGTAGCTAGAGAAAAGATCATCCTGATCGTTTTGATCTTAGCTGTGGGAGCAAATGTCTCCTCATAGTCAATGCCTTATTTTTGTGCGTACCCCTTTGCTACAAGTCTTTCTTTGCACTTGTCCACTGTCCCATCTACTTTGTACTTAGTTTTGAATATCCATCTGCATCCAATGGGTTTCTTCCCTGGTGGAAGATCAAAAAGCTGCCAAGTGTTATTCCTCATCATTGATTGATATTCAGAATCCATGGAATCTTTCCAAGCTTTTGACTGTAGGGATTCCTGGACTGTAAAGGGCTCATCTGATTCAATAACTCTACTCATCAAAGCAAAGTTAACTTCTTCCCTTGATTTACTACGAGTCCGTGGTCCAGGGGTGGATGTATCCAGTGGAGCATCCAATCTTGCATCTCGTAATGTACTTGTACACCATTTAGGCATACGTTGAACTGTTCCCATGGGTTGTGGTTCTATCTGATCAACACCATCATCCCCATCATCACTTTCATATTCTGAGGGAACATTAGCTTCAAGTTTTACAATAGGTGAAAAATCTACATCTTGCGAGTCCGGAGGAGGAGTCTCTGCTTCCTTCTTCTCGAAAAACTCAACATCTCTGCTTGTGTAGACTTTTCTGGTCTTAGGATCCATCAATCTATACCCAAGAGTCTCTTCACTGTACCCAATGAAGATGAGTTTTTGTGATTTCATGTCTAATTTCTTTCTGTTCTGTTTTGGTATGTGCATGTTTGCTTTGCACCTGAATACTATGAGGTGTGCAATAGATGGTTTCCTTTTTGACCATGCTTCTTGTGGTGTAATTCCATCAAGAGCAGTTGTGGGCGCTCTGTTCAACAAATACACTGCTGTTTTTGCTGCTTCTACACAAAATGTCTTTGCAAGTCCGGAATCATCAATCATGCATCGCACCATTTCCATGATAGTACGATTTCTTCTCTCGAAAACACCATTTTGCTGCGGTGTGTGTGGAGGAGGAATTTGTCGACGAATCCCATGAGTTTGTAGGTAGTCTTTGAACTCATCACTGGTGAATTCCCCCCCTCAATCTGAGCAGAGATTTCTGATGTGATGACTAGTTTCTTTCTCAACTGCAACTTTGAAATTTTTGAATGTTTCAAAGGCTTCACTTTTCTTGCGAAGACCAAAAATCCACATTTTCCGTGAATAGTCGTCAACACAAAGCATGAAGTACTGGAACCCGAATGACTTGGCTGCATCGGACCGCAAAGATCGGTATGAACCAGGTCAAGTTTACCATGAGCTCGAAAAGTACTCTTTTGGAATGAAACTCTGTGTTGTTTTCCTGCTAAGAAGTGAGGATACTTGTCTATATCCTTCTGAAGAGATGGTAGCCCATGTACCATATTACACCGGTGAAGTGTTTCGAGATATTTGAAACTTACATAACCAAATCTCCGATGCCACAACTGGGCTGAGGTGGAGTTTTTAGCCACAAGTGCTTGATCATTTTTGTGAATGAAATCAAGTTGAAACATACATCCCACATTTGAGGCTTTTGCAATTATTTTCGAGCCTCTTGATTTATCTCGAATCAAACACATTTTCTTGCCAGATTGACTATTAAAGTCAATTTTCAGGTTGTGATCTAGGAGTTGACTGACTGAAAAAAGATTCTTTGTCAACCCAGGGACATATAGAACATCTGATAGTCTGCATTTGCGTGAACCAAGGGGTAGAGAAATGTTTCCAATCCCCTGAACTGTATATGAGGAATCATCTCCCAACGAAACATGATTTTTCGATGGCATGTCCTTCATTCAAATAAACCAGTCTCTGTGGCCGGTCATGTGTCGAGTGGCTCCCGAATCAACATACCAGACATCACTAGATGACGTGGATGGTTCACTTGATCAAGCAGTGAACAAGAAGTCTTCATTGTCTGAATGTTCTTGTTTCTCAGCAATATTACCTTGCTGGTGGGGTATTCTTTTCCAGTTCCCCTTTTTTTACCCGTGATAGTTTTTTGAATGTCCCTTGTAAGATTGTTGTTGTTGTTGTCCAAAGTTTCTTGATGAACCTTTCTTATAAGTGTTATACCAACAATCTTGTAAGTCATGTCCTCTTTTGCAAATTGGACATCGCTTCTTCTGTTGATTGTCCCCATGATACTGATTCTAATGTGGGGACTTCTAATAGGATTTAGGTTTTCCTTTACCTTTTCCTTTCCATTTTTGATGTGAAGACAGTGCCTGCTCCTCTTCATCATCCTTGTTGTGCATTGCTTCCTCTTGTTGCAGTAGGTTTACTAGCTTGTCAAAACTAATTGTCGTATCTGACAAGTTTAGAGTTGTGACAAAAATGTGGTAAGAAGAAGGGAGAGCTCTCAGAACAATGGGAATGAGAGATTCATCTTTTACCTCTTCTCCTAGGGCTAGAAGTGAAGCCCGCAACTCTACAACCCTTCTTAGGAAAGCTTCAATTTTCTCATTTTTCTTGAACTTCAATGTATGTAACTGACTCTGCAAATTTAGTATGGCATTCTTGTTTTTAGCCTCAAATATTGTGCTCAGCTTATCCCATGCTTCTTCTGCTGTTGTGGCATCTCAAATGTGGGCTTGCACATCGTCGGACACTCCAAACATGATGATGAGTTTTGCTTTCTGATCTACTCTATCAAACTATCGTTGTTGTGTTGCATCAGTTGGTGATCTGGTTAGAGTACCAGTCACAACAGGCCAGATTTCTTCAAACTTAAGTTGTGTCTTTATTTTTGTCTTCCATGCAACATAGTTGCTTCCTCTGAGCAATCGTGAATTCGGAAGAAAAAATTTGGGGGCATTGGTGCCCATTATACAGAGATCACCGACACGGTTTGGCTCTTATCACTCTAGGTATTAGGTCTCCCAATCTATATACCGTCAGTCCGATATACCGAACCTTTCTATATATGTGCCCTTCCGATATACCCGTCGGTATGTGGAAGAAGCTCACCCTTTCTATACCCGGCGGTACGTGAAAGAGGCGTTAACATACGTGAAAGAATTCAATACGTGGTACCAAGACAGTACTGATGGGGTCTGTGCGATTATTGACACCGGCTCAAAGAAATATCCTCATACGCGTGCATAACTTCAGTATATACTCAGATAATTTCTCATTACGGATTTATGTCTTGCAGTCCTTCACAGACGGATGGGATGGTTCATAGTGTGTGCACTGCGACCTTATTACTCCCCGTCGATTTATAGGGACGATGCCCAGACGACGTTGTTGTAGCTATATTAGGCGTTAAGTGCAGTAGTAGTCATAATGGCTTTACCTGTAAGCACTTCCCAGAGGCATCGTATATACCGAATGCTGCGAATGAGATCTAGGATCTCGTGAGTGTTATAGAACCAATTTTTTTTTGTTTTTTGATTATAATTCTGCCAGTTTCTGAGCAGTTACAAAGTTTTGCAGTTGAATATGGAAACCTAAAAATTAGTACAATATGCAGCAGTATACAATTTACATTCAAAAAAATGGACAATTTGAATGGCAGGCAAAAATTTCTGTTTTGTGGGTCATGGTGGCCTCCTGAGCCCAATACAACCCAAAATGCTAAAAATTGCAAACAAAAAGTTGAAGATGCAATTTTTAGATAGGTATCCCTTTGCAAAAAAATTCTGAAATGAAAAAAAAGACTAGATGGGAGAAAAAATAAATTTTTACCCTAACTTAGGGATTCCTCCGCTAAATTTAGTTAGTTATAACTAAATTCAAATTTTGCCACTAAATTTGGTAAAACTGCCAAATTTTCCGCCAAATTTCAAAACATGAGTTTTTGAGTGTTGGGGCAGGATTTGACCCCCAGACCTCTCACTCCCAAGGTGCATCCAATAACCAACTTGGCCTCTTAGGGGCGCTTAGTATGGAAATGAACTAATTTGCATTTATTGAAAGGTAAAAACGACTTACCTTTTGAAAGAAGCGGTTTGAACGAATCTCCACATGGCTGCATGCGGGGAGGTAGTTTTAGGGTTTGATTTACTTGAAAAATGGATCTCCTTTTTTTTTCTTTGTTTTTGTTTGGCTTTGTATAGCCGCCCCCCTTTCCTTTTGTTTTTCTCAGCCGTTGTTTTTGCTTTGGCCGCTGTTTTTTCTTTCTTTCTTTTTGTGTGCAGGCCTCCTAGTTCTTGTTTGTTGCGTGGATTATAGTGCAGGTCATGCAAGGCATGAGGAGGACTGGCTATTGCTTTGGTCGCTCCTTTTTTTTTTTTAAAATACACTTCCACTGTGCAGGCCGCTTCTCTTTCACAACAAACAAACAAATATACTTTGATATAGCAAATATATTGTTTCTATGCTATGCCATTTCTATGATATATAACAAATATAACAAACAAATGACCTCTTCTCTTTGCTATGCCACTGTGCTTTTGTTTCTTTTTTTATTGATTGTCTCTTTGTGCAGGTGCGTGCAAGACTAATTCTCAGGTCCAGCAGGGGTTTCCACGCCTCCTTCAACTGCTGCCCCTCTCTGTTCTACGCCTATACGGAGTCCTTCTTCACACGGCCTCCAAATATAGCAAGTAATCTTGCAGCAAATTTTTCCTGGTGCTGAGTGCACTAGTGCAAAAAAAATTTGCGTTCCAAACACCTGGAACTGAACAGGAGGTTGTGGGTTTGCAGGGGGTTCTGGGAAGCTGCAGGAGGCAGCACTGGCTCTCCTTCTATTGCAGATTTCTTCTCCATGAATTCTCCTTCATCTGCAACCTTCTCCAACCTTTCCAGGAGCTTCAATTCGCTCTGGTACCAAATGATGATTGAAAAACAGGGACGGAAGCCTGATGAATTTATTAATCTCAATCAATCACCCATTACAGAGAATGGGCTGCAATATTTATAGATATTGCACAGCCAAATACAAACAAACTATTAAGTTCCACAGGTGAACCAAATTCCTAAATATACAGGCTTCCAATAACATCCAGGAAGCACAAATGAATAAATACAAATATATTGTTCAAAACAATATAACAGTATGAATAAAAGACAAATATGGTTTATAACAATACATAACAAATATATGATTTAACCATTATTATTTAATTAATAAAATTAATTAAATAACTGGACTATTGCATAGTTAATATTAGGATAATAATATTTTTATCCTAACAGTTTCCTCTTCAGATCAACACTCTAGCTAAGTTTCTTAGTCATTCTAGTTTGATTATCTTTTTACATTTGTATAATTCTACATGTTATTTTTCTGTTTATCATTTATAGTCATATTTTTAAACATAGGGGTTGACATCCACCAAGGGATTTAATATCCTCTTGGAAACGGCATGTTGTCTGACCAACTGCCGTATATCATTATCTAATATTATCTATTTCAATTTTGTAGATCTATCTTCTTTATCAACCATCTTCTTCTCTGTGCCCATTTCTTAGATCCACATCTGCATCTGAGTTCCTAATCCCTCCATCATTCAAAGTTTTTGGTGGCTTTGAGTCTCGGCATTCACCCATGCAAGAACGTGGTTTCCGGATCAACACTAGTCATGGAGTTATGAAGGTTTGTGAGTTATTTTTCATGTTGTAGTAGTGTCTCATGGTCTTAAATATCTTGTTTATGTCTGATATGATATACTTAAAGCCTTGTTTTTATATGAAGAAGTGATTTATTTCTTAATTCCTAATGTCCTAATCTGAAGAAGTTATCCCGTCATTTCCCTAAGAAATATTTCATCTCTGCCTTGCATTCTTGAATGAAATTGTACCATCATCATCATATTTTTCCTTTATAGCCTTAAATCAGATTATCACTCAGGAGTCTTAAATCTGATACAATAATGGTGTAGAAGATCTAACTTCAAACTATACTTTTGAAACAAAATGCCCTTCATGCAAGCTCCACCTTGTTAATGTCTTACTAGGTTCTTCAAACTTGAGGGTCTATACTCACCTATGAGGTTACATTTTTTACAAACACTTCATCCTTCATACCTATTCTAAAATATCCTTAGGCACCTCAAACACCTTCTACATTATTACTATCTTATATTCTCATTATAAGATTTTCAATGAACAAGACCTACACAACTAGGTCTCTATCAAAGATATTGTCAATATGTTACTCCTTAGACCTCTACCTTCTCTATACTCAATCATCCAAAACATCCCAAACTTTCCTTTGTATACACACTTCATATAACCACGTCCTTGACTCATACACACCCTTGGTCCATTATGGCCTAATAAGACTTATCTTAGTTCTACCGTACTTGAAATCTCCATTCTTATTATTTCCATCTTGGATTGGTGTAAGACCTCTTATCCACCATGCATAGGGTGATTATACCATCACTTGTCTCTTCTTGAATTCTAGGTTCTCATTTTAGGACACACCATAGTCTAATGAGGCTCAACTAGTCAACATGCTCTAAACTTGACATGAGACTCTGAATGATACCCAACACTCTTAAACCTCCTCCACTAACTTGTTATAGGGTGTTTAGACCCTTGGTACAATCAAACCATAACATTCTTGTATACTTATCATATTAGCCCTTATTGCCTACTAGGTCTTCCAACATACAAACCTTGAAAAATATCAAACTCTCCTAAAGCAATGTCACTCTCCCTAAATGGATTCAAAGACCCTTTATGGGATTCTTGGATATGCCCAAATATTATTATATGGTCCTTTATAAAGAATTTTACTTGTTTTGACATGTATTGAGTCAATTAGGCCTTTGTAGTCTATTAAATGACAATATAATCTTACTAGTGTGGAATCTCCTGAAACTTGATTTTTACACCTCTATTATCATCTCCTGACACTCAATGATGAGTTTTGGAACCTTCATTCATTGAATAATACTTACATGCACTTCAATCTACACAATTTTGGGTACTGTCACAGTTTTGTAGACTCAAAATCCCTTGTTTTAACCCTCACACATGTGAGTACCAAACTAAAATTTTACACACTTCTACATACCCTCAAGAAAGAGATGATGTCTAAATTTTATGAGTTTTTTGATGGATAGAATTCTTATATAGTGATGCCCTAGTTAGGGCCCGAGACCTAATAAATTGATCTATAGGAATATAAAATTAAATTCATGGGTTGAGAAAAATATATGTGTTATCCCTCATGTATTTCCCTCCTAACTAGACCTTCACAGGTCCATGAAATTATGTTATTTTTTCACTATTAAATTCATGCTCCCGACCAAGAAATAGAGACATCTATAGTCATATACATAATGCATGCAAACCAGAGGTCAACTCTAACAAAATTCAATTATTCTCTCTTTATTCATTTTTATTCAACTTTGTTACATCATCTTCCTTTATCTACTCATCGAATCTATTACTCTTTTTGAGTGTTTTTCATGCTAGCCTTAAGAAACAACACCCCTAAGATGATGCAACTACTTCTATTTTTGACTCAACAAGAGTCTTGACTTGGAATATGCCAAAATCATATCAAAATAACCTCTACACACGTTTACCATTGTATCACCCATATTTTTATGTCCTACATGGAACTTATTTATAGGTGTTACATACAATTTGAATTTTATAGCATGTTTAAGGAGATTAAAAATTTATAGGCTTGTGAACACACTCATGAACACATTTCTAGGCCTATAAACACACTAAAAATGTAGTCCTCAATGATGATCTACATCATACTTCGCTTTAGATAAAATTTGAGCTTTTATCTCAATGGACATATGTTTGCTCTCAATTTTCTTTTTTCTTCTCCTTGTGGTTGCATCTTGATCATGGTATTCTATCCTTTATGTCTATTCTTCAATGTTTGAAATATTCCATCCTATTATTGTTCAAAGATTGAGATTCCTTCATTTTCAACCTTCCTTCCTTTGTGTCGCTTATTCATATTCTTGGTTCAATCTCAGCTATCTTGTTTCTTCATTCTCCATGAATTATTTTACTACCCATTCATACTAGAGTGTCTGCTCTTGTGTATCATATTTAAGTTACTTCTTATACTTACTCTCCATTTTTTACTTGTACCTAATTGAAGTAGTAACCAAAACCATATTGCATTTATTACCTTGTACTTATGTCTAATTTTTCTCTTCCTTATGATTTTTCTTTCATCTTTGTCTTCATTTAATTTTTTCCATGTTCTATTTTCCTTGCCTTTGTATGTCTTCATCTTATTTATTAAATCTCCCAGATCCATCTCATTCCATTTAGAATCTAAATGTTCCTTTATAGTTATTTTTTGCCTCTTGGTTTTACCAGTTGTTCCCTTGTACCTACATAATTCTCAAGTTGGATGTTCCTTCATGATTCTTGTTATCTTTAGGCTAATATCCATGCATTTGGACTATCAAACCAGCCACTTGCTTGATTGTATATTGTCTATTTCCTTCATTTTCAAGTATGCTTGAAATAGTGCCTTGAATTTCATGCTTTCTTCCTTTCTTTCTCAACATTATATCTCTAGTTATTGCTCTCTATCTGATCTCTTCGACATTTTTTAACATCTTCTTAATGTGATTCAGGCCCCTTGAATGCTTCCATGTGACTTTCTTTACCTCCTCTTCTTACCACTTCCACATTTTTATTCCTTTATGCATGCTCTCATTTGAAATTTTACTTTCAATAGCTGCATATATACAAGCCACCAGTTGATTAGTCTCAATATACTAAGGCTTCTTGGTCTTTATGAATAATCCATGATTTCCTTTATCCTCCTTTCAACTTGAACTTTGTCTTAGATTGTTTTTTGAGTCTCATTAATTAATTTTCCCTTGTTGTTCCTCTTCATTCATGTTATAGTTGTCATGATCCATTTGTTCCTCATTCATCTTGTCTTGGTATTCTAGAGACAAACCTTCTCTTTCTTATTCCAAGGACTTTTTTGTCTTCTCTTCATCACATTCTTGTTTAAATTCCTTAGTTCTCTCTTGGAAAACTATCACCATTTCCTCAACCAAGTATTTCTCTTGGAAATACTTCATCAATCCTTCATGATTCTTGGACCTTCTTGGGACTTGCATGATTACAAACCATTCTTCTAATTTCTATAGCTCCTTTCTCAAATTGAGAGTGCCTAACTTTTCCTCTTCCTCATACTTAGTACTAGACTTGGCTTGTTCTCTTGCCTGAGCATCACTTCTATCATATGATCTTCCTAAATTTTCACCAATAATTGATACTTTATGAGATGTACCTGCATTCATACATGTAAACATAGGATTAGATATAAAAACTAGAGGTTCTTGGACCTCCATGCCTGCTCCATTCATGACTTCCTTTTTCTTGTAATAATTTCTTTCATTTAGACTATTTTTTAAGCATTCAACATGCAGTCTCCCTTATTTCACTTCTTTAATTACTATTCCCTCCCCAACGCATCTTTTGTACTTCTCTAGAGTGGTATTTCACTTACACTTTACTCGTAATCTTTCCATAACCTTATGTTACTATACTAACTTCCATGTGACTAGTTCCTTGGTCACAAAGCACTCTTCCTGGTGCTTCTCTTCTCACTTGGTATTTTGTCACAACAGCATTAGTGCACATCTCTATCTCTTCCTTCACTCTTCTTTTATCTCTTGAAAGTGCAGCCTTGTTGAGAGATGGAAACAGGGGTTATAAGATTTCTTTATCTCTCACTTCCATAGATACAATGGAAAACACCTCAGGTCTGTGAGTTATAACTATTGTTGAGGCGAGTCTCTGGTATCAAGGTCGGTTCCTTTTTTTATGGGATTTTAAGGGTAAAAGGATGACTCTAAATTTAAATTCAAATGGGTGATACACCAAATTTATTGAGGGATTTTACTGAGTATATGTACAATAAAATTGAGAACAAATTTTTGATGCATGAACCAATGGTTTACAACAGAATATAAAGGGAAAAAACTTATGTATTGAGGGATAAATCACAACAACATGAAAAGATAAAAATGCACACTAATACTGTGTAGAAAATACAAGATTTACAGCAAGGTAAGATGATAAATCAGGAAATTAAACATGAATAAGAATTAATGGAAAGATACACACCACTGCAATAATTGGAAAGGACAAAATTGGTTCTCATTCAAGGAAAAACTGGAAAAAATATGCTTCAGCACTCTTGTGTCCAAAAAATCCTCTCTTGTGTCTTACAATTGCATGCAATATATATCAATACTACTTTACCCAACCCATCCTAAAAATATACTACAATATGTACTTACCCATGCATGCTAATTTTATGTCTTTTTCCTGAATAAATAAAGGATTAAAAATATACATGTTGATTACAACGAGGCATTAGTAGGCTTACAAAATCGACACTTTCAACCTTTGTTATCATGTGAATCTTAGACATTACTGAAAAGTAGGTGAGCTTTGTGGTTTCAACATTATGTGAATAGATGATAATGTTTCCTCTTGAGTTTTTAACTGTATATTTCTGATAAAACATAAACCCCTTCTGGGTTCTTGCTTTCCTACTTTGAAATCCTTTTTATGAGCTTAAACTAGAGTGTCGGGTTGTCTTTTCATGAAATCTTGAGGGTTTTAAAGGAGTTCGGCCTCGAACTGGTAGAATTCCCCTCATTCTTTTCAAAATCTTCAAAATATTCTTGAAAACCTTAACTACCATTTAAAAATTGAGTTATTATTTTTGGGTTATCATAGTTTTTGCTATTTCATTATGGGTGTTTTTTTTCATCTTCTGTTGGCATGATTTGGAGCTCATTATTTCTATTTTCTTAAGCTCTTCTTATGATTGCACACTTTTCTATATATACCCAGATTTGGGCTTTGATTTTTGCCATTTATAGTGGTACTATGTGGCATCACGAATACCCATCTTTGATTTTATCTTGGCACGCTTATGGTGATCCACATGGCACTTATGGATGAGATGTCGGTTTTCCTTTGCTTGATGTTATGTATCTTCCCAGGATAAGCTCGTATTTTTGAGCTCAAACCTATTTTTTTGAAATATTTTTCCCTTATACACTTACATATGTTCCAACCCAGATCTAGGTTGTTTCAATTTGTGTGATTCAAAAATCAATTGCTGAATTTGTGCATGATTTTTCTACTCTGCACTCTAAAAATTGTAAATACCGCTTTTGGTATATTTGAGTTCTTTCACCTAAATTTGAACTGTAAAGTTGTATTTTCATTGAAATTGGGTGAATTTCTAGCATTCAAGCTCAAAACTTGTTATGGCCATTCATTATTTTTCATGCATTTAATAGATCTCCTGGGATTTCAAAACTTGACCCAAATGTTGAGTTATGTTACCATTTTTTTATTTCTTTTACAAATTTCATGAAATTTCCTTACAGTCATTGTCTGAATTTGGAAAATTTCCATGGAATCATGATTGGAGTTAGAGTTAGATATGACGGGTTGTTGTATTACCAGTCATTTAACCAACTCATAGACAAGTTGGTGTCATTATAACTAAGGTGGTGTCCAAAGTTGTATGCAAAAGGAGAAAGGAAAATATCATTCAACATTACTTCTTCCTAAGAAAACATATAGAAATTAAACATGAATGAAAAAGAAACACACAACAACTAAACTACTGAAATAAATCTATAGTAAATAAACTAAGCTAATAAATAATAGAAAAATCCTCCTCCTTGGATAAGATCAGCTTTTAGCCATTCTCTTCCCTTTGGATTTGGAGCAACTATAATTGAATTTTAAAACTGAACTTGTATTGATTCAAAACTGATTTACAAAATATGCCCCCTTTCCAAATATATGGAAGAGGTATTTATAGACATTACTCCTAGTTTACTTGGTCCGCACTCCAAGAAATAATTACCTATTCTTGGGTGGACTTATTCAAAGAAATAAATATTAAATAAACTTGACTACAACAACCCACTTATTGTGGATAATATTTCTACAACGCATTCCTTTAATCTAGGAACACAAAGTGGGAGAGTACTTATTCAACATTCATAATACTATTCCACTATTTTCTCATCCTTGATACATGGAGAGAAAATGGAGGAGTGTTAAGTCTACTACTTTGAATTCTTCTTGGAATGCCACATGCATGCATGACTTTAGATTGCCACATGTTTGTATCTATATTCTTGATTGATGACATGGAAGCAAGGAGTAGGCTAAATAGTTCAGTGCTCCTTTACATTATTTTGGAACAAATAATAATACTTTCACTAGTTAGGTGTTTCTGTAGCTATATGAATAATTTCTGTAGCCAGGCATTTCCGTAGCTGCGTGAAGAATTTCTGTAGCTGGGAATTTTCGTAGTTGTTTGAAGTCTTTCAGTAGCTAAAATCTATGAACTTGGTGTACAGTTGCTTATGAATTGTTTT
The DNA here is from genome assembly GCA_019776745.2 of Taxus chinensis. NCBI lineage: Eukaryota > Viridiplantae > Streptophyta > Pinopsida > Cupressales > Taxaceae > Taxus > Taxus chinensis. The sequence goes on along the minus strand of CM034155.1, from coordinate 578,966,599 downwards.
CTACACACTATTACATTCTAACTTTAGAATAAATATTAGGAAATAAAAACAATTAGATTGAAAATATATTTCTAAAGAGATGATAAGATAAATCCTATATTCTACCTTAAATATGCTATACATTATTAAAACTACATCTCGATTCACTCGAAAGCTTTGTTTTAAGAGAGAGAATAAGAGTTCTATTTGGTGATATAATGAGACATATTTTGGTCTCATCAAGATACATGCATCTCTTCCTTTTCTTGTAAAAGTGAAAAAATGTTGAAACTCTTTCGAAATGGGTATTCATTTATTTCTTTGTACGAGCTTTTTAGACAACTCTTGTTGTTCTGTCTGTGTCTTTATGCTTTGAAAAATGGAGTTTCCTTTTATGATTCTGAAAATACTTCTTATTTGATGTATTTGGGTGCCAAACATGTTGGCTTTTCCTGATGTGGCTCGCCATGTAGAGAAATGAAGCTTCCAGTTTTGACTGTTATGAACTGAATGTTGCCTTTGATCAAATATGAGTTCTGCATATACAAGTAGCTTGTTTTTTGTGCCAAACTCTCTTGGTTCAAACCTCTATGTGAATCATGGTTTTTTAATGGTCAAAATTTTGTAATTTTTACCTTGAATTGGTTTTCATTTTGAGTTCTAGGAGTTTTATAATGTTTTCTCATGAATTTTGTCTTGTTTCAAATCTCTTTATAGAATCCAAATGTTATGGCCGTTATGGATGTTTGTTTGAATCGACTTATATTTTCTTTGAATTTGTGTTTAATTTTATGTTGAATCTCTTCAAATCTCTCCGGATCTGGATACCTGAGATGGGATGGCATATTCATGTAGATTTATGGGTTTATTCTTTAGTTTTCCAAGATCAAAAATTTCATGATCGGACATTGATGACATTAAAGCTTCACTTGCTCAGATCTGAATCTATTTGAAATTGAGTTGATGTATCGTTGTTTACTCATTTTGCTAAGTTAGAAAAGGTGCTTTATTCTTATGGTTTTGCATCTGGATATCCTCTTATATTCCCTTCAATTTCTATAGCCAATATATTCAACCTTGAGCTTGCATTACTCTTCCTTTGGATTTATGTTTTCTCATTTGCTATCTTCAATTATAGTTTGTTAGTTTTGAAAACTTATGGAATTTCCTTCTCTTTAAAAGAAACTAAAAATTAATACCTACATTTATCTCAAAGACTTAGAGTTTTTTGTGCTACTATACATCTGCTTGGGTTTTCTTGTTCTCTTGTAACTGAGCAATATTTTCCTTTTGGAGTATACCCTATAGCTTGCTATTGATAGAACTTGTTGGAAATACATGGTTGTATGTGCATATTTTTCCTATTATGCTTTGAGAAGCTTTGCATTTGAGCAATCTATCAATGGATTCATTACTCAACTTGAAGGTTGGTAATTACCTCTCTGTTTTCCTAAGGTAGATGCATAATATAAAATTGAATTCTGATGTATGAATGATTTTGAGAATCACTTTCTTTGTTAAGGAAAACTACTCACTCATAATCTGATGGCTTAGTAGATTATTCATTTATCTCTTTAAAACTGCACTATAGCACTTCCAAAATCTTCTTTGCTGCATTTGATCCTTGATTGCTTGATTATTTTTAATGGTGTAAGAGAACTAAAATCTACAGATGTAGATGTAGTTTTGACTGTAGATGTTATTACTTGAGTTTCTATAATTTCTTAATAACTAAAGCTTATACTTTTGTAATTTGAACCTTAATCTCATAAGCTATAGTGACATTTATTTTTGGAGCACAAGGTGAATATATCGAATTGTATCCTAAAATCACTCCCTTTTCTAATTCATCTTTGAGCTGTTATATTCTCCATGCATGAGTGAAGCTGAAACTAGTATTCACCTTCTCCATTGGCTACAATTGTATTATGTTATGAGTTGATTAGAAACTCTTTGCAGAAGAATGAATTTGTTGTCTTCTTTTAGTTGAATCCTTAATATTCAATGAAAAATGGAGGCTCTCTAAAATGAAACTTGAATCTTCTTAAAATAATTGAAATCTGAGTATCTTAGTCAATTAAGTTTCTTTGTGTAGAATCTTGATCCTATAATGAATACATCTACCTGATAACTGTTAGGAACTTTGATAATTTTACTTTCCTAGCAGATATGTTGAATGTATAGTTCAATTACAATTAATCTATACATTTTCCTCATATCATTTCTATATATTCATGAATACTATATTTTTGCAGTTCTAAAACTTTGCATGGTGAAAAATTGTCTTTGATCTCCTTTGTATCTACATTGGTTTCCTTTCAACTCATGTTGCTCCATTAATATTAACTTTGTTTCATTCTTGCAATATGTACTAAAATGGATTGAAGATTTATTTGCTTGGTCTCTTTATTTTACATCAGTATGTCAAGAAATGAAGTCTAAAACTAAATATATAATGATATCATTATTTGTACTTTTTTTGTATGCATCCTATTTGTTTGAATCTATAGTTATGAAGTTGTATTTTCATTTCTGGCTTTGCAAAGATATTTCTTATTTCTTCATTCTCAACAAGGTAACTTGTAACCTTTCAGGATTGTCTTTTCAAAAGAAAATCTAATAAGGTGAAATCTAAGGTTTTTCTTACCTTCAGTCTGAACTGAAACTATGATTGTAATTCATCATTTATTCTTTGATTCATCTTGGAATATAGCACTTTCTAATTTGGTTGTTCATAATGTTTCATTCAATGATTGCTTCTGTATATTCTCATCTATACTGTAATGTTTCTTTTGATATACAAAATTTAGTGTCTCTTTCTTCTTTCTTTCTTGTACCTACACATTTAGACAAAATAGCGAGAAAACAATAGGCTTTTTGGCCTCTCTTGTGTTCCATAGTTACTATTTTCTTTCTTTTCACTTGTGTTTCCTGATTCTGATAATCATATGTGCTTATGTAAGATATTACTTTTCATTTTTGTATCATCCTTGATGTACCTTATGCCTCTTAATATTAGGAGATTCATTTCCTAAAGATAATAGCATGGGCATGAAAATTTAACCCTGAGCTCAAAACTGATAATTTTCTTGTTATTCTTTAGGGTACACTATTGCAGTGGATGTCATTAAAAATATAAAGATGAAGGAGCCAGAAAGTGGAACAAAAAAACCAAGTGGAAACCTCAAGGCAATGATGGGTTCCTTCTCCATTCCTTTTCTCTTAGCTTTTTGCAAATGTATCTCTTATTTCAATACTTATAAGTTACATCCCACAACTTTTGTGGGAAACATTAAATTTCTTCATGAATAAATAACATTAATTTTTGTAAGTGAGTTATATACTTCTTTTGCATTGATCTTTTATGATGGATATTAATTGGATAATGAAAATAAAAAACTCAATAATATGATTAATAGAATTTAAACATGAAGCAATAATGAGATTTAATGTACCTGTAACTTAAAAATGAACTCTGCTGGATGAAAACTACAACCTTGTTTGTTGTTATTGAGTTTAACCTCTCATATAAATTTTTATTCCCACCTTCATCAAGGTAATGCATTAGTATTTTGGGGATTTTTGTTTCCTTGTTGAAGACGAACATGTAATGGTAACCTATGTGAGGTGTTACATTCTGTAACAACACACATAGCTACAAATTGCATATTGTTAATCAATTGCTACAACTGAAAACAAAATGAAAAAATGTATGAATTCCCCTCAGTTGAGTACATTTCATTAATTCCTTCCATTGAAAACAAAATTTTGAGTTGCCCATTTTTGCACGAGTGTAAAAATTTTCAACATTTCTATCAATCTTATGGGGAAAGCTTCTTGTTATCTTGTGGACCAGTTCCTTTCTCTTATCCATTGGGCATGGAGTTGAAGCATATAACCAAAATATACCTTTGATGATAAACTGACCCATCTAAAAAACAAACTAAAGTTAAGAAAAGATCTGGTAAAATAGATCATGTGCACGAGTGCACTTATTGAATCGAAAAATATTGCAATGTACATGAACTTCACTTATTGAAAGGGAAATCCTAATCTAACCAAAGACTTTAGGATTTTTTAATAACAATTTTTAAGAAACATACCATTTATAGGAATGGGAAGTTATTCTTCGTTCATCCTTGAAATTTGAAATTCATTTTGCTCTTTTCAATATGAAATCATGTAAGGACCACTCAATATTGTATCAAACTTCGTGTCATTTCCTGGCTTTGCACAAACATCATCACATTTCAACACATTGTCTCCTTCATTGAAGACTTTGAATTTATCTGTTTTATCAAATGTTATCTTGATCTATCTCTGATTTTTTTCCATGTTCACATGAGTTTGATCTCTTAACTCTTATAGCTCCATTAATTTTGCATAACAAACTTGCATTGGTTCATTCTCAAGTAGTTCCATCTGATGTAGTAAATATAATGTGGGCAACTCAACTGAGATGGGCATTCTTTCCTCTCGTCCATAAACAAGCTCGTATGGTGAATTACCAACTGATATTTTAGGAGTCACTTTTTTCACCCAAAGTGTTGAATTTAATATCAAATACAAAGCTCTTTTGTTGTCCTTGAGTGTTCTTCTCATGATCTTCAAAATATTTTTGTTAGTACTTTTAGCTAAATCGTTACCTTATGGGTAATAATTATATGAAGTAATCAAATAAATTCCATGGTTGACAACCCAATCTGTTACCTTTACACTAAGAAATGCTAAGGAAATATCTAAAATGGTAGTTGTTGGAACACCAAATCTACAAATTATACCTTCGTAAAATGATAAGATTGACGTCTCATTAGCTTCTTTCAAGGCTACTACTTTAGTCCAACGTGTGAAATAATCCATGGTATTCAATATCCATTTGTGTCCTTGTGACTAAGGTGGATTTATCATGCCAATGAAGTCAAGACCCCACTGCATTTATTTATGATTCACTGAAATGGGCTGCAGGGGCAGTGAAGCTAAACATTCCTTTCCAACAAAGAAAACACACTTCTTAAAGTTTCTAATCCATTCGAAGCAGTCCTTCAATATGATGGGCCAATAGTAAAAACTTTCATAATTTTTAAGGCTATAATACATTTTTAAAAGTGGCCTCCTATAGGTCCTTCACGAAACTTAGATATTAGTTGCTAGAATCTATCATAATCAATACATCGCAACAAAATTCCATTTATATCCCTTTTAAAGAGCACACCATCAATGAAAACATAAGGTACAACTTGGAGTCTGAAATATCTTCATTTATTCTTGTTCATACCTTTCGGATAAGTACCGTTTTACAAGTAATTAATCAAATAAATCATCCATCTTGATTTGTGAACTTTTGGATTGAGTTTTGGTTGCTAATTTTTAGGTTGTAATAAGATTTTTGACTGCTGATACGTGATTTCAGCATGTTGTAATGAATTTTCTAGTTCTACAGCCTGCTTTTTTCCTCATCTGCAATCATATGTTCACAAAATCCTTTTCCTCAAATTTTTTTTTCAATACGTATGTCAACATAATATTCCATTACCTTTGTAATCCAGTCTGCTCTCTTCTTATTCAGTTCTTTGTTTAATAAAAATTCTTTAACACTTGTATGAGAGACTAAGACATGTATATTATTATTGGAAAGCATGTACTTAAAATTCTGTAATCCTCTAACTATAGAATGTACTTGGTTTTAAAGAAAAGTGTAACTTATCTCATAGTCATGTAATCTCTACCCAAAGAAAGCAATTGGCTGCACAATATTTTCATTATTAACCTGAGTTAATATGGTTAAAATGGTTTCATCTCCTACAAGTGCATACATCATAAAATACTTCTCCAAATTAGGAGCTTGTTAAATAGATTTCTTGATAGCTTTGAATTCCTTTCTTCCTTTTCTGGTCCAAGAGAAAATTTAATCTTTCTTTAACATGGTTGTTAATGGCTTGACTAATGCTACAAAATCTGGAACAAATCTACTAACAAAGTTGATTTTTCCAAGAGAACTTTGTATTAATTTCTTATGATGAGGCAAGGATAACTGTGAAATTGGTTCAATTTTTAAAGGATCAATAGCTAAACCTTGGCTAGAAACAATATGTCCAAGTAATTTACCTTGATGGACCAAAAATATAGACCGTTTAGGATTAAGTGATATTCCAAACTGTTTGCAAAGCTGAAAAGTCTTCCTTAGATGCATAAGATGATCATCAGAATTCTTGGAAAATATAGTGACATCGTATAAATAAACCAGTATTCATTTATTCAATAGGCTATGAAAATCCATGTCCATTACACATTGAAACATTACACCGACATTAGAAATTACAAAAGGCATTATTTTGTAAGCATACATACCCCACTTTGTGGTGAAAGTTGTTTTGTATCTTGTTGGCTAGAAACTTTGTCTGTGAGGGAAAATTTGTGGGTTTCCTACCAACACTATGGGAAAATAAGTCCCTCTACTTGAACGGTGCAGCTACTGTGTTTACATGCGTGAAAAGTGAATTTCAATGGTGGTTTTTCAACCAGAGATCCATAAGGGCACTCCACTGACCCTATGGCAAAGCCTGTAATTTATTGCTAGGGAAGAAATTGATCTAAGAGTTGGAAAGGGAGTGAGAATGGAGATGAGAGAATCAATTTTGTGGTTAGAGTGTCAGATGCCCACACACATTGATTAGAAAGTTCACTACATGCATTATATATGAGAAGAAAAACAAATCTACAAACACAGAGCTACAAGACCGAATAAAACTCATTGGTCACAAAGTACCAATCAATTCCACCATAAAAGGGACAAAAAATTCCCTTTTTTCTTATTGAAGCTAGAGCATAATTCGTACAATGAGAAAGAAGTTAATAAAAATGCAGAAGGGGAAGAATAGAAGAAGATTAACAAGAATTTTTCCTTCTCTGTTCGTGTCAAGCATTCCCAGTTCACAAAAAATGATTTCCAACCTATACAATGACTTACAGATCTCATGAAATAGCTCACAAGAATTGGTTACAAATTTATTGAATGGCCAAGAAGTAGTTACGCAAAAAACCAATCATTTTGCACCGTTTTGGGTTCTTGATTTGCAGAGAGACGGCCATGGCGGGAGAAAACTAGAAAACATGATTAAAACTGTTACATTCTTTACCAGTTCGAATATAGACCATTTGATTTACCTTTTGTAGATTTGAATTTGAGCCACCCAAGTGTCAGGAAGTGATTGGAGTGGTCGCGGGTGAGCTCTTTTGAAATTTTACAACTTTTGGGAGATTTGGCAATTTTTCACTTTTTGGCCCGCCGACCCATTTTGACTTTTCAATGTGCATACGTGGGAGGATTTGATTGGCTACGGGTTCATGGATAAATTTAGAACATTTAAAAAAAATTGGTGAAAAAGGCTCACAATCACAAACTTCTTAACCAACCTACATCCCTGTGTTGACTTTTTAATGCTGGAAACATACGCGGCATCTCCTGATTGGCTGTAGGGGTGCGGCTAACCTTTTTGCTTTTAACCATAAGGGATAAAAACTCAAATTTCCTTTGAAGGTCAATTGTCTACTTTGAATACATGGCACCATTTTATTGGTTGTGGAGCCATGGGTTGATTCATCCCTTTTAACTTTCAACACCAGCATGGACAAGTGGCGTCTCCTTATTGGATGCGGGGGTGCTGCTCAATGTTTCTCCTTTAACTTTTCAACCCTAACATGGACACATGGCATCCCCTGATTGGCTACAAGATTTAATATTCATTCTGCAATTTTTCCTAAAAAAGGGAAAAATGAAAAAGAAATCCCCTCAGCCCTGCATGTCCGCCTATGGAAAAAATACCAACATAGGTCTGTCAAGCCATATCTTGAAAAATACAAGGAGTTAGAATGAATTCTTCACATTTTTGGAAAGGGGAAGAAATTTCCCATATGATGAAAGTGTTTCCAAGCATCCTTGGTCCCTTAGGAAGTATAAGATTTAAAAATACTCTATTTTTACCATTTTTCAAAGGGTACCAGCTCAAAATTTCTAATTCAAGACTTAGAAAATGAAGGAAATTTTAGGGGGACAATAGTTGGCTCTAGCTTGGGGACATAGCATGGATTGAGTAGGGTGAAGACATGGCATGAGAATACAGAATCATGAGTTTCATAACATATAACGTTGACCAGTGCCTTATCCATTGTGCCTTGCAGAGTCATGTACAATTCTGAGGAAAGAAAGAAGGAAGGAGGGTACACACAAACAAAAAACCACAAAGAACAGAAAGGGAAAACCAAAACACACAGTAGAAATAGGGGAAAAACAAACACACAACAGGAAAAAAGGGAAAAGAATAAACCTATGGTACAAAGTGAGGGAGAACTCACTTTCACTGATGATATAGCTTCAAATATTGCCCACTTCTAGGGAACGCTAATGGAGTTCCATCTAAGTGTGATAAAGGGAAGACATTCTCACCACAAGCTCCATGAATTTGAAATGGACCCAGCCAAAATGAATTAAACATTCCATGGCTGCCCTTTAGCTCTCTTCTCTTAACCCACAACAGAACGAGGTCTCTAACTCTGAATTCTCGTGCCTTGGTCCTTTTATCAAAGATTTTCTTTACTCTAAACTGATGATATTTGATTTTATCCACCACCTGAGATCTTTTCTCTTTTAACTTCTCAAGAAAGAGGATCCTTTTTGTTGATCAGAGAAACTACTTAGCAGACAGGAAAGCATGTCAAATTCAAAGGCATGGAAGAATAGGAATAACTCATGCACATAATGGAAGTTCAGTATTTTGGACAGCCAATTTTGGAGCATGAAGTCTATTTTTAGGAGCTAGTGTGTGGAACACACAAACAATGCCGAGACTTGCGCACCATGCATCGTTTATCTTTAGAGGATCGAATTGAAGTGCTTTTGCATGGAGGTGATCCAAGAATATATTTTTCACCTTAGTTAACTATAGGAGATCTATAGATAGCACACTTACATGTGTGGCTATGTTTGCAAATGGTGCGTGGCTATTATTAGCATGTGACCTATTTCTGAAGTAGCTAAGTGGTGAAGGGAAAGTCCCCACCCTATATATATGTATGAGTTGAATTACTTAGTAGAGGATGATGGGAATGGAAATATAGATGTGTGTATGTGACTAGATATTTGTATCAGATCCATGCTCGCATGATTATATGATTAATATTATTGTATGAAGCTTCTGTATTACTATTATGATTAATATATGAAGAATATTGGTTGAACCAGAGTATTATTCTATATGTTTTGATCATTGCATGTCATTGATTCAGTTATGATTAACACTTAAGCTTATTCATTCATAGATCTGGTTTTGTTATACACAATGTAATGATGGATTAAGTTATAGGTATATGTCTTTGTTACTTTATCATGTTAACATCCTCCTATAATAACCCTAAAGAGGAAATTGGTACCTTTGCATGCTTCGGGTGAGCGCTCAGCCTATGCTGAGTGATGTGCCATCACGTATAGGTTGTATCTATAAATTCTAGGCTACATCATTAGTTCCGTTGTTGGGACCTCTTTTTATGTTATTTCCAGGATGGTTCATGCTGAATACATACTGGTTTAACTTTGACAAGTGTTGAAAAATGGATCCACGATGAGGAATAATATGCATGAAGGTTTAACACTGGATCCAGATTTAATGCACGCACTTGGGTAGAGCAGAATTTGTATGAAAGTTTGTACGAGATCTTATTTGCTATCATTCTAGTAGAGTTATATGAGTGGCTGAGTGCGTATGCATCTAAACATAATTTGAGATATCACACACTTGTTTGGACACATGTGGAATTTCAAGCACTGTATGAGGCTGATTTGATCTGGAATCACGCGGTGGATACATGGTTTCATGGTGTTATAAATAGCTATATTTTGGAGTATTCAATATTGATGTATTCATGCCTAGAGGTAGCTAAGTTCCAGTTCTTATGGTATCCTAGAGGGACATATTTGCAAGGTATTCTACTAGCGATCAAGATATTGATGGTAATGTTAAACTTAGAAGATAAAACTATGGCTAACTAAACCCTACCATGCACGGGGGTAGGAATAGGACTGGTGAAAGATGATAGACCTGGCGGCAGAAAGGTAGAGGGAAGAAAGGCGGATGAAGTATGATGAGGTGCACAAGAGGGATTTACGGAAGTAGCGAGAGATTGTAGAATGGATGGCATTGAGTAGAGAGATGGCTTGCGAAGGATTTAAAGCTCACGAAGAATACGTGGAGATAGAGCATCAGGAACTCCCCCATCTAGGAAAGAATGACAAGGAACCCTCCTTGGCCTCACATGGAAGCACACCAACAGATATGACCTAGGCCACAGGTACACATCTGAACCTACCTAATGACCTATCCCTTGCACTTGGTTTTCCAGTATCTAGTATAATAGGTGGACAAAAATTTCATTTAAGAAGTAAGAGAGTGGAAGTAAGTCAAAAAGTGAGTAAATTGATGTTAGGATAGACAAATTCATTATTATTTGGGGGTACATTTTTAGGTGCATCATCTACATAGAATATGAGCACACAGAATGTCGGATTCACCTCTGGAAGTGGAACTACTTCACAGAATGTAGGTGTTCAATATAGTAGTACTGTTGGGACACATGGGAGTAAATCCATATGCCCTATTCCAAATTCAGGTGCAGGATCAGGAGGTATAGGTGGTTCTACAGGTAGAGGAAACACAAGGGGTTCTGGATCAGGTGGACAATGCCCACAACAACCTCAAAATAATTATATGGATATTTCCCTTCATCTCTCGGAGTATAGAGGTATTGAAGATGCTTTTGAACATGTGCATATGTGTGAAATCTTGTGGTATGCAAAAGGTATCATGGCTTTTGAGCACAAGGCAAGTCAATTTTCTACTACATTATAGGTGCGCACGCACAACTGGTATAGGAAGTTTGATCTCAATCAAACCTGCATTAATTATGCAGTGTTAAAGGATGTTTTTCTGAAAGAATTCCATATCCCAGAATTTGAGTAGAAGAGTATAATTTTACTTAAGGATATTAAGCAAGGCACTACTGAGAGTGTATGTGAGTATGATGCCCATTTTAAGACACTCTTATCAAAGATCTCTGATGATATACATGCAATTCATGATGCACAATGGTTTGTTGGAGGATTTATTACACAATTTCAAAGGGTGTTGTTGCATAAGAAATTACCTAATTTGCGTGAAGCATTGGAGGCAGCCCTACGTGTTGAGGTAGTTGGGAGTATTGATACTAGTGTTAACCCATTATTAGAGGCCTAGATAGCAATTATGGAAAAGAAGTTAGAGAAACTATCAGAAAATTCAGCTCATGAGATGCGCTCAGGGATGTGGTGTACAGATTGTGAAGTGGAAGGTCACACCAAGGATATTTTTCCTCACAGATCTATATGTTCATTATTGTTAGACTGTGAGATCTGTCATTTGAATCATGACACTAGTCACTATGCTTTGCTGCAAAGCGTGATAAGGAAGAATATATCTTCTTTTTGTAAATTTATAGGTCCGTGACCCATGATTTTGAGGATTATAGATTGATCGGCCAGATCCATGATGCCATTTATATTAGGGTTCAACAGAAAAGTGTGGCTGATAATTATAAGGGTAAGAACGAGCACCAGGATTAGGATTATAATCAAACGAGATATGACAAGAATGATGGATTATTTGAAGGAGGTCGTGGAAGAGGACAGGGGTATCGAGGTGGATATGGAGGACAAGGCCAAGGTGGAGGAAGAGGTGAGTTCCCTCATGGAACATGTTATACATGTGGATCATCTGACCATTATAGGTGTGAATGCCCACAGAATATCACCTGTTCATTTTACAGAAAGTGACATAGTTATGAGGAGTGTCTAGACTTGTATGAGCATCTCAGTAAGTAGTAAAAATAATACAACAAAGGTAGATCGATGGTTAGGATCTAGTGCACGATAGAGAATCATTAGATGACCAAGTTAACACCAGAACCCGAGGTAGTCAAAGTGAAGATTACCACATGAGTTGAAGCAACACGCATGAAAGAGGCATTGCACTAGAAGCCGATAGTCACTAGGGAAGAGATTTTTCATGCCATATATCAAGATCCAACTCATCAGAATGAAGCCTATCAAGAGACCATGGAGGTTCTCAGGACTCTTCAGGGTGAGATACAATTTTTAAAAGAGAAATCCAGGAAAATGGAGCATAAGAAGGAGACAAAAAAGGACCCTTATGATATTAATGACATCAGAGAGGTATGTAGAATGGTGCACCAGGAGAATATTATTCCTTTATTAGGGAATTGGTTGAAGGGGAATACTCCATGCACAATAACTGAGACTGGACAATAGATACTCCATGCAAATCTCCCTCCTGATAGCATTGACTATGAAAAGGAAATCACTTTGAATGTTGTTGTGGATGGTTAGTTGTTGAGCAATATCTTGATTGATACAGGTGTAGAAGTAAATGTACTTACATTGGATGTATGGGTACAAATGGGGAGACCTTCATTGCAGCCATCATCTAATGTGTTTTTTTTGGCAAATAGGACTAAGGCTACTCCCATAGGAGTTTTGAAGGATGCGTCAATAACAAGAAAAGGGGCCAAATGCATAGGGGATTTTGAAGTATTGACACTCGCGGAAGAAGACATCTTTCCAGCTTTTCTTGGGCGCCCTTGGTGTTATGCAAACAATGTTAATTTCATATTTAACATGGGGTATATCAGCTTTGAGAACAAGGAAGAAAAGGTTGTAATAACCTTGACAGAAGGGAAGTCCACTCCTTATGTTGAGCCTCTCAGTGAGGAGGATTTGAATAGAATTTATGTACGTACTATTCGAGACCCAGAGGTCAATGAGACATCAAAGGAAGGAATTATGCAGTGGGAATATTCTCAGTCTCTGAGTGATACTACGATTATTTCTTGTGATAATTGGGCTCATGGTACTTATGAACTAGTGGGGTGCAAGGTAAAGAACGCAGTTGCTTGTAAGAAGGGTTTTCACTCTGTCAGATGTATAGGTCACTCAGTACCCCTGGTATATTGGAGTGGAAGATCTGAATGTATTTTTACAAGCCATAGAGGTAAAATGGATAGACTAGGTTAAAAGAAGAGATATGTTAGCATATACCTTACACGGGATGGCAACACGCTGGTCGGTAGTTCACAGAGATAATATTATGCAATGGGAGGATATTGGAACCCGCCTTATTTACTAGGTTTTTTAGGTAAAATGCACCTACACAAATTTGCACTTATCATGGTGATCAACATGTTTAACATCACATCTAGCAGTGTGAGAGACTTTGGACAGTAGGGAAGGAAGCATTACCACCTTCACTTTTGGTGCATCGGTTATATTCTAATCTAAAAGGTTGCGCACGTGCTTGGTATATATATACCGAATTACATAGAGAAACTGGAAATTGGTAGATTTTGACTGCAGGGATGATCCAAAATTTTTACTTCTTCTCGACCAAACCACCAGTGGACAAGACATTGAGCTTTATCAAGCACTTAACTATGGGAGGTAGTGGGAAAGTGGAGGAGCTTATTCAGGAATTATTTGGTGAGACAGAGATAGGGGAACATTTTGAAGAAGAAGAAGATGAATCCATATTACTTGAACGCACTTTCCTTGAGAAAGAGAAAGGGAAGTTGGTTTACATAATTGATGATGAGGAAATTGAGAACTTGGATGTTGATCATTCACATGGGGCACATGAGGTCTTAGATAGTGCCGATGTAGATACGCGCGCATATCATAAACCCATGAAGACAAAGAAGGTAAACATTAAAATGGAAATAGAATCTAAGGAAGTGATAATTGGAGACTACTAGTCAAAATCAGAAGTGGCAAAGATCATAGAGTTACTTAGAGACTATGAGGACTTATTCCCAAGGGGGTACCATGAACTTAAAGGTGTGCATAAATCACTTGGAGAAATGAATATAAAGCTTAAGGAAGGTGTGTGCCTTGTTAGAAAGAGACCTTATCGAATGAATCCCAATTTGTATGAGAAAGTAAAGGAAGAAACTGATAAGATGTTGAAATCTGGAATCATTTGACCCTTGGATGAGTCTAAATGGGTTAGTCCTATGGTGATAAGTATCAAGAAGGATGGTAGAAATTGAATTTGTGTAGATTATAGTTATTTGAATGTAGCATGTGTTATAGATCCTTTTCCTACACCCTTCACAGAAGAGATATTAGGAGTGGATGGGTGCAAGATATATTCATTTACAAACGGGTTTTCAAGGTATCATTGGGTTAGGATTTCTACGGAAAATCAAGAAAAGAAAACATTTACTACTGAATTGGGTGGTTTTTCCTATACTATGATTCCTTTTGGATTAAATAGCACACCTATTGTATTATCACAGATAGTTGTTCAAGCATTCAAGGATTTTATTAACAACTTCTTACAAGTCTATCTAGATGATTGGACAGTATATGGGCTTATTAAATATCATTATGACAATCTACACTTAATGTTTGAAAGGTGTAGACATTTCAGTATCTCGTTGAATATAAAGAAGTGCATATTTGCCACACCTTTTGGAATACTGTTAGGGAACATAATCTGCAAGGAAGGGTTGCTAGTTGATCCAGCTAAAGTTGCAATCATCTTAGGCCTAAAAGCACCTGTCAGTCAAAGTGAGGTACACAGATTTTTGGGTCACATAGGATATTATAGAAATTTCACCAAAGGATATGCCAAATTTTCCACACCTTTGGAAGAGTTACTCAATGGGAAAGGTACACTCTATTAGGAAGAATCGCAGTAGCGTGTGTTTGAGATATTGAAGAAAAAATTACTACCGTGCCTATCTTGTGTTTTCTTTCATGTGGGATAAATATTTTCATGTACATGTGTACGCCTCTAGCACGACCATTGGCATTGTGTTAGCTCAACCTGGAGAAGGTATAGTAGATCACCCCATTTTTTTTGCTAGTAGAAAGCTGACCCCTACTAAACAGAATTATACAACTACAGAGCGTGAAGATTTGTCCATGATATATGCCTTGCACAAATTCTGATAGTATCTGTTAGCCACACCATTTGTGTTTTATATAGATCACATGGCGTTGAAGTATTTGGTGAACAATCTCATCTTACAGGGGCATATATGTAGATGGATACTCTTATTCCAAGAGTTTGAATTTACCTTTGTGGTGAATCTAGGGAAAAGTACTTCTGGACTGGATCACTTGTCTAGAATTCAATCAAGTGAAGAAGCACAAATAATAAAAGAGACCATGCCTGATGCATAGTTGTATAGGTTACAACGCGTGCCATTAGAATTAGAGTATATTGTAGTCTTTTTAAGGACTAGCATGGCACCAGAAGGCATGAAGGCTTTGGAAAAGAAACAACATGCTATACCGCGACACCATTCATGTTGATCAGTGGTGACCTCTACAAGTTAGGCAGAGATGAAGTGTTACACCGTTGTGTATTAGAACATGAACGCAAGGATATAATAGAGGAAGCACATGGTGGTATTGTAGGTGGCCACTATGTAGGTGATTCTATGACACAAAAGATCTTACTTGTTGGTTTATGGTGGGAAACATTGTATAAGGATTATAAAGAGTATTACAAGACATGTGACCATTTTCAGTGTCTCGGTAGACCACGACAGAGGGATGATATGACTTTGAGCCTAATTACAAGTGTAGAAACCTTTGAGAAATGGGATATTGACTTTGTAGTACCTATTTCACTATCTGCGCGTAGGACTGGATCATGCTATATCATTACTTGTACAAATTATCTTACCAGATGAGAAGAAGCAGCACCTACGAAGGACTATACAACAACTACAAAAACTAGGTTTTTATGGAAGAATGTTCTTACAAGGTATGGATGTCCTTTAATTTTTACAAGTGATAGGGGAAAACATTTTTTGAATGCAACAATTAGGATTCTGTTAGATGAGTTTATGGTTGCACACCATAAGACTACACCCTATCACCCTGAGGAGAATGGAACTGCTAAGGCTTTTAATAAGATTCTGAGCCAAATATTGACCAATATTTGTGATGTTGGAAGAAAGGATTGGGATGATAATGTATCAGCTGTTCTTTGGACTTACAGAATGACATGTAAGATATTGAACAAATCCACACCGTTTTAGGTTGTATTTGGGGCAAAATCTATTCTTCCTATAGAATTCATGTTACCTTCTCTGCGCATTGCATGCTGAAGGTCTAGCTGATGAGAAAGATTTGGAAGAATAGATTAAGAAGATGGTTCAACTGGATGAGCGTCGAGCAATAGTATGTTGGAGTCAAAAACAAGAAAAAGCACGGCAGAAAGCATGACATGATAGACATATAAGGGATAAGAATCTTGAAGATGGAAAAATGGTACTTCTTTATGACTCTAAGTTTTTTGCCATCTAGGAAAGCTTAAGGTACATTGGCTAGGGCCATATGTTATTGCTCACATACTCGAGTCAGGTACTTGCTAGTTATAAGAACTTGACATAACACGGCTTCTCGGTGACTTTAACGGGAGTAGGTTGAAGCCCTACTATAAATAAGTCTTCTTGGTGTTTGTAATAAAGTAGTATTGATAAATAGATTAGGTTTCCATTTATGCATTTCTTTAATGTATTTCTTTCATCGTCGTTATACTTTGTCAATTTAGTTCCTGTTTTTGTGTAATAAGCACACTTGCACACATGAAGCTAACTACAATATGAAGCATGTTGATGCAGAGAGGACTGCACATACTTTTAGTGTGGGGTGGATTGTTGGTGATACCAACATACAATGCTGTGGACATTAAGGAAGTAAGCTGCTAAGGGTGATTCACAAAATATTGTTTCTCAAAAGTGACCAAGGATGGAGATGAATGGAAGGAAAGTATAACGTAAGGTAAGCAGTGGCCATGAAACCTACCAAGAGAAGGTGCAATGACGAGGTACTCGGGCACTAGGGCGTGCATAGAAGAGAAGCCTGTGACCAAAATGTAGGAAGGTGTGCTAGAAGGTTATAGCTATGGCACGAAGATGTACTGTACGGAAATGAAAATTTTGGACAATAAATGAGAGAATATTTGGTAGGTGGAGGAGCAATTAATGCATCAAAATTTGAAAAATTATATAAGGATGGGATGCGAGTTCATTTTTACCATTTGTAATTGAGATTATTCAAAAAAGAGTTAAGTTCGAAGAGCGTGAAACCAGACATGACAGGTAGACTGTGTGGTTGAGAGATTGGATCCCCGGGTGAAGAAGGGTTTAAAGAAAGTAGGAAAGTAGAGAAGAGATAGGGCACACGATTTTGTGATTTGATCTAGGGCACATTTACATCAAACTAGGGTTTTGATTCCGCCATAAATGAGTACAGAGAAGTATTTCACAAACATTTACAAGGTAGAAATGGCTCCCAATAAGACCGTAGCAGCATGATCAAAAGGAAAGAAGAAAGTAGTATTTGAGGAGGAGGAAGAAATGGCCCCCAAAAGTAATTTTTTAGAAATGCAGTATCCAGAAGGGGTTACTGTCAAGAAAGAATGGGAATCACACGTAAGAAAGAACAAAGTGAGTGAATACAATCACAGGACTTCAGATAGTAAGAAGGAACTTTATGCCCTTCTCGCGACAAGGATGAATAAGTGCACAGAGAATGATATGCTGGTGTATGACAATGTAGAAGAGAAGTTGTTGAGGAGGACTGGAGTCTATCAACTTTACGAGCTTCCATATTTTGTTAAGTACGAGCCTTTGTATTGATGGTTGATGAGAAGAATCCACGAGGATTTATTTTACTTTGTGGGAAGAAGGGTCATAATTTCCTCTATGCTGATCTCATCAGTTATAGGACTGAAGGCCTCTAGAGAAGATATCAAGAATGACTTAACAGATAAAGCTACTATCTTGGAGACCCGTCAGGAATTGGGGTACATGAAGGGTCCATGTGGAATGGATATTAAAAAGTTTAAGAACTTCTCGGTGGTGAAAGCAGCAGCGCACCTTGTCACAAAGCTGAATGACCAAGATTGGTGGTTACAGGTAAACACCATGTGGTTACACATAGTAAAGAGCATGTCAAAGGGCATAGTATATAATATTGTAGGCTATATTATAGAGGATATTGTAGAGGAAGCAACACGGGGAAAAATATAAGCTTTGGCGATGTCCTGCTATCATTGGTTTTTATGGAGATCGGGGTACTAGATGGACCCAAGGAGAAGATATGGGAATACCCCATGGAGAAAAAATCTCCATCTGAAAGGTTCAAAAAATATTTATGTAAATGATCCATGATGGATGAAGTTAAACAAAGGTTAGAGCTGTGGTACGATAGGCTCTGTGTAACCTTCGAAGAAGGTTGGTGCATACCCAAGGAATTACCTTTGGTACTAGGAAGGAAAGTTCAATTTGTTGTCTATCAACATTTCTACATCATGCGCTTCCCGATGAAGGATGGAACATGGAGACCATGGTGCAAAATCCCCTATGCCTTTAGAGAAAGGTACTTTCAAGCATCCATCCATCAGTTCACAGACACAAAAAGGTTTTTTTTTATTGCAGACAAGGTAGACTGTGACTACCATACTTTGCGGAAAAAGTATGTGTATCTAGGGTGGAGCACATACAATGAGAGAATTCTTTCAGAAGTATTGAGTATAAGGCCGGTAAGTCTCACTGTAGGAGACACAGGGGTAGTGCTTGTATATATCCACCTAAAGCCCAAGATAGAAAATAATAAATATGTGGAGAGTGAGTTTGCGCTCCTAGGGCTGCCAAGGGGAAAATATACATTGGAGAATGTTCCAATGACGAATCCCTCTGAAACCATTGAGGTTAGAGATTAAGAAGAAGAGAATGAAGATAGTGGTGGTTTATAGTGTAGAAGAAAGAAACCATCTGATCGGAAATGATCAGGGCCCGAGGCAAACCTACCTCAGGAGCAAGAGGAAGAAGAAGAAGATACAGAAGTTGTGCAGGGAGACCAAAGATTCAAAAAGGTATTTAAGCGCACAAGAGCACAAGGTGGAACCCCACACATGGTAATGAAATCACCACGTATCTCACCACCCAAAGATCCTACAGAGAATAAGAGGAGGAGAAAGTTAAAGTTAGATGAAGAGCAGAAGTATTGAAGGAGAGCATGCATGTATCTCCTACCCAATTTAGGAAAGAAGAAGAACCACAGAACCATGAGGAGCAACAAGAGGATACCAGGAATGAGGAGATGAACAATGAAGAAGGAGAAAAAGAAAAATTAGAGGAAATACTTGATACAACACAGGATCCTAACCTTGAGGCCATAGTACTAAAAGGGCCAAGGACAAGCATAACAATTGAAGAACATAGTGCACCATGATTGGGATATGAAGAAGATAAGGAAAATATTTTCCAAGCTTGATTTCAAAGCACAGTCATGCAAAAGTATCTATATGACTTGTATATCATGGATGAAGACATGGCAACGGTGCATACCAAAAATTAGTTTTCATGGTTGATGCATATCCACATGGACGAGCCTAATTTTAATGTGTGCAAGGAATCATGTGTATCAAGGAAACTAAGTAAGGCACCACAGGCCAGGTATATAACAGTAAAGCTAATTGTTATGTCAGATGAACAAGTTAGTGACATGCTGGTAAAAGTATCAACAAAGTGGCTAAGAGAAACATAGACAAGGCTGCCATGATCAAAGCGCTGCGTGAGGAGCTGAAGGTGAAGGATGCTGAAATAGCGCACTTACAATAGGAGAATGATTTCAACCAGAGAAATTATGACACTTTCATAAGCATGGCGAAAGAATTTGGAGATTATGTGATCAAAGCATGCCCACATTTAGAGTCCAAAGTACCAGATTCTTTTGCTTCAGTGATGCATTATGTCAAAACCTTAGTAAACCTGGTATTAGATGATGAAACCCTTAGAATACCAGAACCAAAGAATGTTGAGGAATATGTGGAAACGGATAAGGAAGAAGTGGCATGGAAAATTACAACATATGAGGGTCTACTACAAGTGATCCAAGAAGAGTTGAAAAAAGTAGACCATGCCTTGAATATTTACACAGCCCCAGAAGCACTGGTTCAGACAAAAACCATGGATGAAGATAGTGAAGTACACAGGGCCATGAAAGATGAGACCTTAGGCCGTGCCAAAATGTTAAAATTTATAAAAAAAAAGTGTGAGGCCCTGGAAGTAGCATAACAGCCACACAAGGAAATCTTAGATGAGCTTGGAAAACTCATTGCCTGGAGAATGTATGTACTAGAAGAATTACATACTTCAATGTCCAACATTATGTTGGTATTGAAGAATGAAAAGGGTGAAGTGACACAAGATGAACTCAAGTCCATTGTTGTGGATACACTAGAACAAGCAGGAAAGGCACTCACTGATTGGAAAACATTAGAGGCTGAAATAAGGGAAGAGTATCAAGAAATGATGCTTCAAAATGAAACAGAGGATCCTGAAGCATAAGACATTCTTTTATTCTTTCAAATTATTTGTGTATTCTTTATTCACATTATTTATTCGGTTTTGGACATAACCATTGTTGGGGTGAAAATGAGATTAGTGTGGGGTAATGTTGATCAGAGAAAATACTTATCAGAAATCACACATAGAGTATGCACAAGAAAACGGGCCAGATTCAAAGGCGCGGAAGGATAGGAATAACCTGCTCATGGAAGGCAAGTTCAGTATATTAGGACTTAGATGTTTTTGGAGCATGAAGTCTAGTTTTAGGAGCTGGTGTGCGGAACACACAAACAACACTGAGACATGTGCGCCATGCATTTTCTATCTTTAAAGGATCAGATCAAAGCACTTTTGCATGGAGGTGATCCAAGAATAGACTTTTCACCTTAGTTAACTATAGGAGATCTATAAATATCACACTTGCATGTGTAGCTATATTTGTAAATGGCACGTGGCTATTATTAGCATGTGACCTATTTCTAGAGTAGCTAAGAAGTGAAGGGAAAGTCCCCACCCTATATATATATATATATATATATATATATATATATGAGTTGAATTACTTAGTAGAGGATGATGGGGATGGAAATATAGATGTGTGTATGTGACTGGATATTTGTATCAGATCCATGCACGCATGATTATATGATTATTGTTATTGTATGAAGCTTCTGTATTACTATTATGATTAATATATGAAGAATATTGGCTGAACCAAAGTATTATTCTATATGTTTTGATCATTGCATGTCATTGATTTAACTATGATTAACACTTAAGCTTATTCATTCATAGATGTGGTTCTGTTATACACTGTGTAATGATGGATTAAGTTATAGGTATATGTTTTTGTTACTTTATCATGCTAACATCATGCTACATCAAACCTAAAGAGGTACTTGGTACATTTGCACACTTCGGGTGAGTTCTCAGCCTATGCTGAGTGATGTTCCAGTGTGTATAGGTTGTATCTATGAATTCTAGGCTGAATCACTTTTATTAATGGAATCCTTATATTGGCCATCTTTCGTGTTTACGGAAATTTGAGAGTTGGCATTTCAATTGTGATGGGGATCTCTACTTCAACTCCATATAAAAATAGAAAGGTGATGTACCTATTGCCTTGTTGGAAGTGATTCTATCAGCCCACAATGCATTATACAACTTCTTGTGCAAGTTCCTTTGGTTCTCTTCTACCAGATTGCGAATAATGGTCACAATATTCTTGTTTCTTGACTCAGCTTCACTGCTCCCTTGTGGATAGCAACCAGAAGAATGAGATAGGGAGATTCCAAAACTATAATAGAACTCTGTCAACTCCTTTGAAGAAAAATAGGTGGCATTGTCTACAACAATATTTTGAGGCACTCCAAAATGAACAATGATGTTATCCTTGATGAAGTTGCATACTACTTCAGAGCTAGCTTGTTTGGTTGGAATGGCTTCCACCCATTTGGTGAAGTATTCTGTGGTGGTGAGCACATAATTATGCCCTACACTTGAATAAGGGTTCAAAAAACTAATGAAATCCATCACCCATTGTTGAAATGGTTCTTCAATGAGCACATGCCTGAGTGGCAATGCAGCTAGTTGTGGCTTTCCAATAAATTGTTGACATTCTTTGCATTTAGAAACCTAATTCTGAGTATCAGCAAAGACAGAGGGCCAATAATATCTACCTCTAAGGATTTTTTTGGTAGTGACCATTACTGAGAAATTTCCACCACATGCTTGGTCATGATAAGCCTTGAACAACCTTCCTTATTGCTCTTTATCAACACATCTAAGGAAACAACCATCTAGACCTTTCTTGTAAAGTGCATGATTCCAGATCACATACTTGGTTTCTTTCAGCTTGAGAGTTCTTATTTTCTTGTAATCAAGATGAGATGGAAATTCTCCATAAGTGAGAAAGAAAGCAATATCTACATACCACTCATCAGTAGTGGTAACAAAGAGAACTAGTCGGATATATTCTAAGAAATTAAAGAAAGTACCATCTTCTTCTCCATGTTGAGTCTTGAGAGTTTCATCTTCAACAATTAACTTGCACAAACCATTTCGTCTTGCCATATTAGAAGGTTTGATATCCATATCGTACTCTTGAGTCTTTGTAATCCAATTTCCTCTTTTGGCTCCCGTATCTTGTTGTGTCAAGATGGACTTGATTGCACTTGCAGGGACCATCACCACAGTATGAGAATTGAGGATGTAAAATATGATTTTCTTCACAACCTTGACCACTGCATATGCATGTTTTTCTAGTTTGTTATAGTTTATCTCATGATTCTTTAAATGACAACTCATAAAAGCAATAGGTTCTTCCAAACCTTCATCATTTTTATGAACAAGGACAATAAAGAGAGTATGTTCTGAGGCATAGCAATACATGATGAATTCTTTGTTGAAATCTAGAGAGACAAGGTTTGGAGCTTTGGAAATAGCCTTCTTGATTTCATCAAACGATTTTTTCCCTTCATGGTTCCATTTGAAACTTGCTTGAGGCTTCATCATGGAAGTGATGTGCTTTGTCAACTCAGCAAACTCAGGGACAAAGCAGTGAAGAAACTTTACCTTCCTAAAGAATGAGTGTACTCCTTTCTTTCTTGTGGGTAGAGATAATGCTTGAATAGATCTTACCCTCTCAGGTTGATGTGTGCTCCATGTTTGGTAAAAATGTGCCCCAATAACTTGCCTTCTGTGACTCCAAAAATGTATTTCTTTTGATTTAGTGATATGACATGTTTCCTACATCTTGCCAGAACTTTCTCCAAATGGCATATGTGTTCTTCTCTTATTCTTGAAAAAAATATGAGGTCATCAAGGTATATGACAATGCAATGTTTCAGGTCCTTTAAAGACAATTCCCTTGCTCTTTGGAATGTGGATCCTGCATTCATTAATCCAAAAGGCATTCTGCTATAGGAAAAAGTGCCCCAAGGAGTTGTGAAGTCTATTTTGTTGCAATCTTCTTCTGCCACTTTGATTTGGTTGTACCCTAAAAATACATCAAGTAAAGAGAGCATCTCATATCTAGTGACTTCTTGTAAAATATGATCCATGATTGAAAGAGGGTAGTTATCTTTGAGTGATGCCTGATTCAAATTGTGTAAGTCTACACATATCATTATCTCACCATTTTTCTTCCTCAATGGCACAATGTTAGCCACCCATGTTGAGTGGTGAATGGAAAAAATGATTCTTGCATTCAACATCTTGGTCACCTCTCCTTTGATGATGTTAGCAATATTTGGGTTGTAGGGCCTTTGATTCTTCCTAAAGGGCTTTGCACCTTTCTTCAAAGGAATGGAATGATGCATTTCATTTGGTTGGAAAGATTTAAGTTCATCATAAGAGTAAGCCAACACATCAAAGTAATTTTTGAGCAGTGCAACAAACCTTCTCTTCTCTTCTGGTGAGAAATTTTTTTCAATGTTGACCATCCTTGGATCTTCTAAAGAACAAATGTTTTATTTATACAAATCAGATGGAAACCAAGAAGATTTATTTTATTTTTCCCGAATGAATCTATCATTTTTGTCAAATAGGTCCTCCAAAGAGACTAGGCCTTTGGAGATCTTGTTACCTTTCAATATGATCATCCCCTCATTGTCAACTCCTTCAATACCATCAGTTTCTTCTTCAGTTATAGCTTCCCTATGAGGATTAACACTTCCTTCAAAGAAGATATTATTGAAATTATCTCTTTTCTCTAAGAAGGCTAAAATATGATTGTCATCATTGAAGATCTACCAATGATTTGCATTATCAGGTACACTAGGTCTGAATACCATCTCAATGGTCACTTTGTCTTTTCCAAAAGAACGATGAGGTTTCATTAGAGAAGATGACACTGCAAGAGAATCAGCCCTTTCATTATGCTACCTTGGAATGGTTTAAATAGAGAATGCATCAAAAACATTCAATGCAGTTCCACACTTTATTTATGTAATGTCTAAGCCTTGGATTTTTCACTTGGTATTGTTGGTGAACGTGTTTCATTATCACCTCTGAATCACCAAGACATCTCAGCTTCTTGATTCCCATGTATTCTTCCACACTTATGCCCAAAAGGAGGGATTCATATTCTTGTGTGTTGTTTGTATTATCAAACTGCAACTTGTAGGCAAAAGGATGCATCTCATTAGAAGGGGAATACAAAACTACACCAGCTCCTAATCCTACTCTAGAATGACTGCCATCAAACTCCATTGTCCAAATTTGATCTTCTTCTTCCTCCATGAGAAGTGGCAAGTTATCTTATTTTTTTGATGTGAAGAAGTAATTTCCCAACTCACAATCCTGAAGGAGGATGTTGGCTCTTGGATCTTCATACTTCTTCACTGTGAATTTCATTTTTCTTACTAATAGTAACTTCTTCATTTCACCTTTTACAAGGATAGTTATAGATGACCAATCCATTTTTATCTCTCCACCTAGGTCTCTACAAATAATTCTACTCAAAATCATGCCAAAAGATGCTAGGATGTCTACCACTAAAATGATTAGGAGCACCTTCTTGTCAAGAAAATCAGCCAAACCTACTTGTGCATCTTTTATCCTTCCTATTAGTGGCACTTTTTTAGATTTCATTGAATAGCAGGTTCCAATTACTCTAGTTAAGGTAAGGCCAAGGGAATTTGAAACTTTGAGTGGCATCACATTATCAGAAGCTGCATAATCAATGACACAATTTTTTAGCTCAAAGCCTTTTATGAGCAGGGACAAATAGAAAGGTTCAACCCTATTTGTTTTGGAAGCACTGAGGACTAATATGTTTTGAGAAGGTGGTGTGGATGGTGTAGGGAGAAGAACTTTAGAATTTGGGTTTGGTGATATAGGGCTAATACCACGAACTGCATTGATGATTCTATCAAATTGGGCAAGATGTGTTTGTAGGTACTCTATCTCTGAGAGTTGCACTTTGGTATTGCTTGCATTTTCCACAAAATAAAATGGGGAAATGTTGGGTGAGGAGAAATTTCCTGCATTGGAAGGATATTTACATGGTAAAGCTTAGGAGGGACCTTAGCTGTTTTGGATGTTGGACTTTCCCCCAAAGGTGAAGCAATCAACTTAGAAGGAGGTGAAGGTGTAGCCTTTTATTGTAGTTTAGATATTTTAACAGAGACTCCATTGGAAGAGGGGTGTTCTTAATAACTTGTGATCTAGAAAAAGGAAAATATGACTTACTTGGCATAGCAGTATGGTCTTTAGAAACCATTAAGTCTGGTTTTTCTTTGGCTAGATCCATGGAAGGTGGTAATGGTTACCCTTTACTGATTCTTCTTTTCTGTGTGACCTCTGAAGTGGAATATTATTTGGTCTTCTTCTCCTTTGTGGCCACTGAGGATGGGGTGTTTTTCTTGGAATGTTCTCGAGTGAAGACAACACACGAGAAACTTGGGGTTTCTTCATCATCAACAAAAAACTCAAACAGACCATTGTGCATATCAACCTCTTCAACTTCAAGTTAGCTTTCATAATATTCTGCATCTTCTCCTTCAAGTTTACCAACTTCAACTTCCTCCCTTAGCTCTCTGATGTCACAGATAGCATTGATTAGTGGTGCTTCTAGGTAGAGTTGGTGAGGAGGTGGTGTAATTCTTTGCTTATCAAGAAAGTTTGGTCTCCTCAGAGCATTTTTCATGTTGATTTGTGACAACTGCTTCTTCAAGGAAACCAAGTCATTTGCCATTTTTTGGAACATTGGATCTGTGGTGACTGAACTTTATCTCTGACCCTTTTTCTTTCCATTTGGTCCCTTAACCTTTCCATAAAGGATTATGCCATCAACAGACTCAATTGTAAGGTCTTGATCTTCACTCAATGTTCTTGGTTGGGTTCTTCTGAGGAAGAAACCCACTTTTGATGGTAATGCATTGATGAAGAACCTCTTCAAGTTGTTTTTAGGAGGTACTACATCTTCAGGGATCCTCCTTGTCTATCTATCATACCTTGTTACGAAATCCCTCATGGACTCAAAGAATTCTTTCTTCATTTGAACTAGTTGGACTAGAAAATCTTGGCAATCTTCTGTGCTTTTGAATCTATGTTCAAATGCACTCCTTATGTCCTCTCAGCTAGTAATAGACCTTGGGGGAAGCATGTACAACCATTCAACAAATTTCTCTTGGAGTGACTCCATAAATATTTTACCTGAAAAATCTTCCTCCTCAACCCCCAAGACACCACAAGTAGTGATGAATACTGTTACATGTTCTTCAGGGAGTTGAGAACCATCTCCTTTAAATTTTGGAAAGTTCTTTCTTGAGCCTCTGGGTAGGTCATGGATTGGTTGTGGGAGAGCAAGTGGACCATTGTTTCTTCCCCATGGCACATTTGGTCTACGAACTTCTTCTTCATGATCATCCATTCTATCTCTATTTCTATCTTCTTGATCAGCTAGGGCTGCTGCTCTTTCTTCTTCTGCTACTCAGAGTCTTACAATCTCCTCCAGTTGAGATCTTATATCTTCTTCTCTTTCTAGCTCTTCAAAATTAGGATAAAAAATCCTCCCTGTCTCTGTTTCCGGGTATACCTTCTATCAGCCAACTTGAAGGCCTATTGTCTTCTATAGGGTGTTGGGATTTGTCTTTTCTCCTCCAATCCAGTAAAAATTTATTCTTCTTCATCCATAATTCTTGTGGCAATGAAGTAGTGATTAACACTCTGGATCTTGTGCCAAATAGCTTCCCTTAGTCAAAAATGATGTCTTCTTGGATATGAAAGAGTAAAGTAGGTCTCTCAACAGAAGGGTTTACATGAATAGCCATAGCCTGAATCCATATGGCTCATAAGAAACTCCAAAATTTGAAATATTTATGGTATTTAATGACCTTGTGGTCATTTCTAGGGTGCAGATGCTGCAAAATCTGCCCCACGGTGGGCGCTAAAATTGTTTTCTGGAAAAATTTTCTGTGAGGGAAAATTTGTGGGTTTCCTACCAACACTATGGGAATCTAAGTCCCTCTACTTGAACTGTGCAACTACTGTGTTTTCATGCATGAAAATCAAATTTCAATGGTGTTTTTTCAACCAGAGATCCATAGGGGCACTCCGCTGACCCTATGGCAAAGCCTTCAATTTCTTGCTAGGGAAGAAATTGATCTAAGAGTGGGAAAGGGAGCAGGAATGGAGATGAGAGAATCAATGTTGTGGGTAGAGTTTCATATGCCCACACAAATTTATTAGAAAGTTCATTACATGCATTAGATATGAGAAGAAAAAAAATCTTCAAAAATAAAGCTACTAGACCGAATAAAACTCATTAATTGCAAAGTACAAATCAATTCCTCCATCAAAGTGACATAAATATCCTTCTTTTCTTATTGAGTCGAGAGCATAATTTGTACAATGAGCAAGAAATGAAGAAAAATGCAGAAGGGGAAGAATAAAAGAATATTAACAACAATATTTCCTTCTCTATTCATGCCAAGCATTCCCAGTTCACAAAAAAATATTGCCAACCCGTAAAATGACTTATAGAGCTCATGAAATAGCTCACAAGAATTGGTTACAACTTTCTCAAATATCCAAGAAGTAGTTACACAAAAAACCAATCATTTTACACCGTTTTGGGTTCTTGATTTGCAGAGAAACAACCATGACGGGAGAAAACCAGAAAACATGATTAAAATCATTACATTCTTTTCCAGTTCGAATATAGACCATTTGATTTACCTTTTGTAGCTTTGAATTTGAGCCACCCAAGTGTCAGGAAGTGATTAGAGTGGTCGCGGGTGAGCTCTTTCGAAATTTTACAACTTTTGGGAGATTTGGCAATTTTTCACTTTTTGGCCGTCCGACCTGTTTTGACTTTTCAACGTGCATACATGGCAGTATTTGATTGGATGTGGGGTCACGACTCAATTTAGAACATTAAAAAAAAATTGATGAAAAAGGCTCAAAATCACAAACTTCTCTAGCAACCTACATCCCCATGTTGACTTTTCAATGCTGGAAACATACGTGGCATCTCCTGATTGGCTGCAGGGGTACAGCTAAGCTTTTTACTTTTAACCCTAAGGGATAAAAACTCAAAGTTCCACCGAAGGTCCATCACCTACTTTGAATACGTAGAACCATTTGATTGTCTACAGAGCCATGGGTTGATTCATCCCATTTAACTTTTCAATACCAGTATGGACACGTGGCGTCTCCTGATTGGCTGTGGGGGTTCAAGTCAATGTTTCTGCTTTAACTTTTTAACCCCAGAATGGACACGTGGCATCCCTTGATTGGTTTCAGTATTTAATCTTCATTCTGCATTTTTTTCCAAAAAAGGGAAAAGTGAAAAAGAATTCCCCTCATCCCCGTCTATCCGCCTATGGCAAAAATACCAACTTAGGTCTGTTGAGCCATATCTTACAAAATACAAGGAGTTAGAATGAAATCTTCACCTTTTGGGAATGGTATGAAATTTTACATCTGATGGAAGTTTTTCCAAGCATCCTTGGGCCCTTTGGAAGTATCAAATTTCAAAATACTCTATTTTGAACATTTTTCAAAGGGTACCATCTCAAAATTTCTAAGTCTAGACTTGGAAAATAAAGGAAATTTTACGGGGACAACATATCTGTCTTCTTCACACACAAGAATGTAATTATATCTGCTATAACCATCTAAAAGGGACAACATGTCTGAACTTGAAACTGTTCTTAAAATTTGATCCATGTTGGGAAGTGGATAATGATCTTTTAATGAAGATTTGTTAAGATCTTTAAAATCCACACATAACTAGATTTCTCCATTCTTTTTCTGAAAAGGAACAATATTAACTACCCATATTGAATGTTTAAATTGAAAGATAATACCTGATTCAATTATCTTGGATAACTCTTTTCTCATCAAGGGTTCAATATTAGGATTTACACGCCTTTTTTTTCACCTACATGGCTTGGAATTTGGCTATAACTTTATGGTATAATGAGCTAAATTGGGATAAACACCTCTAGGATCTTGGTATTTTCAAGAAAAAAAAATCTTGGAACTCTTTACATAAATTAATAAAAGACTATTTTTTAGCTAGGGAACATACCTTTCTGATAAATAATTTCTTTTCATCATCAACTAAGATCTCTTCATAGTTATCTATGTGAATCAAGATCATTCCTTTATCCTTTCTTAATTGATCATCATAACTGAAAATATCTTCTAATGTGACCAATCCTTGGGGTAGCTTGTTTGTCTTCAATTGAAAAATCTGGTCACCATATAAATGCTACAATTTTTTTTGATTTACTACAGAAAATTCAACTTCTTACTGCTGAAATCTACAAATTTAATCATAATCTTGTAAAATTCATTATCAGGTACTTAAGGTTTGATAATCAGTTTTATATATGGTTGTACATTTTTTTTTCGATCTGTTCTAGCACCTCAAAGCTAGCACCAACTACTGTAAGTCTATCTACATGTTTTTTTTCAGCTCTTAGAATAGATTGTATATTAATAGCATCAATATCCTCCATTAAGTCTAAAAATATATGTATGTAAGATTTTAGTAATGAATTCTTACACCCATTAAAGTTTTTAAATTGATTAATTACTAACTCTGAATCACCAAAAACTTGCAATATTTTGATACCTCTTTTTATGGCCTATTATAAGCCATGAATTAATGTTTCATACTTATCTACGTTACAAGTACATGAGAATTGAATACTTAGAGCTGAAAAATAACTTTCATTTGTAGGGGAAGTGAGCATCAAACCTACGCCTTGTCCTTTTTTTTCTTTTCTCCATCAAAATAAAGCTTTCATAGGCCTTCTATTGTTTTTTTGTTTTAGAAAGCAAGGGAATTGGTGCATTTTCTTCATGAAAACAATAAATTCCAAATAAATCTTCTTCTGCTTCTTTGAAAGGATCATAAACATGTTCTTCTTGAGTTTTTTCATCCATAAACAAATTAGAAACACCATCTAATGCATAAACATGTGATGTGACGTCAAAATCATACTGATCTATGGTTGCGTAATTTACTACAGCTTTTGAAACATTAGGCTCAATATGAAACCTAGAAAGAGGCTATGAATGAACAATAAATTTAGTTCTGTACCTTATATTAAAGAATAAAAACGACCAATCTAAAGATAAACTCATATCTTTGTTATAAAATCTCTTAATAAGCATTAAGCAAAGTAGGGAGGTAAATCTACAACAGTAACATCTTCAAGATAGAAACATTTGGACAAACATGTAATGCTACCTCCAAATTTCTAATGATTCCAAATGTATTAGTTGTTGTTCCATCTAGTTACAACACACTTTTATTTTTAGGTTCATACTATAGGCCTAATGTTTCTATAATTTCCTTAGGCATTATTGTGTTGCTTGCACCACTCTCAACCATGCATTTATGAACTAAATGATCTCTAATGATCAAAGATAGATAAAAGGGTTGTGGATTTTTAATATCATAAAAATTTTAAAACCTTTTATAGCATCCACTTAAACTCTTTCATGCGATCTTTCTCGATTATACTATTATCGAAAATCACCCCCAAGGTAATTTTTGATACCTCATGCAAATTATTCATTCTTAAGCAAGTAGAATTGATTCAAGGCCCAAAAATCAGATTTTAGAGGTTCCTTTGGCTCTTCTCTAACTCCCCTATCCAAGGAAAAAATTGAAGAAGTTAGAAAAATTTGAGAAAATCTGAAAAAAATGACTTGTTTTAGTGTATTGTGGAAAAAGCGGAAGTTTATGTCCTAGGTGGTCTGCGGGACAATTAGGACATCAGGACACATGGGATGCAAAAATACGAAATGGCCACATTCCTTTTTTGTGTGGAAAAATTAGATATTTTTGTTCCAACCTGCACAGGTTCAGTCGGGACATTCGGGACGCGCAAAGGCGGAAAAGATGTAAACAATGCAAATCGGTGAAGGTAGAGGTCAACGGCCCAAGCATCCCGATCAATGGTGGGACAAATGGGACATCAAAATCTGAAAGGTATGCATGCAATGGAAATTTTTTCCACTTCCTGAAAAATATAAATAAATCATTCTAACTCTTCATATTTTGCCAAGTGTGGGCCTGAGGAAGACTTTTTGCCAACAAGAAAGATTACAGACTGGCAGGGCTAGGGAGATATCTTGCAACTTTGCACTATTTGCAAAAGGTGAAACTTACAATTGCGAGCCCGTGAGCCCATGGAGAAATGAAAAGGAATTCCAAAGCCCACAAAGGGACAAATGGTCATCGTTTAAGTCAAAGCGAGAAGGCGCGTTGTCCAAGGAACTTTGGAATTTTTTCTTTTGTTTTGAAAAAGTGTAAAAGTCATGAAATGAGAAGAAACTCCACCAGGGACCAGATAAACCACATGTTAGGCCTTTTTCACATGCGAGGAGGTAGGCCATCAGGGGAACTTTGGATTTTTTACAACTTCCACAAAGGGCACAGTTTGCAAGTGCAGGGCTGCGAGCCCGACGAAGGATTTTTCACCAAATGTAAAATTGTGAAGTTATGGGATTTCAGTCATGAGGGAAAATTTTGCACTTTTGCAAATTTTTTTTAAAAAGTGAAATTTCAATTTTGAGCCCACATAGCTCTTAGGCACAAAGTGAATTTTGCGCCCGTGGATCCGCTTTGCAAAACTAGTTTTTTCACCATTTTCTATGGATTCAATTCAATTGTTGAAATGGGCATAAATTTCGATCTAGTGCTCAAAATTTGAAAATTTTGGTACTTTTGGAAAGATCTCGACCTCCTCTACACCATGGAAGTATAAAATATTATTTTTAGAAGGATTTGGTGGTTGATAATCTGGAAAACATCTTTCATGCCATTAATATGTGATCCGATTTCTTCAACCACTCATATTTGACTCAATCTGCCATTCTTCATTCTCCAAAATGCCAAAAAGACATGAAGAAATGACTTGAAAGATTGTAGGTGGATTTACAGGGGCATTGATGGCTGGTGGTTGAGCTTCCAAATCAGATTTCCCACCTTCTTTTCTACTCCTCTATTCGCTTCATCTATAGAGGTAAGAGCTTGGCTCATTGTAAAGGGTTAGACATTTCTACTTACAACCTCCCTTCTTCTCTTTGGAAGGTGAATTCATGGAGTTTCAGACCTCCCATATAGACTGTAATGTAATTTTATTCCTCTTGGCCATTGTAATGCATTGTATAAATCTTTGGAGCAATAAAATAATTTTGTGGATGATTTCAACCCTCTCTTGTGTTCATTCCATCCTCTTGATCTCTCATTACAGTTTAGTTAAGCGTGTATGGGGATTTTTATGAATTTTTATTATTTGTGTCTATTTGTAAATTATGTGTTTAACATTCCTTTGGTGCATCACCTTGTTATCTTAGGTTTAGTTTATCACATCTTCTTAACCCTGTCTCCTTGGAAAGTTAGAGTAGGTTTTATAGTAGATCCTCTGCAATATGAATGTGTGCACCTGAATAGAAGAATAAGAACCGACATTCATCTAGAGATATCTCTCAATTTCAAAGTCCCACACTTTGGCAGATGCTCCATGTTATGCAATCACACTGAGA
Source organism: Taxus chinensis (assembly GCA_019776745.2). Taxonomy (NCBI): domain Eukaryota; kingdom Viridiplantae; phylum Streptophyta; class Pinopsida; order Cupressales; family Taxaceae; genus Taxus; species Taxus chinensis. Next base: position 578,933,635 of record CM034155.1, on the reverse strand, counting down.
GTATCAACCCATCGAGTTGCATACATTCAGGGGTGTTGTGATCTTGCACTAATAGTTTTGGCACGCCCTGTGGGACACTAGAGTTATATTATTCTAATCTTTCCAAGGTGTCTCATTATCAAAAATTAAATCTTAAACCACCATGCAACTACACTAACATTTTTTGCATGCCCAGTGGGACCAAGAGGTATTCATTCTAATTACATCTAGATTGATGTGCACTTGCTGTAAGTCTTCATCTTGTGATAAAATATCAATTGCACATCTAGAAAATCTGAAAGAGATAGAATCCACTGGTTTCAACAGTCCAAGCTTGGAAGATTAATGAGAAGAATTCCAACAAGGTCAAGAATGAGAGGACTATTTTTCTATTTAAACTTGTTCGCAGATAGAGCAAGAAGGGGAAGAAGAGATCAAAGGTCTCCATCTCCACCAAATAGAACCTCATCAACACTTCCACTTGGAAGCCTTTCATTCAATCAACTAGAGTTCTCCAAACAATCAGGATGGCGCAACCCAATCCTTATGTCATTCACTAGCAGTGGCCCACTTGATCTCAATGCACAAAATCCAATTCTAGTTGCAGAATGGAAGAACATTCCATATTTCACTAGAGAAAACTAGACTACTCCTAGTGACCACATCCAAGACATTACAAATGTCTCTGCGATTTGTGAAATTATTGAGATGGACATTGCATTCAAATTGTTAGTCTCATCATTCAAGGGTAAAAGACCAACAACTAAAGGTTATTTTCTATACTTTCTTAAAGCTTTAAATTATGATATTTCTATAATGATTCAATCCATGGGAGGTATAAATTTTACCACAGCCTATAACATTTCCATTAGAGTTGAGAATTGTTTGATTCAGGATAGTGAACTTACACCGAGGCCACCTATGCCTATATATCCAAAACTAGGAAGTCCAAACACTAGTCAAACACCAGAGTTGAATCCCTTTTAACCCCCTCGAAATAAAAGCAACAACAAGGCTTCTAATTCTTCAAGCACTTCAAAAGAGTACCAGGAGGTCTTGAAACAGCTGCAGAACCTAGGAAACAAGCTAATGACTATCGAGAGACAACAAGCTCAGATTTCTAGGCCATATCATCCTCAAAATCAGTATTAAGCTAGGTTCCTTTACTAACAAAATAAACCATCAAGTCATACCACAAATAAAAATTTAAACCAAGGACAACCTGAAGCTACTAGGGCATTCTGACCATATGATCCAAATGTAGATTCAACATCAAAATATTTGGTTCCAACACAAAACAACACTGCACATGAGTACGATTGGTGTTACCCCTGCAATCTACCTCACAATCAATCAATGTGTTTGAATGGGGCACTAAACCATGCATTGATGGTACAGACCATTGGTGTGTCCTAAGAACCAGGTCAAGAGGAAAATCGACAGTAATAAGATCAGCAAGAGGCACCTCCAACTGAAACTATGTTAGTTAATTGTAAAACAAAAGACTTCTTTGGAGTTAACCAATCCCCTTCTCAAAGTGTAGCTACCAATACATGGTCCAAGAAAAGGAATATTAGAGAGGGAAAACCATCAAATTCAAGTGATCGAAAACCCTCTATTGCTCCACAAGGTATTGGTAATCAAAGTGCAACTCCCAATGTGTAAGGTCAACCCAAGCCACCTCCTTGACCAGCTCAAGTGCAAGTTGTAGCAACCCATGTGTAAGAGAAGAATATGCAAGGCAAAGGACAGAAGAAGGATAGTTCATCTCCATTCAATGTCATTGAGAAGATGAAAAAAATGAATGTAAACATCTCAATGTGGGAGTCATTGGCTATCCTAGGAAAAAGAGACCTATTGCAAGCTATTATAGCAAGTTGGTTAGCATCAAAACAATCACCCAATAAACAAGAAAATGTGCTTACCAATGCATCTCAGCCTGTAGGAAACATGGAGGACAACAGGGTACAAATTCAAAGCCCCCACCATTCTATATCTCATTGATCATTGGAGATAAATTAGTGCATAATTTGCATGATTGATTCTATAAAAAGTAGATATGTAATTTCAAAACAAATAGCTAATCAGCTAGGTCTTCAATATGAAGTCATTTCCAAAGGTTTGGTGCAATTGGATGGTACAGTAGTAACAACAGTTGGAGTAATCAAGGATTTGAGCCTCACATTACATGCATGTCCCAATGTGACCATTTTGCAAGATGTATTAGTCATAGACTTGCCACCACTCTTTGCATTATGATTGTCAAGAGACTTCACTGCTAAAATTGGAGGCTATTTTTCAGCTGATTGGTCACACATGTTATTTAGAACAAGGTATGGAGCTAAGGCTAAAATCAGATTTGAGCCTATTGCAAAATTTCTCATTGAGCATGATACACTAATTCCAATCAATGAAAAGTGTTTAGTATTTGATCAAGAGGATTATCCAAGCACCCATGAAGATGATACCAAGGTTGGAAGTATTCTAGACTTGACCCTTGATGATTGGGTGAACAAGAGGCATGATTTTTACGCTTACAAAGAAATGGAGGAAGCTGAATTAGGATTCTATTTCTTGCATGAAGAGAATCATCCTCTCCCTGACATCATCAAGCGAGACCACAAGAATAATAATGAGGTATGGCAGTTATTCTTTGATGGCTCAAGAAGTAGAAAAGATGCAGGAGGAGGAGCTATTCTTGTTTCACCTCAAGGTACAAAATATTACTAAGCTTTTTGCTTCGATTTTTCTTTCTCAAACAACAAAGCTAAGTATGAAACCTTGATTCATGGATTGCATTGGGCAAGAGAGAAAGGTATTGAAAAATTGCAAGTCATTGGAGATAGTTAGCTGATTATGAACCAAGTCAGAGGACAACATGATGCAAAGAATGACCTGCTCAAGAGCTATAAAAACCAGGTATGGGACCTCATTGAGGACTTTGAATCCTTCAACATTGTGTCCATACCTAGGAAAAGGAATGATGCAGTAAAGAAAGTAATAATTGGGGCTGCCTTTGATGTTGTAGAAAGTATAAAAAGTGATAAGTCTTAGCCCCATATCAAGGTGGTTATAAGGCCAGTTGTTCAAGATAACAACACAAGTTGGAAAGTCTTCGAGAATGATAAGAAAATTGTCAACTTTCTACAAGAAGAAGCTGATTTCTCCTTCAAAATTAGAACAACAGTATGGTGACCAAGTGGTGCAGCTAAGAACTAACAAATTACCAAAAGGTCCTATAACCTTGGAGTCAATATTCAACCCAAATGATCAGTTCCGGAAGGAGAAAGATAACATTCGAGTAAAGGGTGAAGATTCAGAGCTCATTTTAGTAGATGAAGGAAAGAAATTGCAAATTGGCAAAGTAAGTATTCCACAAGAGAAAGTTGAATTTTTTCAACTTTGTCAAGAATTTCCAGATGTTTTTGCATAGACCTATAAGGATTTAAGAGGTTTTAACCCAAGATTGGCTGAGCATACAATTGAATTAAATCCTGAATCCAAGCCTATCATACATAAGCAAAGGGTAGTAAACCCTCACATGGAACCTCTCATGAGAAAAGGGTTGAACAAGCTAATTGAGGCTAGAATAATCTTCCTGCTATAAAAAAAGCCCATGCTCATTTTTTGATAACTTACCTTCTTTTCCTCCTTCCTTGTGCTTCATTTCAAATTTCATGGAGTTGTGGCACTCAAAATTTTCTAGGTATTGCTTCATCAGATAGGATTTTTCTTCCCCTTTCCAGAAAGGTAAATAAGTCCTCCCAACTCTTATTTTTTGAGTTATGGCTCGGCGAAGTTTGTAGGGGAAATTTTCCCAAAGGAGACACATGGGCCTAAGGGAGAATTTTTGCTAAGGAGACTTGGCAGATTGGTAGGGATGCGGAGGAAAATTTGGCACTTAGCCATTTTTTTGGTTTAAAAAATCAAGTTCATTTGGCACCCTGCGGGCCTGCGAATGAAAAATTTGTGCCCCCACCCAATCAAGAAGTGCCACGTGACGAGTCTAGGTAGACCGGTCAAGGGATGGAAACTTTTTGGCACTTAGGCAATTTTGGGAAATTTCTAAAAATCAAATTTTGGCCAGCACACCCAAAGAAGGATTGAAGATCACTCGCAAGGCCAAGGATAAAATTTTAACACTTAGGTTTTTTGGGCAAAAAAATTAAGGGCAAAACTTGACTTGCGAGCCCGGTAAGGGAAGAGGAAAGAGAGTGGTCAAGGCCCCACTCTAATAAAAACATGCCATGTCATCAAAAAGGTTTGTGAAGGTCGGAAGGAAGTTAGGGTTCTTGCCCCCTCTTTTTTCAAAATTTTAAGGTTACGAATTCGGCCGCAATCCCCGCATCCAATAACAAGGCAACACGTGGCCAAGGAGATATGCACAAATGGGACCGTGGAGAAATTTTGGCACTCAGCCATTTTTTGGCAAAAGTTCTAAAGTAAAAATTTTTCCCAAATTCCCGCAAGGAAAAGAAAAGGTTTTAAGGCCCGCATCGAATCTGATGTCACCACGTATCTAAGAGGAGCGACGGGCGGCGGAAGAATTTTGAAGTTTTTGGCTTTTTGCCAAAATTTCTCAAAGGCAAAAGTGGAGGCAAATCCCCGCGTCCAATCAAAAGTTCCCACGTCTTCAGTGGCGCCGCAACGTGGGTTGAAAAAAATGTTAAGTTTTTTTTCTCTTTTGGGAAAAAAGTTGAGAGCAAGAAATGAGCCCGCACCTCCATGAACTAATCAGATGTTGCCATGTGTCCAGGCGAGACGGTGGGTGGTGGAAATACTTGAGGTTTTTTGACCTTTTGGTCAAAAATTGTCAAAGGGAAATTTTGAAATGCATTCCCACCAACCAATCACAAGGCATGACGTGTCCACTCAGCGGCAGGGAGTGGGGCGGTGAAAGGATTTTTGAATTTTTTCCAAAATTGCAAAAAACACAAAAGAAAGGAAATGACCCGCATTTATGTGGCCAATCAGAATGTGCACTTGTCCACCTCAGCGGCAGAATTTAAACATGTTGGGAGACTTGGGAAAATTTTGCACTTCGGCCTGTGAGGAGTAAAATGTCATTTTATACCCCTGTCCAATTAGGGAGTTCCACCTGTCCTGGGTGTTGCGGGCTACAAATATTTTTGGGAATTTTTCCAAAATTCCAAAAAGAGGGAAAAAACCAGATTTTGGCCTGTTGACCCGATTTTGACCTAAATTTTCCCTGTTTTCGCCTAAAAATTTGTAGAGGGCATAACTTTCGATTCCAAGATTGGATTTGGATGAGATCAGATTATTTGGAAAGATCTTGATCCCCCCTTTGCATTGAAAGCATAAAAACATCATGCATTGTGGATTTCAATGGAGAAATTTTGAAAAACTTCTTTCACGCTTTGAATGCGTATCATATTGCTTTGAATGAATCAATTTTTGCTCGAGCCGCCATGGTTTTCTACTCCAACATGCTAAAGATGGAGAATCTACTTGATTTGATGGGGGAAAACCCTAGAATGTCTTCTCATGCCTTGAATTTGAGCTCAAATCATTTTGAAGACATCGTTTTTTATCCATATCCTGTTTTTTCTTCTCCAGCATGCAGGAAAAAAAGGAAAGATCAATTTAATGGATTACAAGCTGATTTGACAGAGATTAATGGCGGGTGGTTGAATCCAAGGATCAGATTTGATTTTTCCTTCTATTTTTCTCTTTCCTAATTTGGTTATAAATGAACAGGATTGATTCTTTGTAAGGGTTGGATGTTTTTGCTCTATATCTTCCTTATTCTCTATCCTGCAGTGAATTTGTGAAGTTTTCAAACCTTCCATAGATCTTTAGATGCAAATTTATGCTTTTTGGCCATTATAATGCCTTGTATCAGCTCTGTGAAGCAATAAAATAAGCTTGTGGGTGATTTCCATCCCCTTTCTTACTTCTATTGCATTCATTTTTGATCTTTTCATTTACAAATATGGTTATTTGTGCATCTGAGTTGCATTATTTCTATGGTTTCTGTTTAACAACAGAGTGGGAGTTCAACATTCTTTGGTGCATCACCTCCCTTAGCTTAGATTTCATTATTTCTATAATTTCTTCTTCACCTTGGTCACTTGGACAGATTTAGAATAGGATTTAGGATAGATCCTTTGCAAGACGAAAGCATGCACCTGAACAGAGGGATAGGAACCAGCCTTTAATTTGGAGAATCTTTTCCATTTTTGCAAGTCCCGCACTTGAGGAAAAGATTAAATGTTGTGCAAGCACACTGGATGCCCATTATCAAACTAGAAATATGAGAAAACATCCAGGGGGTGTTGTGATTCTGAACTAACACTTCTCTATCAAGCATTCAAGTTGGGTTGCAAACTTGGTGCATGTGAGGAAAAGAAATGGATAAATCAAATTATGTGTAGACTTTCATGATCTAAAAAGGGCATCACTCAAATATCACTACCCACTTCCATCAATGGAGAAAATATTACAGGTTGTAGTTGGTTTGAGAGGTTCTCATTGTTATATGGCTACTTAGGCTATAATTAAATAATGGTAAAATAAGAAGATCAGTTCAAGACAACCTTCACTACCAAATGGGGGTACATATGCTTATAAGAATATTCCATTTGGATTGTCTGAATTTCTGGAGCATACATTTCAACAAGATATGGATATGGCATTCAAAGACTTAATCAACAAGGATAGTATTGGTGTATCTAGATGATATCACCATCTTCTAAAAGAATGCAACATACCACCTCTTTCCACCTCAGACAAGTATTTCAAAGATGTAGAAGATTTGAGAGTGTCATCGAATCCAGAGAAGTGTGTATTCTTGGCACATGAGGGCAATTTATTGGGACACATTGTCTTAAGAGAAGGGTTAAAAATTTATCCTGAAAGATTTGAAGCCATCCAAACACTTCCATTTCCACACCACAAGAAATATCTCTAAAGATTCTTGGGAAGAATAAATTTTGTCCACATAGTTTGTGCCTAATTTTGCCACTCTTGTGAAGTCTTTAACAATGATGTTGAATAATAGTCTTTCATTTAAATGCACAACAGAAAGTAGAGATTGTTTTGAGGCTATCAAGCATGCAATATCACAAGCTCCCAACTCTTATAAACCCAGACTTCTTCAAAGGACATTCATGTTGTATGCTTTTGGAGGACCAGACACAATCTCAGTTATCTTGGTATAGCTTAATAAAGAAGGATCAGAATAGGACCATAGAATTCTTCAGTAAGATCTTGGAATATTATGAAGTAAGGTATTATTTTATTGAAAATCATGTCCTTTGCTGTTATTAGGAGTTTGAAGAAGTTCAGAAACTTGGTCTCGAACAACAAGATTCAAATGCTAGTGTCTCATGCTCGTGTCAAGGACTTTCTCCTGAACAAGGATTTGAATGAGAAGAGAGTAGGTTAGATCACCTATATAATGGAGTATGAAATTGAAATCAAGGTTACCAAGATGGTTTGTGGAAAAGGTTTATGTGAGCATCTTGCTTCCAAACAACATGATGAATCAAAAGTAGAAGAAGAGGTTGTCCTACTACTACAGAATGATCAAGAACAAGCAGCTAATGACGCACCCATTCCATGTTGGACTCAAGACTTAGTGAATTAGCTCCAAACAACTTTGTGCCCTCCAAGAAATGAGAAAAGCAAAGAGGAGATACTTAAGATTGCAATCCATCCCATATGTGCTTAATCGATGGTGTCTATGTTCAAGAAAAACATCAATAGTGTTCTGTTAAGATACATTCAAACATGTCAAGTTCGAGAAGATATTACATGAGTTCCATGATGGAGAAGATCAGGAGGCCAATTTTCTCCTCGAGTAACAGCTCTCAAAATCATGAAGGCTAGTTACTATTGGCCTACAGTGTTTAGTGATTGCTACTCATGGATAAAGAAATACAAGAAGTACGAATTCTTCATAGGGAAAGAAAGGTTAGCAGCCCTCCCCCTTTGTCGAATTTAAGTAGATCATCCATTCATGTTGTGGGGATTAGACTTCATTAGAGAGATCAAGCCAAATTCAAGTCAAGGTCACAATGTGGATACTTATGACAATAAATTATTTCACCAATTGGAATGAAGCAGTGGCACTTAAGGAGGAAAATGAATCTAATATCTTGGATTTCAATGTAGGGATAATCACTAGGTTTAGAGCCCATGCCACCATCATATTAGATAATTCATTGGAATTTATTGATATAAAGATCACTAAATGGGCTGTCAAGAATGATGTATACCTCAGCACTTTCATCAAACTATTACCCTCAAGGTAATGGCTAAGCAGAGTCCACAAACAAAAACTTACTAAGAATCATCCGAAGGACTCTTGATGAGAATAAGAGAACTTGGCACGCAAATATCAAATCATTCTCTATGGGATGATAGGATCACACCCAAGTGGTCTGCAGGAATCTCTCCATTCAAGATTGTATACGGGAAAGAAGGCAGTCTTGCCTATATCACTTGAGTTACTAGCATTGGAACTCATGAAACAGTTAGAACTGGCTGAGTTTAAACCCATGGAAATAAGGTATACATAGTTAATAGAACTAGAAGAATCAATAGAACATGCAATGTAAACCATGGAGAAGGATCAAGCATTGATCAAGAAGAGATTTGACAAGAAAGCTAAATCTAGGGCATTCCAAGTTGGGGACTTGGTACTGAAGTGGGATTGCTGATCGTGTAAGGCAAAGCAAGCATTCCAAGATCGATGCCATATGGAGTGGCCCATACATGATCACTAAATGCAAGGGTAGTAATTCCTTCTGGTTGGGTAAGTTAGATGGTGAAGAATTACATATTCTAGTCAATGGGATCTATCTCAAACAATGCTACTAGAAGGAGAATTTCTCACCTTTTTAGATATTAGTCTAGGATTTCCAATTCCTCCAAGTGCTGTGTGCACATTGTCTTGTTGCTAGAATAGGTTTCATTTTCCCTAAGTGCTGGTGCACATGCTCTATTACTATTTGAGTGTACTGCTTGTGTACAGTTCATCTCACTCCTGGGAGAGATATTGTGCAGCCATAAGGATGATAAAATTATATGATTATCAATATTGGGGCAGGTTTGGAGTGTTGTCATTGCATTCCAACATAGCAGTTTTATAGCAAAGATTCAAGTAAGGTAAAAGTCTTCCAAGTTTCAGGACAATTTTCTAATCTCACAAACCTCGACTTCAATATTTTCTCACAAAGGATGAAGAGTACATGCAATGGAAGCGAAACACGCATTACAAGAGTCCAGAATTTACCAGATAGAATCCAAATGCCCAAGGATGCATATTTTCAAGTTCACAGATCAGATTTCACCTGATTAGGCAAGAAGACTCCTGCTGAGTCACCAAATGGATTATCCATAGGTCAGCTTTCCATACTTCATCTGATAGTAAAATAACACCACCGAGTTGCCAAATTGTTCAGTCCTAAACAATTAGAGATTGATGCTCAATTTTGGCACAACTAATCACCATTAAAGAGGTTCCTTTTTGCTGCTTCAATCTAATTTTTTTATCCATATTTTAAGTACTTGAAGGATTCTTGAAAGCATTGATTCAATCTGAAATGGGAAAAACTTGTCTTCCCCTGTATCTAAGGAATATAAGCAGAAGTCCATGTCCCAAGCGGTCCGGCATATTTTGACAAGTTACGAGCATGGGGGGACACATTTTGCACAAATGACAAAAGGCCACATTCAGGCTTTGTTGTGTGGCCTAGGGGGATATTTTTTTACAAGGATTTGCACAGATTTTGGGCTTAGGGGCATTGGGGATGCACAAAGGCAGCAAAGCCGCATTTTTTTTCAAATGGTGCGATTTGCAATTTTGAGGCCCTACGGCCCATTTTTCAGAATTTGCATTTTCGCCATCTCTTGTGACGGATGGAATATAAAATTTTCAAATGTTCGCATGTAAAGGAAATTTCTTCCCCTTTCAAAAATAAAAATTAATCCTTTTAACTCTTCATATTTTTCCAAGTGCGGGGCCTTAGGAAGACTTTTCACCAAAAAGGAAGATTGCGGACTAGCGGGGCTGGGGAGATATCTTGGAACTTTGCATTTTTTTCAAAAGGCATACATTACAATTGCAAGCCCGCGAGCCCACAGATTAAATGAAAAGTAATTCCAAAGGCCCACAAAGGGACACGTCGTCATGGTTAAAGTCAAAGCGGGCAAGATAGGTCGTCAGAGGAACTTTGGAATTTTGGCATTTCTTTTGAAAAAGAGTAAAAGTCATGAAATGATCCGCAACTCCATCAAGGACCAAATAAGAAACATGTCACACCTTTTTCACATTCAGGGAGGTGGGTTGTTGGGGGGAACTTTGGATTTTTTACAACTTCCATAAAGAGCATAGTTTGTAAGTGCGGGGCTCTGTGAGCCCGAGGAAAGTTTTTTCAACAAATGCAAAGTTGCGAAGTTGCGGGCTTTCGGACCTTAGGGAGAATTTTGCACTTTTTTAATTTTTGTACAAAAATCACAATTTCAATTTTGAGCTCGTGGATCTCTTAGGCACAAAGTGAATTTCAGGCCCGTGGATCCGTTTTGCAAAATTGGGTTTTTTTGCCATTTTTGTACGAATTTGATTCAAATATTCAAATGGGCATAACTTTCAATCCAGTACTCGAAATTCGAAAAATTTGGTACCATTGGAAATATCTCAACCTCGTCTATGCCATGGAAGTATAAAATATTATTTTCGACAGGATCTAGTGGGTGAAAATATGGATAACATCTCGCATGCCATTTATATGCGTTTCGATTGCTTCAACCACTCAGATTTGATTCGATCTGCCATTCTTCCTTTTATAACACACCAATCAAACATGGAGAACCGACTTGACAGATTGTAGGTGGATTTGCAGGGGCATTGATGGATGGTGGTTGAGGTTATAAATCAGATTTTCTGCCTCCTTTTCTTCTCCTCTCTTCATTTCATCTATAAATGTAAGATCTTGGCTCATTGTAAAGGGTTGGACATTTTTGTTTTGCACCCTCCCTTCTTCTCTTTGATAGGTGAATTCGTGGGAGTTTCAGACCTCCCATATAGACTGTAATGAAATTTTTTTCCTCTTGGCCATTGTAATGCACCGTATCCATCTTTGGAGCAATAAGATAATTCCGTGGATGATTTCAACCATCTCTTGTGTTCATTGCATCCTCTTGATATCTCATTATAGTTTGGTTAACCGTACATGGTGATTGTATGCATTTTTATGGTTTGTGTGTATTTGTAACGTAGGTGTTCAACATTCCTTTAGTGCATCACCTTGTTGTCTTAGGTTTATTTTCTTGTATCTTCTTAATCATGTCTCCTTGGTATGTTAGAGTAGGTTTTAGAGTAGATCCTTTGCAATATGAATGTGTGCCACTGAACAGAGGAATAGGAACCGGCCTTCATTTAGAGATCTCTCTCAGTTTCAAAGTCCCACACTTTAAGAGATGCTCCATCTTATGCAATCACACTAAGAGTATCAAACCATCGAGTTGCAGAGATTTAGGGGTGCTATGACCTTCCACTAACATATACCAAGAACCATATCTATTTTATGAGCTTCCTTTTCTGTTTGCTGTGAAGAAATCTACAGCTTAGCAAGCTCATGAGCAAGTAGCTCTTGTTGTCCTGTAATACTCAAAGCATCCCATAATGAAATATTAATATTATGCTTTTTCATTACCTCAAAAATATTAAAGAAGCAATAAATTTTGAAAAAAAATCTACATTTTTAGCATAAGCTTTAGCAAAAACTGACTCTGCTTTAGCAACTTTTGAAATCTAAGGTATGAATAATCTTCTAGGATCAGGAAACAATTATTTTTACTGCTCTTTGAGAGCTAAACTACTTGATGTTTTTGAAAGAAAAATAGAGTTTTTTGCTATAGTTTGACCTGTAATTGCTGATTTATCAGTGACAATAGGAAAAAATAGTCTATTTTGTTGTTTTTCTTTATCTCGAGCCATTTCTTTTAACCTAGTTATGACTGCAATAAAGTCTTCTTCTCCAAAACTGACTAAATTTTGCTCAAGCGATTTCTAACTCTAAGCATCTTGCTGCCCACCCTCCATTTGAGGCATAAATAATGCTTCAGGTTGAGGTGTGCAACAAGGCTTATATTCAGGAATGCATTTGGACAATTAGAAGTTGAACGAGGTTGATTGTAAGGTAAATACCACTCTTCTAAAGCCATGTTAAATAGAAAAGAGTGTTAGATGAACTAGGAGCCTTAGGATAAAATTGCCTTGGCTGATAAGGTTGTCTATAGTTCTTATTTTGCTGAAATGGCTACCTATTCTACTGATTTTGCTGATATGGAGTTTGGCAAGGCCTGCTAGACTGAGTAACTTTATTGTCAATTGATGTTAGTTTGTTCCCCATTGTCTGCAAGGCCTTAAATATGTCATTTGTATGCGCTAAAATAAGAGGTTCTATTATGGTAATGGGCTATGGAACATATGCCAAATTTACTAAAAGAGGCATTGAAGGCCTCGGGGCTAATTTGTTAGCTTGAATAAGGTTGTTTTCAGCCCTAAAGAGAATATCATAAGCTGTTGAGAGAGTAGTTCCTCCCATATACTAAATCATGGCTGAAATATCACTATTTAAAGCTCTGAGATAATATACAAATGCATGATTAGCTTAAGGATTAACACTAGCTGGAATTCTTTCCCAAGTTCTAGAAAATTTTATGTTAAAACTCGCCATGAATTCATGAGGATCTCTTTTGATTGTAGAAAATTGTTTTATGAGAGATAAATTATAAGAATTGTCTTGAAATTTCTTTTGTAATTACTCCCCTAACTCATCCCAAGTTGTTATACTCCCTATCGGTAAAGTTTTGTACCATTGTAAGGTTTATCCTTTAAATGATGCAGCTAAGAGTCTCAAGGCTACATATTCATGAGTTATATTATGGATTGCACAAAGGGATACAATATATTTAATGTGCTCAGTAGGGGTAATCTTATTTTCACCAATAAATGAAGGTAAACCCTTCAGGGAAGTAGCAGGTATATCATGATAGACTTGAATTACTAAAGGGTTGTCATTACTAAAGGTCACAAAATTTCTAGGTGGTTATAGAGCCATTGGAATAACAGGTATTTCAACAATAAGATTAACATGTGGTGAAGAAAGGGGAGGAGGTTTTCCAAAATCGGTCCTATTATAAAGTATGGTATTGCCAACTCTTCTTCTTCTTACAAAATTCAAAGGTAAAGAAATAAAATCAGCAGTAAGTCCTCTTACTGATGATCTTGTAGTCACTTAGGCATGGAACATGCTATAAAAATGGTCTAAAATCATCCTTACGAAGTCACCAAATTAGTTCTTTTGATTTTTTAATGGATTGTTGTAACTTTGATTCTCCAAAAGTGATTTTATTTCATTGTAAATCTATTGTAATTTTTTGTAATCTACTGCAGATCTGATCCATGTCGCATCAGGCATGCCAAAAATTGTTATCTCTCGATAGTGCACCCTTATTGAGAGATGAAAGAAAGTGTTGTAAGATTACTTTATCTCTCACTTTTGTAGATACAATGGAAACACCTCATGTCTGTGGGTATATCTATTATTGAGGTGAGTCTTCAGTATCAAAGTCGGTTACTATTGATGTATGTTAAACTAATTGTTTTTGGGGGTTTTGAGGGTAAAAAGATGACTGTAAAATAAAATTGAAATTGGTGATACACATAATTTATTGAGGGCTTTGACTGAATATATGCACGATAAAATTTAGAAAACAAATTAGATGAACATACCAATGGTTTTCAACAGAATATTAAGGAAAAACACTTATGTATTAAGGGATAAATCACAATAACACGACAAGATAAACATGTACACTAAGACCATGCAAAAAATATCAGATTTGCAGCAAGGTAAGATGATTAATCAGGGAATTAACATTCACAATAATTAATGGAAATATACACACCACTGAAATAATTAGAAAGGCCAAAACTGGTTCTTATTCAAGGCAAAAACTGATAAAAATATGCTTCAAAACTCCTGTATCCAAAAATTCCTCCCTCGTGCCTTGTAATTGCACACAATGTATAGAAAAAATACTTCACCCAACCCATCCTAAAAATAGACTATAGTCTGTACTTGCCCATGCATGCTTATTTTACCCCTTTATCATGAATAAATAAAGGAATAAAAATAGACATGCTGATTACAATGAGGCATTAATAGCCTTAGTTACAAAAATACGCTCTAGTCAAAGTGTAGTTGACTTTTCTAATTTTAAAATAAAATAATGGAAATAATTGGGTGAATATTTTAGCTAATAATATCTCTTTCTTTGTATGTAAGTCTCCTCCAATGTGAATTCAACTTCTTCTTTTTTGTTGATTAAATAATCATACTTAATCACTGATGTGACACTTGCATATTCACCCACTTGTAAGGATATCTTGTCTTTATCTTTGTTCTGTCCGTTTGTGAAGGCATGAAAAAATTCCACCTGTGTAAGAAATAATGCTTTTACCTTTTCAACAATTAACAAAATATTCACCGTCTCTGTGGGGACCATATGTAGCATGTGCAAGAAATAATACCCCTATTTTATGAAAATTAAGGTAATTGGGATTTCACTTTAATCATTTATGCCTTTGATATTGACATCTGTGCACATGCAATAACTATGTATCTTCCTTTTGGAAAAGAAGGAAATCATTCTCTTCCTGTAGGGACCACTTGTCCATGTGTAATACAAGTTGTATTTAGTAGTTTTAAGGTATCTTACAACTTTTAAGGAAATGACCGTCCTTTGAATTTGAATTTGGCATACATTATATTCGAAGGCAATGATATTGGTTGAATGATTGGTCACATTGACTTTGCATGTCACATATTATTATTGGCCCCCTTTTGATAATAATCATGGAATATAGTAATCATGTTTCGTGCCCTTCCTTTGGTTTAATAATACATTACTATGATGAAGACCATAGTATTGATGTCTAGACAACATTACTGTTTTAATGACTTTGAATTTTCTGAATAATCATTGCATATACCATAGTCAAAAAAAATAATTATTAAAGTGGGAAAAGGGTCCCCCTCCCCACGATGCTTAACCCTCAATGATACGTCGGTGATTTGGCTAAACACGGTGGTTAGGGTTTTGTTTTGGTATTGATAGGTATGCTTCTTACGAACCATGGTTGAGCTAGAAATCAATGTGAGTTTTCTTGGTAACTCTTGACTCGATCTTCACCGTCAATCTTGTACCATGTGTTAAGTGATGGTTTATTTGCTATTTTTACCATTCATTGCTGACAGTTGTTTATTTGTAAACTAGATTTTTTTATCCTATACCTTTTAATCTGGAGTCATTGATTTACTGACATGTGTTAAGTGATGGTTTAATTAAGGTTTTCTTTGATGACCATTCGATGTTGTACTTTGTGATCATGGAACATTGGATTAACTCAATGGTTTATTTAGCAGAGATAAAAATGAGTTTTGAATTCAATCTTTTCATTATTCTTCTCTTGCGGGAATGGGTGAAGCCCTAGAAAAAATTTCCTGTTCCACTATGGATTTTTCAACGAGATCGGTTTTTCTCTGCAAATCAATCTTTTGAGGCTCTAAGACTCTGAATATTTGTCTTTTCTACCAATTTTTTCCCTTTTGAGGTATCAATGAGACTGTATGGCCGCCATTATGAAGACATGGAGTTTCTTTTCTTTGTTCTGTGGAAGTGCTTATTTCTGAGGGTTTTCGAGCTCTGCTAGCTCAGAAAATTTGGATTTTGTGAAATTTTCCATTTTATCACCACTTCGAGCTTTTAAAATATCTACCATGACATTTGTGCTTGTCAAGTTCCCTGTGAAGACTTGCATACTTGGTACTTTCAACCTTTGTTATCATGTGAATCGCAACCATTACTGGCAAGCAGGTGAGCTTTGTGGTTTCAACATTCTGTAAATTAATGATAATGTTTCCTCTTGAGTTTTTAACTCTTTATTTTTGATAAAACACAAAATCGTTGTGGTTTCTTCCTTTTCTACTTTATAATCCTTTTTACCAGATTGAAATGGAGTGTTGGGTGGTCGTTTCCTTCTGTTCTATGAATATCATGAAATATTGAGGGTTTTTAAGGATTTTGGCCTTGAACTAGTAGGTTTCCCTGGATTCTTTTCGAAATATTCATAATATTATTGAAAACCTTAACTTCCGTTTGAAAATGGAGTTCTCATTTTCGGGTTATCATAGTTTTTGGTATTTCATTCTGAGTGCTTTTTCTCATCTTCTAATGTTGACATGATTTGGAGCTCATTATTTTTGTTTTCTTAAGCTCTTCTCATGAGTGCACACTTTTCTATATATACCCAAATTTGGGATTTTATTTTTGCCATTTTTTTGGTACTATGTGGCATCAGGAATACCCATCTCTACTTTTATCTTGGAATTCTTATGGTGATCTACATGACACTTATGGATGAGATGTGGGTTTTCCTTTGCTCGCTATAGTGTATCTTTGGAGGATAAGCTCGTATTTTTGAGCTCAAACCTATTTTGTTAAACTATTTTTCCCTTATACACTTGTACGTTCCAACCTATATCTGGGTTTGTTATTATTTGTGTGATTCTAAACTCCATTGTTGAGTTTGTGCAAGATTTTTCTACTCTGCACTCTGAAAATTGTAAATGTCGCTTCTAGTATATTTGAGCTCTTTCACCTAAATTTGAACTGTAGATCTGTATTTTCATTGAAATTGGGTGACTTTTTGTCATTCAAGATCAAAATTTGTTGTGGTCATTCGTTTTTTTCCTTGCATTTGATAGATCTCCCAGGATTTCAAAACTTGACCCAAACGTTGAGTTTTGTTACCATTCTTTGATTTTTTTTGCAAAGTTCATGAAATTTCCTTGCGGTCATTGTCTGAATCTCAAAATTTTCCATGGAATCATGATTGTAGTCAATGTTAGATATATACATCTCTTCATTTTCTTGTAAATGTGAAAAACGTTGAAACTCTTTTGAAATAGGTATTCGTTTATTTCTTTGTATGAGTTGTTTGTGTGGATGTCACACTATATTTGTTGATGATGTCATAAACCTACAACGAATATTAATCTACAAAACCCCATACAAAGTATCAAACCCCTAAAAAATAAAGATGCATATGAAGGGTTCAGACTATATTTAGCACACAATGGTGGTCTTACAACTAAGTGTTGCACTACATCGTAGACCTAGTGTAGTTATTTTTTATTATGTGTGCAATCATGTGCCTAGGGTGCGATAACACCAATGACACAAAGATATCAGGAAATAGCTAGATATAATGAAAAATGGTGAATGGAATAGAATAGAATTCATTTTCCTATGTAGTGTGTGATGCAAAATAGTACCCAAATATAGTCCCTTTCCTTGTGTAGATAGATATCACTTAGTAGAAATAGTATTCCCCTAAGATAGTATGTTGTGCTTATATAGGCACATCTTATTCAAATTTTGACACTAATGACTCAATATGCCGACTAGTACCAGGGAAATGAGAGGTAAAATTACAAATACCAACCTCAAAACTCTAAATGAGAACCAAGTGCAACCAGGACCAGGGCACCTAAAAATGAGGACTGAGGCACTCAATCCCTTCCTAAGCACCCTAGTCAAAGACTATAGATGACAACTTAGTAACTAACGATAGTTGATACTCCCTGAGAGATGATCAAAACTATGAAATTAATTGACGAATGTGCAAAACACTCAATGAAAATGACTGACTAAACTAACGATAGGCCTACGGAATGAGCCATTATTGAATATTTTTCTTACACGATATCTATATATAAAACAACATATTTTCCAGTATAATAGTAGTAGTAAGTGCATGATTTTTTGACTACATTTTTCTCATACTCGACAAATCTCTTCTTTTGGCACATAAGACCTAGCTTCTCTCTATCAAGACTTACAAACTCAAACACTTCAACTTTAGTAGTCTACTTCATGGTCCTTTCCATCTCTTGAATCCCCCTTACTTCTTCACTCTCCTTTTGCACCCACCATTTATGCTTATTCACTTCTTCTCAATTTTCTCAACCCTAATTTTCCCATTTTCAATGACTATGGTGACCCTCAAGAACATATCTGATATTTTCATATGGATTGTCTAGATTATGCAGATGATCATACCTTACTAGCTGAACTATTTCCTAGGAGTCTTAAAGATTATTCCATGCAATGGTTTTACGATCTTCCTGATCATTCGATAGCTTATTTCACACATTTATCTGATGTTTGTCTTTCTCATTTTTCGATCAATATCAAGACTAAGTTATCTTATGCTTGAATTTATCAAATTAAAAAAAAGATCTAATGAGCATCTGGTAGACTATGTATTGCGTTATAAGAATAATCTAGCTAAGATGAAATTTTTTCTTATTAATTCAAAACTACAAGATCTATTTTTTCAAAGCCTCTTACATTGATGTGTAGAGAATCAAAAGAGAATGTTGCATGATAATTGTAATTGACAACTCTTGTTGTTTTTTCTGTGTCTTCATGCTTTGAAAAATGGAGTTGCCTTTTATGATTATGAAAAGCCTTCTTATTTGATCTATTTTGGTTCCCAATCTGTTGGGTTTTCATGATTTGGCTTTCCATGTAGAGAAATGAAGCTTCCAGTTTTGACTGTTATGAACCGAACGACTCCTTTGATCAAATATGGGTTCTACATATACAGGTAGCTCATTTTGTGTGCCAATTTCTCTTAG
Organism: Taxus chinensis; assembly: GCA_019776745.2. Lineage (NCBI taxonomy): Eukaryota > Viridiplantae > Streptophyta > Pinopsida > Cupressales > Taxaceae > Taxus > Taxus chinensis. The sequence continues at coordinate 578,914,916 of CM034155.1, read as the reverse complement.
TTCAAAGATCTGTGTGAATCATGGTTATTGAATGGTATCACTTTTGTACTTTTGACCCTAAACTGGTTTCCATTTTGAGTTCTCGGCATTTTATAATGTTTTCTCGTGAATTTTTTCTTGTTTCCGATCTCTTTACAGAGTCCAAATGTTTTGTCCATTTTCTAGGTGCTTGCTTGAATCAACTTATTTTTTATCTGAATTGTGTTTCATTTTATGTTGAATATCGCTGAATCTCTCTAGATCTGTATACCCGAGATGGGTTGGTATATTCATGTAGATTTATGGCTTTCTGCTTTAGTTTTCCATGCTAAAAAATGTCATGACCGCCATTGATGAAATTCAAGCTTCACTTGCTCATATCTGAATTTTTTTGAAAATGAGTTGAGGTTTCGTTGTTTTCTCATTTACTGAATTGGAAATGGTGCTTTATTCCTATTATTTGGCATATGGATTTCCTCTTCTATTACCTTTCATTTCTATAGCCAGTATATTCAACCTTGAGCTTGCATTAGTCTTCCTTTGGATTTATGTTTTTTCGTTTTCTAGCTTCAATTGTAGTTTGATAGTTTTAAAAAATTATGGACTTGTCTTCTCCTTAAAAGAAACTAAACATTAATACTTGAATTTATTTCAAAGACTTAGAATTTCTTGTGCTACTATATATCTGCTTTGGTTTTCTTATTCTCTTGTATCTAAACAATATTTTACTTTTGAAGTACACCTTATAGCTTGCTATTGATAGAAATTGTTGCAAATACATGGATGTATGTGCATATGTTTCCTATTATCCTTTGATAATATTTGCATTTGAGAAATTTGTAAATGGATTCATTACTCAACTTGAAGGTTGGTATTTACCTCTCTTTTTTCCCAAGATAGCTGCATAATATAAAATTGAATTCTGATGTATGAATGATTTTGAGAATCATTGTATTTTTGAAGGAAAATTTCTCACTCATAATCTAATGGCTTAGTAGACTGTTCATTTATCTCTTAAAAACTGCACTTTAGCACTTCCAGAACCTTATTTGCTGCATTTTATCGTTGATTTCTTGATAATTTTTTATGTTGTGAGGGAACTTAAATCTATAGATGTAGATGCAGTTTTGACTGTAGATGTTATTGCATGAGTTTCTTTAATTTCTTGATAACTGAAGCTTGTACTCTTTAATTTGTACATGAAACTCATAAGTTGTAGTGGCATTTCTTTTGGGAGCATAAGGTGAATATATGGAATTGTATCCTAAAATCACTCCCTTTTCTAATTCATCTTTGAGTTGTTATATTCTCCATGCATGAGTGAAACTGAAACTAGTATTGACCTTCTGCATTGGCTACAATTGTATTATTTCATTAGTTAATTAGAACGTCTTTGCAGAAGTATGATTTTGTTAGCTTCTTTTAGTTTAATGCTTCGTCTTAAATGAAAAATGGAGGATCTCTAAAATGAATCTTGAGGCTTCTTAAAATATCTTAAATCTGAGTATCCTAGTCAATATAGTTTCTCTTTATAGCATCTTGATCCTAGAATGAATACATATATTTGATAACTGTTAGGAACTTTGATACTTTTTCTTTCCTAGAAGATATGATAAACATGCACTTTAATTGAAATTAATATCTACATTTTCCTCATCTCATTGATATATATTCATGAATACTATATTTTTTTTAGTTCTGAAAATTTGCATGGTGAACAATTGTCTTTGATCTCCCTTGTATCTGCATTGGTTCACTTTCAACTCTTGTTGCTCCAGTAATCTTGACTCCATTTCAATCTTGCAATATATACTAAAATGGATTGAAGATTTTTTTCTTGGTCCCTTTATTTTACATCCGTATGTCAAGAAATGAAGTTTGAAATTAAATATAAAGTGATTTCATTATTTGTACTTTTCTATATGCATCCTATATGTTTGAATTTGTAGTTCATAACTTGTATTTTACTTTTAGGATTTGTAAAGCTATTTCTCATTTCTTCATTCACAACAATGTCACTTGTAACCTTTCATGATTTTATTTTAAAAAAATGTATTCTGATCAGGTGAAATATAAGGTTGTTCTTACCTTCATTTTGAACTAAAACTATGATAGTAATTGATTATTTATTCTTTGATTCATCTTGGAATGCAACACTTTCTGATTTGGTTGTTCATAATGTTTCATTCCATGATTGATTCTGTATAGTCTCATCTATACTGTAAAGTTTCTTTTGATATAAAACATTTAGTGTCTCTTTCTTATTTCTTACTTGTACCTACACATTTAGATAAACTAGTTTGAAAATAATAGGCTTTTTGGCCTCTCTTGTGATCCATAGTTACTATTTCCTTTCTTTTCTCTTATCTGTCCTAATATTGAGAATCAATTTTCTTCTGTAAGATAGTAATTTTCATTTTTGTATCACCCTTTATGTACCTTATGCCTCTTGATATTAGTTGATTCATTTTCTTGATGATAATAGCATGGGCATACGGATTTAACCCTGAGCTCAAAACTGACAATTTTCTTGTTATTCTTTCAGGTACACTATTGCAGTGAATGTCATGGAGAAGATGAATATGGAGGAGCTTGAAATTGGAAAAAGGAAACCTCAAGCCAATTATTGGTTCGTTCTACATTCCTTTTCTCTTAGCTTTATGCAAATGTATCTCTTATTTCAGTAGGTATAAGTTACATCCCATGGCTTGTACGGAAAACAATAAATTTCTTCATGAATAAATAACATTAATTTCTGTAACGTAGTTGTATACTTTTTTGCACTCATATTTTATGATGGATATTGATTGTATAATGAAATAAACAACTCAATCACATGATTAATTGTATTTAAACATGAATAAATAATGAGATTTAATGTACGTGCAACTTAATAATGAACTCTTCTGCATAAAAAATACAACCTTGTTTGTTGTTATTGAGTTTAACCTCTGACATAGACTGTGATTCCCACCTTCATCAAGGTAATGCATTAGTCCTTTGGTGATTTTTTGTTTCCTTGCTGAAGATGAACATGGAATGGAAGCCTATGTGAGGTTTTACATTCTGTAATAACACACATAGTTGCAGATTGCATGTTTTTAATCAATTACTGCAACTTAAAACATAATGAAAACTGTATGATTTTCCCTTATTTAGGTCCTTTTCATCAATGCATTCCATAAAAAAAAAATCAATTTGCCCATTTTCTCATGAGTGCAAAAAGTCTCAACATCTTCTTGAAGGAATTTTGTGTCATATCAAAAAATCCTCATATTCATTCACCAAGTATTCATAAAAAGACAAGTCTTTTATTGTTTTTTCCTCCTTAACCTACTCTATTTCTTGCATAGGTATTGCTTGATTTTCAATAGAATCGCACTCCCTCCTTTTTCATCTCTTTCAACCTTCAAGGGTATGAGACTATGCTCAACTCTATCCTTGAAAATTTTATAGACATCATTTTTCCCATCATTCTTGGCTTGCCCGTCAATTTTTCAAGGTATAATTAAGAGCAAATGACAAATATATATAAGTAAAAAATCACATAACACTATATCCTTGTATGACCCAATTTTAAAATCAACTATATTTTGTTCACTTACTAGGATGCTGTGACTCTGCTACACCCATTATATGTAATAAGGCCTTGGATGTGGGAGTATGCTTAATCCTAACTTCTTCACCATGTATTCTGACACTACATTTTTACTAGTTCCTCAATTAATAATGACATGACAAACCTTTCCTATGGATTTGCATCTGGTTCTGAAAAAATTCCTTCTCTGACTTACATATGTATCTTGATCACTCAAATATTCCTTCTTCCTCCTTTGTTTAACCAATTCTATCTTCATCAAAAGAGATTCACCCTTTAATCTTTCACTCTTCTCACATGACTAATTTAATCTTGTTATCTTTCCTCTTCCAATACTACAAGGATAGTTCATATTTATAGCATTTGTATAATCATTACAATTTGTATAGCTATTACAACTAGTACTCATACAATTAAATACAAACATACCTTTCTTACTTGATTCAAGAGACTAAGCTCTTATTCCCATGCTATTTATCTCTGTACTTGGCATTATTTCCTTGACAAGATGCTACAATGCATCTATTCTTGACTCTAATTGTGTCTTTAACTTCTAAATTTATTCCATCATTTCCTTAAGAAAGATTTCATGTCTACCTTACAGTCTTGAATGTAATTGTACCATCATCATCCTACTATCCTTTATAGCCTTAAATCATATTATCACTCAGAGTATCAGCTCTAATACCACAATGGTGTAGAGGATCTAACTTCAGACTATCCTTGTGAAACGAAATGACCTTCATGCAGGCTCCACCTTATTAATGTCTTAATAGGGTCTTCAAACTTGATGGTCTATACTCACATATGAGGTTAAAAATTTTCCAAACACTCCATCCTTCATACCTGTTCTAAACTTCCCTTAGGCACCTAAAGCACCTTCTCCATTATTACTATCTTATATTATCCTTCTAAGATGGTCAATGAACAATACCTACACAACTAGGTCTCTATCAGATAGATTATATATATGTTACTCCCTATACCTCTACATTATCTATAATCAATCATCCATACATCCCAAACTACCCTATGTATACAGATTTCATCTAACCAGTTCCTTGACTTATACACACCCTTGGTCCTTAATGGCCTAATAAGACTTATCTTAGTTTTACCATACCTAAACTCTCCATTATTATTCTTTCCATCTTAGATGGGTTTAACACCTCTCATCCACCATGGATAGGGTGATTATATGATCACTTGTCTCTTCTCTTATTGTAGGTTATAATTATAGGACACATAATAGTCTAATGAGGCTCAACTAGTCAACATGCTCCAAACTTGACTTGAGATTCTTAATGATGTCCAACACTTTTAAACCTCCTCCTATAACCTATTATAGGGTTTTTAGACCCTTGGTATAGTCAAATCATAACATTTTTTTTATACTTCTTATATTAGTCCTTAAGGCCTATTAGGTCTTCTAACATACCAAACTTGAAAAATCTCAAACTCTCATGAAGCAATGTCACTCTCCAAAGATGGATTCAAAAACCCTTCTATGGGGTTCTTAGATATGTATAAATCTCAGTATATGCTACTTTATAAAAAAATATACTTCTTTTGACTTGTATTAAGTCAATTAGGCCTATTTAGGCTATTAAACATGATAGTATAAGCTTACCAGTGTGGAATCTCTTGAAACTTTATTTGTACACCTATTTTATCATCTCATGATGCTCAATGATGAGTTTGGAACCTTCATTCATTAAATTTTACTTGAATGCACTTCAATATTTAAAATTTTGGTACTATCAAAGTTTTATAGACTTAAAAACCATAGTTTTCCCCTCACATGTGTGAATACACGACTAAAATTTTACACACTTCTACATACCCCTAAGATAGAGATGATGTCTAAATTTTATGAGTTTTTGATGGATAGAACTATTATATAGGCATATAGAAGTAAATTTATGGGATGAGAAAAATATATGTCTTCTCCCTCATGTTTACACTCCCAACCAAACCTTCAAAGATCCATGAAAGGTTGTTATTTTTTCACTGTTAAATTCATGCTCCCAGTTAAGAAATAGAGACATATATAGTCATATACATAATGCATACAAAACAGAGGTCATTTCTTGCAAAACTCAATCATTCTCTCTTTATTAATTTTTATTCAACTCTGTCACATTTTCTTCCCTTCTCTACTCATTGAATCTACTACTCTTTTTGAGTGTTTTTCATGCTGACCTTAAGAAACAACACCCCTAGAATGATGTAACTACCACTATTTTTTTACTCAGCAAGAGTCTTGACTTAGAATATGCCCAAATCATATCAAATAAACCTCTACATATGTTTACCACTGTATCACCTATATTTTTATGGTCTCCATGGCCCTAATGTAGCATATACCGACTTGAATGAGTCTCCTTCTTCTCCTTTATAGGAGTTACATACAATGTGAAATTTATAACATGTTATAAGGAGATTAAAAATTTCTAGGCCTATGAACACACTAAACACCTAGTCCTCAATGATGCTCTACATCATGTGTCCCAAGTGGTTTTAGTGCTTGGAAGTGGACTTGGAGGTGTTTGTACATATTGTGCTCAATACTGGTTCTTGAGACCTAATTTCCATTTTGACCAGTTTTAGAGATTCAAGTGTTTGGAAGCCTTATGCCCTATTTTGGTGAAATCCATGTGTTTTTTGAAGTTCTTGATGATCAACATGTTTTCATTGATATGCTACATTTTTATTATGAAGATGATATTTTTTATGTGAAGTCATTGACTTTTCAAGAGTGATTTTTTAGGTGCTAGATTCCTAATTGGTGGTTACTGCTTCTTGGAGTTTCTCATGAGAAATATGAATGTTTGTAAAGATTATTGTTAATTCTTAAGGTTTTAAAATTATTCCCTTGAAGTTTTTGAATATTTAAGAGTCATGGTGGAGATGTATTATTCCATTGTAGTTCATGATGTGACCATTAGAGGAGATAAATTGTTTCAACCCTATTTGAGAATCTTTATGCAATTTTTTTTTGTAAGGATAATGCCGAACTTAGAAGTACTTTGTGTGGTTTATATGAGTGTTTGAAATTTATATTTATGTTTGTATGACTAGTATTATTAGTCTTAGTTTACCCATATGGTTTTGTAAGAAATTGGCAAGTATATAAGTGAGTTGTAATGACTCATTTGTGTTAGTTGAGATAATGGGCATGTGAGCAAGCTAAAGGAGAGTGTGAAGGATGTTGTAAGGGATCAAGGGAAGGTAAGAGAAGAGGATGAGAAGTTTATGATTTTCCCCAAAAATGGAATATATTCTAGCCTAATTTAATGTAAGTTTATAGTAAATAAATAAATGAAATACACCCAAGTAATATAAGAAATGAAATATGAAACCCAAATGTGAAAAGAGTGTTAGAAAAGCCTTAGAAGATTCATTGATTTCATGGTAGTGTGTCATAGTGGAGAGCAGAAAAATAGGAATAGGAAATCGTCACACATGAGCATGAGAAAGTATAGATCTGGGATGTCTAACTAGACTGGTGCGCTTGGAGAAGGATTGGGGCACATGGGGAACCCTAGTATAGATTTTGGGTGCCTTGGTATGTGGAAATGACAAGAGAACCTCCTCTAAGGTGTCGTTAAATGTTCACATGTGTTCATTTCTTGTCATGTGAATGTCACTGTAATGATCTCTGAAGCACTGGTAAACCTGTAAAACCCTAGAGAAAGCGTTAAAAAACCTAAAATAGGAAAGATGCATATGAAGGGGTCAGAATGTCCTCAACCACCACAATGGTGGATTTATCAATGAGCACTGCATACATCTCAAAACCAATGTAGTTTTTTGTGTATGCGTAATTATGCCCTAGGTGCTCTTGTGCATCTCACACTTTTTGAGTAGCGAGTAAGTAACTAGATGTAGAATGTAAATAATGTTTCCACATAATAGAAAAAACTCTCCTCCTCTGAACTTTGACATAGAAAACTATATTTTTTACTTTGTGATGGAGCTAGATGGATTTAATTGGAGTAATAGAATCCTTGATGGATGCAACCTTAGGTGGTGATAGTAATTGCTTAGTGTTTGGTTCCTCATTATGATCAAATGAATTTATATTTATATGATTCTCTTGTTTGAATTTCATAATTAACCCCAAAAAAGGTAGAATACCAATAAGATAAATTCTCAAATGAATAGAAAGGACACAAAAAGTGATACCAATGTGTAAAGGGGATAGGGGAACCAAGAGGGGATTAGGTTTCCGAATGCTGTCATCTGGGGTGCGAGATTCTTTCTATAATGACCAATGATGAAAGATGACATGATAGACTCGTCAAGTGTGACTGTAAGATTGAAATAAGAATCATAAAGCAAGGTAAAGTGGCCAAAGACATGGGTTAATTAATTGTTTTCACACTTAAGAATCATATGAATAGTAATATGTAACGAGGACTAAATAATTATCCAAAGTGCATGATTTAATTTCTACATTTTCCCCCACTTTATGTTGGTGAGAAGAATGCTCAGTCACATAAAGTAGATAGAGATGAATATCTTGTATCCATGTAGAGTGATGTAGGATGCGTGTTGAAGAACTAGACAATGCTTGGAGTGACAAAAACATGGAGCATGGAGACTAAAGATGAAAAAAGTGTAAAAATAAAGTTTTGAGAGTGAACCTAGCGTGGAAGCACATGTTTAGATGTCGATGTGTGTGATGTACCTGCATGTTAGTGTCGATGTGTGTGATGTTGAGTTATGTTATTGTTCATGTGGAATTATTTCTTCCCATACAGACGGAACTCCAAAAGAGAAGATGATCAAGTAGTCAAAAACACATGTATATGTGTAAAAATGCGTGTAATGAAATTACAAAAATTAAAAAAGAACATGTGCACCTGATCCGTGATGAGAAAAAGGGTGTAGAAAGGATCCCATTGATGTCATGCAAGTTTTTTGGGTGATCTCACACCACTGGAAAAATAATTTTAGGGAAGAAAGTTTGATTTATCCTCCAACCTAAGACTACTTTCAAAAACCAAAGAGATTTATGTACTTTATGGTTTTTTTTCCAATCCCATGTGAGTGGTTGAAGTAGTGTAGAGATGAAGGTCTTGTTTATCCTCTAACCTATAACTGCTCCCTATAATTCTAAGGATAATATTCCCTGTAAAAGCCACTATATATGGAGTTTTGTAGACTATTTTAAAACCATTTGTTGTGTAACTGCCCCTTCATTATAGGTGCTCCAAGGAAGGCACATCTTTACTAAGGACCCAAGTCTAATTCTGATCCATGAACTATGCTAAACTTGTATCGGTAATGTGTTGTGTTGTGTTGTAGATACCCTGTAATGATGGCCCCCTATTTAGGGGTGCATGTGACATTTTTATAAGATAATACAACACAAAAGAGGACCAACCACTAAAACTATACCCTATAGGGGGGAGAGGATGTGCTTGGTAAAAACTAATGCACGTGTAAACAACTGGCTAGGAGATAAGTTTTGTTAAAAGAAAAGACATAAATGCATGTGTAAGACCAAGTGTAAGCTAAACAAGCAATGTGTAAGCTAGAACACATAAGAAGGAAATGTAGGCCATAAAAAGTGGGTTGCAAACATGGGGCATCACTCACAATGTCACAAAACAATCATGGAGATAGTGGACACATAAAAATAAGCAAGTGTGTACACAAAACAAAGGGAAAGGCCTACATACAATGACAAATAGAGATAAACAATTACAAACAAACAAATAGCTATGGTATCAAGTAATCATGCAAAACAAAAACTACATATTAAGTGCCCTGTCAGCATGTTAGAAAGATAAAGTGTATGCCAAATGTTTGTATAACCAATAAAGTAGTATCTTATTGAACAAAATGAAACAATAACACATGTAGTGTGCAAAAGTGGATGCCCATAGGAGCCATTGTGGGACTGGAAGTATTCCAAGCATCTATTCTATGTGCAGAGACTCTGTATCTGCAATCACAACTAGAAAATAAAGTGAGCACACATGTTTGTATGGTAAATATGATGACATACAATAAATATATGTAGCATGTGAAATAAAGAAAATATATACAAGCAGATGTAACCAAGAGTAGATAGCACAAATATGCAAAATGTTATGGATGGATGGGATGGAATGTAGTATGAATGATAGAATCCATGTGCCTCCTAAGTGAATGGAATTGTATGCAGTGAGGTTTATTTGTTTATGCCCCCTAGGAGTCAAGATTGAACCATAAACGAGAGTGTGTCATCAGGAAATAGTTCTAACTATGTATTGTGTGTAGTGCGATGAATTTATATGTGATGATATGAGACATAGAGATGATGTATGGAGACATATGATGATGTAACCTAAGCTTATATCATGATGATATGATTAAAGGAGTGATGATGTATCCTACAAAATATATCAATATAAGATGATGGAATTGGTGATGATTTAGCCTATAACATATGTCATAGAATGATTCTAGACTACATGGTGATGTAGCATATGGTGTATACCATTAATCTAGGAATGTCGCATGATAGAAAGTTGAATGATGAATGTGTGAATATGATGAGGTTCATTGGTGATACATACCCTCAATGGTCCAGTATGGACTGTGAGACTAGAGTGTGTCATAGGATAGTGAGTGCAACACATAGAAGTATATTCGATGATGAGAGACTACTATGCGATGTGTAAATGGTGTAATGTGTGATGTATAATATGTAAGGAAAGATGTGTAGATATCATAAGGGTGTGAAATGCGTGGTACATAGAATGTGTGTGAGTATAGTGTATAAAATGAGTAGTATGTGATGTAAGATGTGTAGAAAATATGAATGTGACCTATGTGTGATGAATACTAGAATGGTGTGTATAATATGTATGATATGTAAATGCGCAAGGGTTAACATATGAATGATGTAGAGTAAATATATGATGTAGTATGTATGATGTAGGATGTATAATGTGAGATTTACTATAAGATGTGTGAAGATATGTGATGTGTAGTGTATAATATGCAATGTGTGGGGTTCATGTGTATAGGATAACCCTAACAGTCAAGTGTGAACCAAAGCACAAGAGTGTGTCATCGGGTGGTGCCAATGCTAATGTATGAGTAAGATGATGGAATGCTGTATTGTTGTTTTTTAATAATTAGTAAAAGGAGGGTTTTTCCATGGTCCCTACCCTTTTAAAAACAAGGATCTAACATCAAGGTAAAGAAATGATACTTTCAAGAAACAAAAAAGGACCAAATTTGAATCAATTGAAGTATTTAGGCGAGGGGTGGTCGAAAAACCAAGATGAAATGAAAGTAAAATCTAGACTAGATTCGAAGATAAGAGACACCTAGGTTCTTCTATCATGACTCCTAGTCACCCTCTGGAGGTAGCTTAAATAGCGTAGCATTTTCTTCTTAACACTCATCCATCCATTTTCCTCTAGTGTGAAAGCTAAGATCTCAACTCTACCCAAATTTTTTAAGATCATTGATATGATGTTTCCACCTAGAGTTTCGAGGGAATCAACTTCCATCACTACTCCACCCAAAACATTAATGTTTTGATCCACTAAAATTTCATCATGGCTAAACTTTTCAAATATGTTGACTGCATAATTATTCCCCAAGAAATATCCAATGGATTGATTTTTTATGTTGTTTTTTGTAAATTACTCCCTTAAAACCACCACCTAGTTATCTAGGAGATAAAATATTCATCGCCACCTCCTTTTGACATATATCAACCCATTCCTTATTCAATACTACCTCCACGTCGGCCCTTTGGAGAACTAAAACCTCGTTTTCTACCCATCTCAAAATCGACAGTGAATTTGAAACTTTTAAGGGTGGTATTATAGACTCTATCAAACCATTGTCTCTCAAACTAGTACTCCTGAAACCGCATTCACCCCTCGTTGAACCATTGGTAGGAGGAGCTTCAGATTCCCGTTCGATAATGAGCTCCATTCCACTTGTATTAAAATCCAACTGATTTGTCTCATCCTGTACATTACAATTTGGAGAAGAATGTTACTACTGGGTAGTCATTTTTTTGTTGCAACCATATACCCACTGACCCATGCACCCGAACTTAGTATAGAAGAATGGAGAATCTTCATACACAAGAGTTTGTTACCACATCCCATATTTTGACAAAAAATTTGTGGCCACCAGAGGGGAAGAATGAGTAGAAAAATTTATACACATTCTTACAAAAATGAATCTATTCTCAACTGTTGTGGTTATATCTAGAGAAATTTCATCCTCAGGAATGTTGTATTATTATGTGAGGAATATGCAATTTGTATGCATGTTATTTAGAGGAGGAAGGGTGGAAGTAATATTCATATCCCCAAGTGTATAAGGAAGGGAAAGGATCAAGTGGTGTCTTCAAGAATATCGTCAGTGTTTAGATCGAAGCCATAAGGTTATACATTGGAAACATCAGGTTCACTAAAATGATTATGCTAAAATGGATTATATTCTAGCCCAATATCATGCAATTTTGCAATAAATAAATAAGTAATGAAATAACTGAAATACACCCAAAGAATCTAAGTAATGAAACATGAAACCAGAATGTGTAAAGAGGGTTAGAAAATCCTTAGTTTATTCATCGATGTTGTGGGACTATGTTGCAGTGCAGACTGGATGAAAAGGAGGAGCAAACTATCGCATAGGAACTTGGGAAAGTGCAAATCTTGGTTGTCTACCTAGACTCAAGTGCCTGGAAAAGGATAGGGGCACGCTGGTCTAGATTTTGGGTTCCTTGGTCTACAAAAATGACTAGAAACCTCCTTTGAGGTGTCACTAAATGTTTTCCTTTATTCGCTTCCTATTGCATGAATGTGGATGTCTAATCTTTGAAGAATTGGTAAACCTACAATAGAAGAATCACCTGTAAAACCCTAGAAAAAGTACCAAAAACCTAAAAAATAAATATGCATATGAAGGGGTTGGAATGTCCTCATCCGCCAAAATGGTGGACTTACCACTAAGTTTTGCACTACATCTTAGAACAATGTATCTCTATGTGTGTGTGTGTGAAATTGCACCGTAGATTCTCTTGTGTATGTCACACTTTATGAGTAGCAAGAAATTAACTAGATGTAGAATGTAAATAATGTGTGTATGGAATAGAATAAACTCCCCTCCTATGAAGTGTGATGCAAAAAACTAGAATTTGTCTCTTGTGATGGAGCTATATGGATGCAAATGGAGTAATAGAAGCCTTGATGGATGCAACCTACGGTGGTGATAGTAAATGCTTAGTGCTTAGTCCCTCATTATAATCACATAAATTTATATTTATATGATTATCTTGTTTGAATTTTGTAATTAACCCCAAAAAGGCTGACTACCAAAAAGATAAATTTCTCAAATGGATAGAAAGGACCCAAAAAGTGATACCAAAGTGTAAAGGGGATAGGGGTGCTAAGAGGGTACGAGGGCACCTGACACTAACATCCTAGTTGGGTGTTCCTTTCCAGAATGAAAAATGATGAAAGATGAAATGAAAAACTAAGCAAGTATGATTGTAAGATCAAAAGCATAAGCTTAAATCAAGGTAAAGTGGCCAAAGAAATGGGTTGATTAATATTTTTCACACTCAAGAATAATATGAATACTAGTATGTAACTAGGACTAAATAATTACCTGAAGTGCGTGATTTTGTGTCTACAATGGAGGAGATCAGAAAAATAAGGAAAATAGGGTCATCATACCTAATTAACACATGAAGGTGTAAGATTAAGCAAAGAAGAAAAGTGATTTTTTGAGATATTTTCAAGTTAGAAGAGATTATAAATTTATCACAGTCAGTTATTAGAGCAACGAGTACTTAGTTTATGTTCATCTTCAAGTGGCTAAGTTTGTGTTTGGTCATCTTAGCGGTTGTAGCCTTCTGTTAGGGTTGGTGTCTTAATAAAACTAGGGGTTGGTTCTCTTTGTATGGTTGGTGCCTCACTAAATAAATCTTGTGTGATGTGTAATACTCACATAAGTGTTTTGTATTGATTAATATATACAAAAGTTTCAATGGGTTTTCTTCCCCTTGAGGGTTTCCCATATAATATCTATTATTTGTGTGCTCTCTCTTGTTTCATGTACTTATGGATGGATGTTAATAAATTAATAATTTCTCATTGATGATTTATGTTAAATGGTTGATTTGAATGATGCATGTAAGTACTTCATCAATCCTATATCTTCTAACTCATATTATTATTTAATTACAAACTATAATGAACCAACTTATAAGTTCCCTATGAAGATTAGATCATCAAATTAAAACAATCATGATTTCATATTTTACATTCATTTTTATACACATTGTGTTTATAGGATTAGATTTATATAAAGCCTTTTTGATGTAATAATTTATTTCTTCCACATGGATACAACATTACATTTCTTTTTTCTAGGATAAAAAAATTATATGCTATGTTTTGGGTTTAAGAATCATTTTGAAGTTTGATTTAGTTATTAGAGGATGATGCAATTTATTTTAATTATATGTATGCATGTTATGCATACTTCAAATTTAGTTGATTTAATATTTTTAAATCGATAATGCACTGGTAGGCTAATTATTTAATTGTGTGCAACTTTTCTTGACAAGAGGAAGGGTATTATTGAGGATGGATATTATGATAGATATTGAGACATGTGTTTTCTTATGCATGAAATTTAGTGTGATAGTAAGTAGGTATATTTTCTATCTTTTCATTCTCTACTTGCTTTGTAGTTATGTCACCTCATTATTTGATCTAATAAGGTTGGAGGATGATAAAAACCTTGGAGGATGAAAAATAACTTAGTAGCTATGGCAAATAGAGTTGGTTACAACTTATTATCCACACAAATTTGGATTTTTACTCCACTTCCCCATTTCCATGGTTGAAAATTTCCCATGAATTTTGACTTATTTAAATATTCATTCCTCCACACACCCTGTAATGCCCACTTCCCTTAGACCCTTTTTATGATATTATATTAGTTGCTCTTAACTTTTTGTATATTTCATTGGACACAATGATAGGGTATTTCGATATTGATACTTTTATATTGAGACATTATTTATATTGGCATGTTATGATAGTCTCAATTAGATGGTTCTAATGATTATATAAAAATATATATTATATACATGGAAGGCACTAACTGTCGTGATGAAGGATTATATTATTACATTGTTAGTATTGATCATGTGATTATTTGATGATTGTGATAATGTTCTAACATTCATATTTTATGAAAACTTTAAATGATTGAATGTTTTACTAACACAATTGTACTTAAAATTATTGTGTTACATGTGATTATGCTAATAATGATTATTGATCATTAATATTGGTGTATTTTGGTTCTAATGATCATAGTATATGTGAATGTATGTTTTGGAAGTATTTTAACCAGTTTAGTCATGTGTGTAGTGTGCATCGATGTACATGATATATATATATATATGGACAAAGAGACCAACATGTGAAGAATGTTTGGGCCAAGAACCCTTGGCCACCTTGAGCAAGAATATATGTGTATTACAAAAAACTGGTTATGAACTTCTAATTTTTATAGTTGTTTAATTATGTTGGCATATCTATATTGAGGCCCCTTTTATGTTGTGTACCCTTACATATTATTTAATTTGGAAATTTTATAATTTTCCCCATCTCCTCATGTGTTGATTTGATTTTTCTATGACCCTCTTTGTAAGTGCGAACAAATTTAATGAGCCCTAAAACAAAAAAAAATAATCGAGAAGCGGATTTACACTTGGAGTGAATTTTTGGATAACCATATTGTCATCTACCCTTGTCCTAACAACTTGGAAAGATATCTTTACCCATAACATATCACAGGTAGGGTAATTTGTAAACCAATTAATAATTTTTGACTCATTTTTTTGGATTTTTTTCATAACGTTTAAATGAATTTTCATTTCTTGGTTGAATATCATTGTTAGGTGGATATTTATCTTTAATTATTGATGTGTTTTTTGGGTGAGGGATGTTAAAGGTGATGGATTGCTTGTTTCCCTTCTTAATTCATTTATTTTCCCTTTTTATATATTTTGTGTGTCCTTGATTTGGGAAATAAAGGTATTTTGACTAAATCTTGGGATAAAGTAAAGATGCATGGGGGAAAGGAGTGTACCTTGGGTGAAGTGGAGAAGGTACTCCTAGTTGGCAACCATTTGGATCCAAATCACCATTCCCCCTTTCTTATTCTATAAATAAGTTTTATGTTTAGTATTTGTTGGTTGCAAAAATTACACTGTTATTTTCTTTTAGTGAAATTTGGTATTTGGACAAGCTTGGAAAAGTAGAGGAAAGTTGGAACAAGTAATGGTAAGAGCTATGGAATTAAGGCAGGGTTTGAAACCTTTGTTTTACATTGTTCTTTATTAATATTTAATTATGAACATGGTGTGATTGGATTGATTATTTTTCTTAATTTATTTTAATATTTTTACTCCATTTTAAATGTTATTTCTTTATTACACTGAAAATAGTTTGGATGGGTAGAGAGTCTCTAGATTTGGGTGTTAGAGAGGAGTATGTTGGGTTAGTTTTTGTGAAGGGAAAAGGGGAGTTTTGAGGAGGCAAAAGATGTATTGGAAGTATAAAGAGGTTTTGTAACTTGGAGGTTTAAGGCCTAATCCCCCTACCCATTTGGAACCATAAGGAGACTAACCCACAATCCTCCCTCCCCCACGTGTTTTTTTATTAAATATATGTTCTTATTGTTGATACATGCATTTGTGTCTTTTTTATTTGTGTTTGGGTCCTACGGATCTAGACCATTTGTGTTACTTGAGGGGGTTTTTGGTTCATATAGTGTTCACCTATTGGGGCTCGAGGGCCATTGTGGGAGAGTTCTTCTTCTCCAATGAGTTTGATTGGGTGGAGAGCATTGCTTGGATCCCATTGTGTGCTTGGTGATAGTTATAAATGAATAGTGATTGAACCTAGCAACACTCTTCTTATTGTGATGGAGAATTTATATCCATATTATTGTCAATGTAAACTTGTATCCTTCATTTTATATGCCTTATAAAGAAGAATTTTGGGCATTGTAATGTATTATGTGTAATAGGAATTGTAAACATGAAGGGGATTCATTGTGAGATTGTAAACTTGCAACTTAAATGTAATTTTAAAGTGTAAAGTTGTTCTCTTTTCTAAAATAAACATTGTAAAATTTCCCAAGATGAAAATTTGTGCTCTTGGTTAAACTAACTAAATAGGAATTATATGGGGGTTGTAAAAATGAATCTTGAAGGGTTGTATACATTGAATCTAGTTATCATGGGTTGGAAGTGTTTGTGATGTTTTCAAACATGTTGGTAAGCAATTAGAGAAGATGGTGCATCCCATCTAATAAGAGAGTATTCACGAGTGAATGTGCTCTCACTAGTTGGGATACAAATGGGTATGGTCATCCTTCATTTCTGATTGCGTAGAAGGGTGACCATATCCATGGTGGACTTCCTCAAATAAATTTTTACCTTCTTGTTGAATTTGAAAAAGGAAGTTTTATTGGTCAATTAGCTTATAAAAAGTATTGCAATATTATGATTTTATATTGCACCTCGTTATGTGTTTGAAATTAATGTATATTAGAAAAATTGATGTTATATATATATATATATATATATATATATATATATATATGTTCTAGTAAGAGAATATTTACAAATGAATGTGCACTTTGTTGGTGCTCAATCTGATCTTGCACTATTTTTCCCTAATTTTCCTTTAATCTACGTATTCTGAAATGTTTTATCTCTTGAAATGGATGATCTGAAGATTTTACCTCCATTTGAGTGCCTTCAATTGTTTGTAAAACCCTTTTTCATGCCCCATTTTAAAGAAATCTCTAAGTCTGCCCTTTTTTTTCCCTAATTTTTTCAAATCCATGGGATCTGCCATTTTTTCCCATTTTCCTAATCATGGAAGCTTGAAAATTATTGATTTATACTTATAGGCCTTTGAGAATATAAATCCATGGTCATAAATATTCTTTGAGCCTTGTTTCATGTGAAAATTTGCCATCCTTAGCGAAAAAAATGGATTCCGGGAATGACTGGTAAATTTATGTGTTTTTGACAGTCTGACAGGTGTATTTTACCCATAAATTTATTCCTCGGCATTCGATAGCTACGTGGATTCATATAATTGGTTGAGGGATGGCAGGAAAATGTTTTAAACTTAGAATTTTTTCTTTTTTTAGCAATAAGGAAATTTTGGTCCCATGGCTCCGCTTCATTCTGATTGGTTCTTCTGATGCTTACGTGGATCCTTCAGGTTGGATGAGGAGCAGAAGATGTATTTTGATAACTCGTTCTTTTTGGATACTTTGGAAAAAAAGTTTGAAATTGCCTCATGGCCCTGCCAAGTTCTGATCAGCAAAATTCAAGCGGCAGAGAAAATTTCTAATTTTTTCCCAAAAGTGGACACGTGGTAGGTTTGAATAGTCAAAAACAAAATGGCGGATTGGCAGAATACTTTGGATATTTTTGGCTTTATTTTATAAAGTTGTAAAATAAAGCACATACCTACCAATGTGAGGATGATGGACACGTGTCATTTTTGCATCCAAAGGTGGAAGGAAAGGTTGGCGGAGGACTTAGAAAGTTTTTTCCTTTTTTGGTGAAAAGGAGAAAAAGTTGTAGAAAAGCCCATGTTTCCGCCAAGGAAAAATATCATGCTTGGGTCAACTTTGAAAAATGGAGAAGCGAAGCTTTGGGTTTGTTTGAGAATTTTTGCCTTTTGGGTAAAAAAAGGAAAAATTGTTGGAAAGGGTCGCAAACCCATTAAGAATGAGTTAATGCCTTGATATAATTTTTTTTAAAAGGTCAAATGCGGGTCGGTGGGGTCACCGAAGGAAATGAGACTTTTTCGCTTTAATATGAAAATGCATAAAGTGAAAAATTTAAGTGCGGCCTTGACAAGTGAAAACGTTAAACTATGCTTTTTGAGAGATCAAAGGTAGAGATGCGGGCCTTCGGAAGCATGTTGGAAATTTTTCCTGTTTGAGTTAAGTTTCTAAAAAACAAGCGCGCCCCCCAACAAAATAGTTGAGGCCTATTTTGAAAAAACAAGGCGGATCAGCGGGTCACCAAGAGAATTTGAAAATTTTAAACTTTTTTCCTAAAAAGTTAAAGCTATAAAAGTAAGCATAGCCTCGAAAAAGAGGACATTTGAAGCTTAAGTGGGCTGCCGGAGGAAAAATCAAAAGATTGTCTTTTTGGAAAAATAAGTTAAAGTTTTGATTTAAGCCGTGACTCCGCATCAAATCAAAGATGAACACGTTGCAGGGTCAGAGGCAAAAGTACGGGCCTGCGGAGTGAATATAGAATTTTTTCCTTGTTGGAAAAATAGGTTATAAAGTAAAAAATTGGAGCATAGGTTCACTAGGACCTATATCAAATGCTAAAGGAAGACATGCAGGGAAAATTTGGAAAATTTTCTTTTTTCCAAAAAAGAGGTAAAACAGTATAATCGAGCCACGATTCCGCTGGGACCCCACATTGGGACACATGTCAAGCTTGTTTTCCAAGGGCGGAGGGGCAGAGAAAAATGTCATTTTTTTTCATTTTTCCAAAAATGGTAAAATGTCAAAAAGCACTCCTAAGCCCATTTTTCCACACAAAGAGCTCAGATTAAAAGATGAAGGTCAAGATTAATGGTAATTGTGTATTTCATCATTTTTCCACCATTAGACTCTAGGATGTTTGGAGATGTTATTTTTTGCATCAATCTTCATCGATTTTTTTACAAATTTGTGTCATTCTAGTCTACAATAATCAATTAGATGATTCAATTTGTAAATCTGATGTACTTTTGAAATAAAATTTTGCTCAAGCTTGTGCAAAAATGTGAAATGGCAGATCCAAAAGTTGCAGAGGAAAATTTCGAAAGGGAAAAGATGAAATGATGAAGGAAGAAAGGTCTACATGCACCAAGGATGAAAAAGGTGCCCCCTATTGAAGTAATGATGTATATGTTTTGCAATAATTCACCTTTTTGAGGCACCTGACAACTTTTGAATGTTTTTTTTGTTAAACATCTCTTTCTGCAAATCATGATGGAATTTTGTAACAAACTTGATGCTTGGCATATTATTTTCTTGGGAAAGAAGTCTTGGATGTAAAAAAATGATATATAATACATATTGGAGATATGCAAATGGTCGGGAGTTCATTTTCAGGAGAATTTTTTTTAGAAAATCTCATCCTTTGAGAAACCTTTCTAAGAAATCTAATTAAACTTCTTCTGTGTCATATTTCCATTCATGTTGAGTTGGTTACAAGTGTATAGCCATCAATAAGCTCTGAGATTGTTTGAATAACTCTCTCCTACTGATGAATCTGATAAATTTTGAGTTAATTTGTGTTAAATCTCTGGAAATTTTGTGTTTATTTCACTTTTATAATGTCTGCAAGTAGTTTATCTTGTTCCTATTGCAATCTTGTATCAAAATCTCTCTAAATCACACAGATCTTTATTCTTGTGATAGTTTAGTGGCATCTGAAATCTCATTTTTAAGAATTTCTTTCATTTGGGAGTGAAATAAATGATTTAAAATCACTTTTCTTTCATTTGTTGACAGAGATTGTTTGTAGGCCTCTGGGTGTACCTCAGGAGTGATTGATCTTATATTTTTTTGTTTTATTGGGTTTTTAAACTCAAGCCTTTGTGTTAAAGTCTCAAATATTGTGTGAAAAAGTGCAAATATGGGCTCCATTGATGCACACCTTCTGGTTGAAGGAATGTTTTAACTATTTTGAAGTTTTCTATTTTTACATTTTCCATCATTGTGAAGTTTCTCAAGGATCTGGAAATGTCCAATTTTTTTTGTTGATCTCCCACTAAAAAAATATTCAAATAACCAATCCTACCCTGAACTACCCCTATTTTTTCCTGTATATCCACAAAAGAACAAAATTCATTTGCTAAAGTATGCAAAATAGATCAGGATTCCAAATGTCTTCAGTAACCTTAGCCTTATGTTGAAAATATATCTTTATTCTAGAAGTGATAACTCATGAGAGTCATATTTGGTGTGTTGATCATATTTTCTCCAAGGTTTTCCTCCTAAAATTTGTGCAAAAGAAGGCTTTACCAACATTCGTCACTAAATAGGGGTTACAAAAATAGGTTCTCTTACCTTGGTTGAAAGGCACAACCTAAAATAGTTAGGATGAGATCACATCCTTCAAGGTGCTACCCACTTCTCCAAGGCCTAAGTGCTAGAAAGATCAGATAAACTGCTTCCCCAGATAAAAAACAACATAAAATCATTTATCTGGCTCTAAGTTTCTCTTTCAATCTTTGATGTTGCTTAGCCTTTGAGGTAGATTAAATCTGGGTACCAACATGCTTATAGTGCCGTTTCTAGGGACTCTTTTAAGATTTTAAGGTATTCCAAATCCTGGTAATGTTTCTTACAAATGTTGCATACAATTACATTGTTGAAGCATCATTTTATATTCATATTTATAAGATTTTTCTGAAGTTATAAGCTTTGTTTATAGTGCTCCCAGTTTCCAGCAATTGTTGCACTTTTTTGCATTATAATTGGTAAATTTTGTTAAAAGAAGATCAGATCTATTGAGATTTGTATGAATATGGTATTGACTGACACTTGATAAGTTTTTCATAGTTCATTTTACACAAACTAAGTTGAAAATCCTTAGTGGCGACTTTATGTTGTTTAATTTCTTAATAGATACTAGTGTCCTAACCTATATCAAGTGATATTTTTCATTAATTATTACAAAGATGGAAGGAAGTAGATCTTTCGTTAAGAAGGACCCTAGCATAAAGTTGTATGCAAATTTGGGAAAATCAAATTTTGAGGGAAGAAGAGTTTGGAAATTTGTTGGAGATCAAGCACCAAGAAAAGAGATCTCCATTTTTGAACTTGAAAGTGATCAGCCTGTCATTGAAGATTGCAGTTCTTCCTCAAGTGCATCTGAATTAGGTCATCTCTATGTTGAATTGAATTCTCCAACTGGTGAGGGCTCTTCATTTTTCTTTGAAAATATTGCTTCTCATTCTACCCCAGTATTTTCCAAATCTGTTAGAGTTTTCCAAGAAGTTGATCCTATAGGGGATATTCATTTTGAAAATTACATTTCTATTCCCCAAATACCTCTCACTCCTCAAAACAATATGGCTCAGACTCCACCAAGACCTCCATTTTCTTTTAATACCTTTGGTCCTATCAATTTTAGAGGAATGGATGGTTATCCAAATGTTGTTCCACAAGTTGTAAGAAAAAATATTCCTAAGTTTCAAGGCAATAATGCTATAACTAGTGATCAGCACTTCAAACTTTTTGTTAACATGATGGAGGAATTTGAGATTGAGTATGAAGATGTATATATCAAATTGTTTATTCACACATTAGAAGAAGATGCAAGGGACTGCTATAAATCTTTTCCTAATAACTCTATTGATTCTTGGACTGAAATGAAGAATGCATTTAAATTGCAGTATGGTGACAAAACAGACCCTAGGTTTCTTTTGTCAGAATTTGAGAATATCAAGAATAATCCCAATGAATTAGCTCATGATTTTAATAAAAGATTTAATAAAAAATTGAGAAGATTACATGTGAATTTGAGGCCATGTGATTAATCTTGTCTTATAAATTACACCGATACTTTTGACAATAAGGTTGCATACTATTTGAGGGATAAAATCCCTGGCACTTTAAGGCAGGCCTTTACCATGGATCTGCAAATTGAGAACAATATTAAGGCCATTCGAAAACCTCATGAGAGGGAGGGTATTAAATTGATAAACCTAGAGAATCCTCAAGCAAGTAAGAGTGTGGATCTTGAGGAAGTTATTAAAACTTTGGCAGGGGCTGTCAAAGAAATATCTTATAAGTTGGCCCGAGCTAAGAAAGGAATTGTAAAAAATTCCCAAGGTCAACACAAGCGACAAGAGAAAGACAGATTTGTAAACCATCCTAGAAATGGGAAGAGATCTGATGACAGAAGTTAAGGGCCCATGGGATCTATAAATAGACATCCCTAAGCTAGGGAAAATAGAATGGTGCCTGATCCTCTGACTGCCAGGGTTTTTGTTACAAATGAAGCTAATGAAATTGATTGGTGTGACAAGTGCATCTTGGCCCATCTGCTATGTGAATAAGATCAGCATCTCGAGGAAGTTGATGATGATGTATGCATGTTAGGGTGTTCTACAAGCTCACAAGATGGAGAAACTTCAACTGAACTAATCAGTCGCAGAACTGCTGCAACTTTTTGGGACTGCATTCACCGGGTACCTACCTCTTCCTCCCTCTCATGCTTTAGAAATAGATATGGTACAAGATTTCAAACTTCCTAATAATGATTTTGAGTACCTAAGAGCTATAATGATTCATAAGTATGATGGAGGAATACCATCAAAAGAGGATAAACAATTACTAATGAATGATGTTGTGGCCTAAGAAAAAGAGTATAATACAAGAAGTAAATTTTTCAAAGGGGCAGGGCCTCAAGCCAAACCAAAAACTCCATTTCTCACTAGTATTCCTAAAGAGACTCCTAAGAAAGATACATCTGACAAAGATCCTTGTTGTCCCAAGAAAAGATTCATACTTCTCCTCATACCCAAACTGTCAAAAATCCTTGTGCCATCTGATGAGTTTGCTAATCTCCCTTCCAAATGTTTCCTTTGCCAAAGACATGTTCCATATGACATTTCCCAAGTTTTGAGTCAAATCAAGGTTAGTCTTCCAATTGTTTGAGTTGCTTAGGATTCCTGAGCACAAGAAGAGAGCATTTGAGTACTTGGGATTGAAAGAAGAGAAGAGTACCCCAGGAATAAATTTAAACATTGTAGAAGCTCCTCCTCCAACCATTGCAGACCTTGAAACACCACCAGCATTGGAAGAGCTTGGAGAAGCACCTGAATTTACTTGGGAACATCTTTGGTTGAGTCTCAATTAAATGTTGATCCATTTTTTACAACTTTGATCATTAAGGACAGACTGCTGCACAATTGTATGTTTGATTCCGGAGCATCATGCAATGTCATGCCTCTTGAGGTCATGAATGAATTGAACATATCAAAGTGACAGCAACATATGGAAGGTGTACTGCCATGGAATCTAGAGAGTTGCTTGTTGTTGGATGTGTAAAAGTTTTGGTGGTACAACTTGCAGCTTATCCAGGTAAGAACCTTAAACTTGATGTTGTCATTGTTGATTGCCCTGCCAAATGGGGCATGTTATTATCAAGAAAGTGGGTTGCAAGTGTTGGTGGAAGTGTTTAGATGGATATGTATTTTTCCACCATTCCAATTGAGGGCAGCCTTGTAAAGTTGTATGGAGAGAAGAAGATGTTACACCTCATTGAAGATCCAAATAATGCTTCTTATGAAGTGTTGTACAGATGAGATGTAGATGCAGATAACTTTGTGGGGTTCGCTGATGGAAAGGAGCACAAGATTGATCAGTGTAAATGTCTTGAACTAGTTAGGTTTACCTTGGACCTTGTTATTTGATGGAGCCTGTTCCAAGTTTGGAAATGGTGCTGGCATTGTTCTGATTTCTCCAAGCAAAGAAGAGTTTGTATTTTCTTTCAAACTTAACTTTGAATGAACTAACAACTTTGTTGAGTATGAAGCATTGTTATTAGGTTTGAGAATTGCTTGGAAGTATCATATTAAAGATATCATTGTCAAAGGAGACTTAAGAAATGATTGTCAAACAAATTAGAAAATTATATGCTACTAAAAATCAGAGAATGAAACAAATACAAGCATGCAGAATGGGATTTGATTGAAATGTTTGACTCATTTAATATTGTGCACCATGATAGAAAGTTTAATGCTATTGCAGACAAGCTTGCAGTCTTGGGATCTCAAATTTGAATTTTGTTTAATGTCCCATAATTGTGAATATAATGTTGAAGGTACTAACAAGGCCATCTGTCCCTGACAACATTAAAAATTGGCAAGTGTTTGATGATGATGCCTAGGTGAAACAGGTTTTGTAGAACAAAGGTGAGTTTGCTGATAAATGTATTGATTGGGAGCCAATGGTGTGTGCATAGCAGAAGGAAAAGAAACTTTATTTGGCAAAGATATCATCCAATTGAAAACTAATACATGATTCCTAGAGGGCTGGTTGCTCTTGAATCAAACTTTGATAATGTTGATTGCATTATTAACAGACATTTAGCAGCCTCAAGGGATGTTGAAGAGCATGACCTTGGCAAAAAGGAAAACACCAAGGAAGATTTGGTTGGGAAGTAATCTGAACAAGGGAGAGAAACATATCCTATGTCTAATTGTTAAAGAAATATTAGGACTGCCTTGGCTTGGTCCTATATTCTAAACTAAAAGCATACAGAGAGGATTTGTTTTAACATGAGATTCCTCTTGAAATCTAATACAAAACCATTCAGACAAAAGCAGAGGCCGATTAATCCACTCCTCTCCATGAAGATGCAAGATGAATTGAAGAAGTTGAGGGATGGAGGGATCATTCAGCCCACAAGGTATTCTTCTTAGGGTTGCAAACCTAGTGCCAGTTAGAAAAAAGTAATGGTGATATCAGGCTATGCATAGATTTTAGAAATCTGAATAGAGCATCAATGAAAGATAATTATCCCTCTGCCAAACATGGAAAATATGTTGCAATTAGTAACTGGATCTGAATTGCTTATCTACTTTGGATGGTTTCTCTAGCTATAATCAAGTTATTGTGAAGGAGTCAGAAAGAATAAAGACTGCCTTTACCACTCCTTGGGGAACATATGTCTATGTCAAGAATGTCATTTGGTCTTAATGAATGTTGGAGAAACATTTTCAAAGAGCAATGGATGTAGCTTTTCCTAGTTACATTAATGATTTCATTGTTGTTTATCAAGATGATGTGACTGCGTTTTCCAGAAATAGAAGTGATCACTTGTAGCACTTGGAGAAGAATGCTGATAAGATGTAGAGAGTATGGCATATCATTGAATCCAAAGAAGTGTCATTTTGGAGTGCAAAAGGCAAAGTTGCTTGGTCACATTGTATCAAAGGATGGTGTCATGATTGATCCTAAGAGGGTAGAATCAATCAGCAAGGTTCTAATTCCAAGAACCAAGAAGGGAATCCAATCCTTCTTTGGGCAGATCAATTTCATTAGAATAGATTTGTGTCTAACTTTGTGGAGTTGACCCTCCCCATTACTAGCATGCTGAAGAAAGACCATATTATCAAGTGGGAAGAAGTGTCCATTCAAGATTTTGATGGGATCAAAGAAGCACTAAAGCATGCCCCTATTTTGGCAGCCCCAAATTACAAGAATCCTTTTCAAGTGTTTTCCTTTTCTTTAGAAAACACCATTGCATCTGTTTTGTTGCAGAAGGATGATGAAGGGGCTGAGAGACCAATTGCCTTTTTCAGTAAGGCATTGCCGAGCAAGCTGAGTTGAAGTACACCATCATGGAGAAGCAAGCATTTTCCTTGGTGAAAGCAACAAAGGTTTTCAAACCCTACATCTTGAGCTCTAAAGTTGTTGCTTATGTTCCCCACACCATGGTGAAAGATATCTTATCAGAGATGGAGGTCTCAAGCAAAAGATGTAGATGGGTGAACAAGTTGCATAGGAGTATGACATGGATATCCAAACCACAAAATTGGTAAGAGGTTTGGGTCTAGCTAAGCTTATGGATGAGAAAAAATTGCAAACTATTGAAGCTAAATGAAGTAGAAGGAGAAAGGGTGGATGTCCTTGAAAAGTTGGTAAGTTCTGAATGGTACAAAGATATAATCTTTTATCTCAGACATCTATTCTGCCCTGACTCATTTGAGTAAAAATCAGAAAAGAGATCTTAAGTTAGCCTCTTAAAATATGTCATTACTGATTTTGGGTTAGCTTGGAAGAACCCCGAGGGAGTGCTCTTGAGATGCATTACTGAAAGATGAGGCCCCCCAAAGATAATTGTTGATCTCCATGGAGGAGTCTTGTGGGGGACATTTTTCCTGGAAGAGTTACAACACATAAAATCTTGAGGGCTGGTTATTGGTGGCCAACTCTCTTCAAGGATACAACTTTAGTGGTTTAGGAAATGTGAAAGTTGCCAGCATTTTTCTGGAAGAATGAAAGCTTCAGGCTCCCTTCCTTTGCAATCTTGTGTCAGTTGAAGTATCCATTTCAGACAATGGGGAATGGATTTCATTGGGGAAATTTCTGATCCTTCCAGTGCTTGGTCATAAATGGATTCTTGTAGCCACTAATTATTTCACTAAGTGGGTGGAAGCAATCCCCACCAAGAAGGAAACACACCAAGTTGTCATGGACTTCATGCTGAATCAAATCATATGCAGATTTGGAGTGCCGGCTAAAATTGTTGCTGATAATGCCATGATGTTTCAGAGCCAAACCTTTGGTGGCAATGTGCAAAGAGTATGGAATCAATCTGACATATGCCTTCTAACTACAATCCCTAAG
This sequence comes from Taxus chinensis, assembly GCA_019776745.2. Classification (NCBI taxonomy): domain Eukaryota; kingdom Viridiplantae; phylum Streptophyta; class Pinopsida; order Cupressales; family Taxaceae; genus Taxus; species Taxus chinensis. Next base: position 578,887,882 of record CM034155.1, on the reverse strand, counting down.
GAAATGGACAAGCTGAGTCCAGTAATAAAAACTTGTTGAAGATCATTAGAAGAACCTTGGAGCTGAACAAAAGGAAGTGGGGTGAGAAACTGAAGTTTGTTGTTTGGGCTGACAGAGAATCACTGTCAAAAGAGCTACTAGTAAAAGCCCATTTGAATTGGCATATAGAACTCAAGCTTTGCTGCCCCTCCATTTGCAATTGTCTTCATTTCAGTTTGTTCAACAATATTGAAGACCAAGAAGTTAGTCCATATGATGCTCGAATCAATCAGATTATTGAGTTGGATGAAGAAATAAGGGCATCCCATCAGTGGCATGTGAAGTTCAGAGAAAAGTTGAAGAAGTTATTTGAAAAAAAGGTGACACCCAAAGCTTTCAACATTGGGGATCTTGTGCTTTTATGGGATAACAAGCATGAAGATAAGGGCAAGCATGATAAATTTGATGCATTATGGATGGGCCCTTATTCAATTGATATTCGAATTGGTGAAAATACCTTATTCCTAAAAGACTTAGACAGGAAACTACTTGAATTTCCTGTTAGTGGAAGGAATTTGAAGCATTTCCTTGATTAATTTCTTAGAATCAAGGTATACTCGTATTTGTACAGTGTATAGTTCTTTGTTCTCATTTGCTCTTCTGTGGTTTTTGTTTATTTTGGTCCTTCAGTGACTTGGTTTTGTTGGTTTCTCGGTTCATGTCTTTTGGGGGAGTTGGTTATGGTTGTTCTATGCTATGCAAGATTTTTCTTTGACTACCCATTTCCCAATGGTCTATTTCTGCCACAATGGTCTACTATTTGTTCTTGTGGCACTCACAGGGAGTGCCCATCCCTGGGTCAGAGCCAATGTTGGTGCTTAAATTAGTCTCGCCCCGTTTTTCATTGAAATTCCTCAGTTTTTGGCCTCAGTCATGTTTTCTATCTCCCCATACTGGTGTGCTTGAAGACTATGTCCTCCATTTGAGTTGCCATGATCAATCCCTTCCTTGGTCTAGGATCACTTAAAGGGCCAGAATTTGTGTTTTTGTTCCTCTGTCCAATTGAAAGAGTCTGTAACTTGGGCTAAAACTCAGGTTTTTCCTTTCCTTCTATTTATCACAGTTAAATATTGTTTTCCCTATCATTTTTGTCCCAAATACCTTAGGATAATGGGATTGGATGTAGCTCTGAAGGATCATTTTTGAGCCTTATAACATTTCCAAAAAGAAAGATTCATTTCTGGCTCAAATGGCGATTCCCCTGCATTTTATGGTTTGACAGGTGTCTTTTTACCGGTCAAATTTACATCTTAGAATCAGTGGATAATGGTGGCCATTTTTGGTTAGATGCGGCTCGGTGGGGCACTTAAAAAAATTTAAGGCTTGCTTCAACCCAAAACTTGTCCACGTGGAGGAATGACGCTCATTTGAAAATTCACCTTTTAGTTTGGCTTTGGAGTTACGCCGAGGGGACACGTGGAGGTTTCCGCTACTTTGTCCAGACGGGGACAAATTTTTCAAGCAGTCGGTATAATTTTGGTGGGCCATGGACACGTGGAGGGCTGGTGCTCATTTGAGGATCCGCCTCAGGGTCTTACCTCAACCCAATTGCGACATGAAGACATGTGGAGGCTTCCCCCAGCTTCTGCTTTGTACTTAAAATTTTCAAAGTGATTTTCTAAGGTTTGGGACATGTGGTGATCCCGTTCTTGTTCATGGTCTCCACTCTCCTGGGCACCATATCAAAGTTGTACCATGAAGACACATGGGGGTTTCCATCGGGTCTGTCGACACTAAAATTTTCCTCCGTAATTTTTATTTCATTAATATATGTATTAGGAATAGGATGTTGTTAAGTATCATTAGTAGTAGCGTCTGATATAAGATAATGGCACAGTCAGTATGGTGCCCGCCAATAATGCAGTGTATGGTAACAGTCAAAGTACAATAGGAATGTTGTAAAAAGTAAATATTTTTCGTAAGTGGTCCGATAATGTTAAAATGTCAAAGTTTGGGATAATTAGAGAAGTAGGGTCTACATGATTAGGAATTAGAAATATTATATTGGTAATAAGGATAAGGAGTGAGGTCATAAATATTTTTTATATTTTATTTGTAGAAAAGTATAAAATGGTGGAACCCATGTAAAATGATAAGGTTTATCTTATCTTAGAAGATAAGCTTACATGTACAGATAAGAGTTAAGTTATGGAATATGATTCGTCAGAAGATGGATTTCTTATCCTATCTTAGAGATAGGATGGATAAGCCTGGAAGTTCCTATAAATAGAGAGGCCACCCCCCTCATTTAGCATATAGAAAGAAGTAGTGAGAAATATCGTATGAGTAAGTGTGCAAAGGAAGCCATCATTTTGAAGGTGTGCTAAAGAAGCCATCAAGAGGTGTAATTATAAAGTTTCTCCCATAGTTATTGTTGGAAGGAAAGTGAAGTCAGTAACACTTGAAGTACCTCATGGGTGAGATTGTAACAATTTCATGTTAATATTATAATTTACACTTTGATATTTCAGATTTGTCATCATTTCTTCTTATCATAGTCGATGGTATTCTTGTGTTATGTTGTTGTTTTGTTTCCAGATTACATCCACCAAACTAAAAGGTTGTGAATTAGTAAATAATCATAGTACGAGGAGTTCCCGGTGAAGAATTATCATAGTGCCGGATTGGTGATGACATTTTGGTTCCGTTTTCGGGACCATTCCTCGTTGGTTGATTTTCTGGAGAGATATTCCCACTTAGTCATAAATCAATAGGAGGGTAACCTTATTTTTATTGTGCCTAATAGTTACCATGGTAAAGTCACTTTTTACCCGTGCATAGTAGTTTACCACATGATAAAGTTACTTTTTACTGTGAATAGTATTTACCACAGTAAAGTCACTTTTTACCGTGAATAGTATTTACTGCAGAAACTTCACTTTTTACCGTGAATAGTGTTTACCACAGTAAAATCAGTCTTTTACTGCAGCAAGTCAAGTTTTACCATAGTTTACCGTGGTCATTCCTATTTTACTGTAGAAAGGTGCAAAGTCACTTTCTATTGTAGTGAGTTCAATTATTTGTGCACGTAAGTCTTGTTGATTGTACTTGTGAGTTGGTATTTCAATGTGGTTAATTTTGAAAATGGGAAAGATTCTTATTTTTTCAGCTCAATCTAATGAAGATGCTTCTTCTTTCATTCAAGATTTTAAACGCAATCTTGTATTTGTAATGGCCTTATAAGAAGGGAACAATGGAATGAATTTTTTCCTACCTTTTTGGATGGTTCAGCACGTAAGTGGTTTGAAACACTAGGTGATAATGTAAAAAAATCATGGGATTTATTAACTAAAAGTTTTCTTGAAGAATTTGGTGAACAACAGAGATATGCAGAGCTCATGATCGAGATTACAAAGCTAGCCCAAGGAGAGAAGGAAAAGATAAGAGATTATCATGCTTGTGTTCTAGAGCTAAGGAGGAAGCTTGATGCCTAGCTCCAGAAGGAAGGATTAACGGATGGGTTGATGAATGGCGTGGATAATCTCCTATGTAAGCACTTCATTCTTGGGATGAAGTTAGAGATCAGACAACGAGTGAAGTATGACTGCGCCAACGACCATTGAACAAGCAAAGGAGATTGTAAGAAGGTAAAGAAGAGAGCATGGAAGAAGAGCCTAAAGAAATTGTTGCTAAAGTAGAGCCTACACCAGCCCCTTTGGTCCAAAAATCCACAACCTCTCTTGGTGGGCACAAATATTTCTCCTAGTACATCTACTGAGTATGAAGATTTGCTTAGGAAGATGGGCTCTGTTAACTATTAATTTTCTTCAAGGAAAGGAAATTTAGTTCTCAGGGAGGAGATAGAGGTCCAAAAAGAAATATTTCTGAAGTTGTTTGTTATGGTTATTATAAAAAGGGTCATTATAAGTATAATTGTCCAGATAGAGCTTCTACATCTGGTACAAGGAGGTAATGATAAAGGAAAAGCACATGTGAATTCTCTTGATGTAGTAGATAAGAGAAGAAATAATGAAGTAGATGTGTTTGTAACAAAAAGAAAGAAAGAAAAAGATAATCAAGATGGAACTGATCTTAAGAAGATGAAAAGAGAAACTAGTAAGAAACATAGGAGAATAAAGTTGGGTGTACAGGATTTTCTAATTTCACAGGGGCAAGGACCATACTCCATCCTGGAAGATCTTTCGAAAAGGCCTGCAAATATTAAATATGGTCAACTCTTGGCTATGTCTTCTGAGAAGAGGCGGGAGTTACGAGGTGGACTCAATGCTCGACGAAGGAAAGGAGGTTGAGGTACCTATTTTAGAGGTAGAGGCGGATCCCTATGCTCCACAAGCTGAGGTACTATGTAATGATATTTCAATTCATGATGTCTTAGCTGATGGAGGCGCTACAGTTAATGTAACGACCGAGTCTGTAATGAATATGTTGGGGTTAAAAATTGATCGCCCTTCAAAACTTATGTTAAGGTCACTAAATAAGGGAAAAACTAAACCAGAAGGTGTAATTTCAAATGTGGCAATATCTGTTATGGGTGTGGTATGTGTAGTAGACTTTCAGGTGATGAAAAATGGTACTGTTACGTACCCAATGTTGCTGGGAGGACCATGGCTAAGGAGAGTTCATGCAAGACACTACTGGAATGAAGGCTTCATGACACTTGGACGTGGTAGAGAGAGGGTGAAGATAAATGTGATCCCTCAACATCATAAAACAGAAACTGTGGATTTAAGTGATGAAACTAATGATTGGACATCCTCTGATTACTTTAGTACCAGTGAAGTGGACACTGAAGATGAAGAAAGTGAGGTTGATGTTTCAGTCATGGATATCCTTCCAGTCACACCGAACTCATAACCCCATAAAATTATCTAAAGAAGAAGTTGGTGATCATCTCCAACAAATAAAGATTGGTGATGCTTTGATGGAGGGTGAGAAGGAATCCTACCTCCATCTCTTTCGAAGGTACATACACATATTCACTTTTTATTACAAGGAACTCCATCAAGTAAGTTGGGTATAACATTCTATTGAGTTGGTAGATGGTGCTAAGCCCATAAAGCAAATGCCATATAGAATGAATCCTAATTTTTCCAAGAATGTAAAATAAGAAATAGATAAGTTGCTTGATGCAAGATTCATATTTGCTGTGGAGAATTCAGAATGGGTTTCTCCCATTGTGATCTCAATAAAAAAGAATGGGAAACTACACATTTTTTTTGATTATAGGAAGCTCAATAAGGCAACAAAGAAGGATCATTACCCTCTTCTATTCTCAGATCAGATCTTGGATGAAGTAGCTGGTCATGAGTGCTATAGTTTTGCTGATGGATATAGCGGATACAACCAAGTTCATATAGCAGAGAAAGATCAGCTGAAGACCATGCTCACCACTCCTTGGGGAACGTTTTCTTATATAGTTATGCCTTTTGGGTTGTGTAATGCTCCAGCAACATTCCAGCGCTTGATGAATAGGGTGTTTGAACCCTACATTGGGAACTTCATCAGATTATTTCTGGATGATTTTTGCATCTATGGGAGCAAGATGGACCACCTATACCAGATGGAGACAACATTTCAAAGGTTAGATGAAGCACAAGCCTCACTAAACCCTACAAAGTGTGTCTTTGGATGTTCTAAAGGTGTTTTGTTAGGGCATGTTGTATCCAGAGATGGTATTGGTACTGATCCTCACAAAGTTTCAAAAATCAAAGAGTTACCATTTCCTATGAATAGAAGTAAGTTGAGATCATTTTTAGGCCATGTGGGTTACTATAGGAGGTTCATCAAGAATTTCTCAAAGATTACACAGCCACTAACCCAGTTCTTGAAGAAGGATGTTACTTATGAACCAGGAAATAAGGCGCATGAAGCTTTTGAACAACTGAAGGAAGCCCTGGTTTCTTCACCTATTTTAAAGAATCCAGATTGGAGCAATCCATTCATTACGTATACTGATGCCTCAGATGCAACACTAGGAAGTACTCTGAGCCAAAAGGATGAAAATGGGAATGATCATCCAATTCACTTTAGGAGCAGACAAATGAACAGTGCTGAGGCAAATTATACGGTAACTGAAAAAGAGGCTCTAGCTATCATTTTTGGTGTAAAGAAGTTTAGGAATTACTTTCTAGGGCATAAATTTATAGTTGTAACAGATCATCAGGCTCTAAAATATATTATCAATAAGCCTAACCCATCAGGGAGGATAGCAAGATGGATAATTTTGCTACAAGAATTTGAATTTGATATTATATATAGGCTAGGAAAGAAGCATGTCAATGCAGATGCCCTCTCTCGAGCCTATGATGGTTTAGGTTCGCCTTGTGATGATGATGATTTCCTAGATGCAACATTGTTATCTCTTGACACAATTTCTATAGAATGCATAGATATTTGGAATTATCTAAATGAATTCAAGTTTCCTGATGGCGCTAATGCAAAGACTAAGAGGAAGATTACTCAAGCCAGTCATCTATATTTTATTCTGCATGGAGTATTATTTCGAATAGGACCTGATGGACAATACAAGAGGGCAGTTGGATGTGATCAAGGGAAGGAGCTGATAGAAGAATTCCACAATGGTACATGTGGAGGACACTTCTCTAGAGAACTTACAACAAGAAGGATCTTGGACACAGGTTATCACTGGCCCACTCTTTTTAGAGATTGTTATAATTATTGTAATACATGTGATATTTTTCAAACACATGGTAATTGTAAGACTTCATCAGCTCCATGATGCCCTATTATTCCACTTGGTCCCTTTGAAAAGTGGGGAATAGACATTGTAGGTCCACTTCAAACTAGCCCACGCCAAAATAAGTATATTGTAGATGCCAAAGATTATTTAACCAAGTGGGTTGAAGCTAGGCCATTGAAAAAAAATTCCATGGATGAAGTGGCAAGGTTCATATATGAATGCATTGTCACCAGATTTGGTTGCCCATTATAAATTGTAACAGATCAAGGAAGCCACTTCATTAATGAGGTGGTAGAAGACCTAGTCAACAAGTTTTCTATTAAAAACAGGAAGGAAACAAAATACAAGCCAAACAAAAATGGACAGGTGGAATGAACAAATTTTGTGTTGTGTCACATTCTAGTAAAAGATGCAGCCTTGAAGGTACATAAGTGGGTTAAAAAGATTCTTGCAACATTGTGGGAATATAGGGCAACATCAAAGTCAGCAACAGGATCCTCCCCATTTCAGTTGGCTTATGGCATTGATCCAATTATTCCTATTGAGTTTGATATTCCCATTGTGAAAGTTATGAAAAATGAAAGGATGGATGAAAGTGATTCAGTAAAAAAAAGGTTGGTACATCCTCATTTGCTAGAGGAAATGAGGGAAATAGCGAATGATACAAGTTATAAGAAGAAAATGAAGCAGAAGGAATACTTTGATCAAAAGATCCGTTGGTCTCCATTTCATGTGAATGACTTGGTTCTAGTATATGATTCTAGATACAAAAAAAGAAGACAGAGAAAATTTGTTCCAAAGTGGATGGGACCCTACAAAATATCAGCTGTGTGTGAAAATGGTACATATCGACTGGAGGAATTGAATGGTCCTCCCATTAAAAAATGGGTCAACCATGACAAGTTAAAGATTTTCCAAGCACCAGCTTCAGAATGTCCATAAGAATCTACTCCAAGGATGGAGTAGAAGTTAGGAAGGGGGAAAATGTCGACCTTAAAAATTTCCTCCGTAATTTCTATTTTATTAATGTATGTATTAGGAATAGGATGTTGTTAAGTATAATTAGTAGTGGCGTCTAATAGAAGATAATGGTGCCGTCAGTACGGTGCCGCCAATAATGTAGAGTACGGTAACAGTCAAAGTACAATAGGAATGTTGTAAAAAGTAAATATTTATCATAAGTGGTTTGGTAATGTTAAAATGTCAAAGTTGGGATAAGTTGAGAAGTAGGGTCTACATGATTAGGAATTAGAAATATTATATTTGTAATAAGGACAAAGAGTGATGTCATAAATATTTTTTGTATTTTATTTGTGGAAAAGTCTAAAAAGGTGGAACCCATGTGAGATGATAAGGTTTATCTTATCTTAGAAGCCTACATGTAAAGGCAAGAGTTTAGGCATGGAATATGATTGGCCGGAAGAGATTTCCTATCCTATCTTAGAGATAAGGTGGATAATCCTGAATTCCTATAAATAAAGAGGCCACCCCCCCTCATTTAGCATAGAGAGCGAAGTAGTGAGAAATATTGTATGAGTAAGTGTGTAAAGGAAGCCATCAGTTTAAAGGTGTGTTGAAGAAGCCATTAAGAGGTGTAATTGTGAAGTTTCTCCCATAGTTATTGTTTGAAGGCAAGTGAAGTTAATAACACTTGAAGAACCTCATGGGTGAGATTGTAACAATTTCATGTTGATATTATAATTTACACTGATATTTCAGATTTATCATTATTCCTTCTTATCATAGTCTATGGTATTCTTGTGTTATGTTTGTTGTTGTGTTTCTAGATTACATCCACCAAACTAAGAGTTGTGCATTAGGTAATAATCATAGCACGAGGAGTTCCTGGTGAAGAATTATCATAGTGCCGGATTGGTGTTGATAGCCCCACCAAGTTCAGATAAGCAAAATTCAAGCGACAAAGAAAATTTCTAATTTTTTCCTGAAAGTTGACACATGGCAGGTTTGAATAGATTGGTGGAGTAATTTTGATATTTTTGGCTTTATTTTATAAAGTTGTAAAATTTGTAAAATGAAGCACAGACCCGCCAATGTGAGGATGATGGACACGTGCCATGTTTCCATCAAAGGGAGGAAGGAAAGGCTAGCGGAGGACTTAGAATTTTTTAGCCTTTTTTGGTAAAAAGATGAAACATTTGTAGAAAAGCCCATGTTTTTGCCAAGTAAAAATTTCATGCTTGGGTCAACTTTGAAAAATGTAGAAGCGGAACTTTGGGGTTGTTTGAGAATTTTTGCCTTTTGGGAAAAAAAGAATAAATTTTTGGAAAGGGGTTGTAAGCCCGCTAAGAATGAGTTAATGCCTTGATCTAATTTTGTTTTAAAAGGTAAAATGCGGGTCGGCGGGTCACTGGAGGAAAATGATACTTTTTTTCTTTAATATGAAAATGTATAAAGGAAAAAGCTAACTGCGGCCCCGAAAAGTGAAAAAGTTAAAGTATGCTTTTTCAGAGATCAAAGGCGGAGGTGCAGGCCTTCGAAAATAGGTTGGAAATTTTTCCTTTTTGAGATAAGTTTCTAAAAAACAAGCATGCCCCTGCAAAATATTTGAGGCCTATTTTGAAAAAGCAAGGTGGATTGGCAGGTCACCAGGAGATTTTGAAATTTTTAATTTTTTTCCTAAAAAGGTAAAGTTATAAAAGTAAGTGCGGCCCTGAAAAAGAGGACATTTGAAGCTTCCGTGGGAACACGGGATGTCGGAAAAAAAATAAAAAGTTTTCCTTTTGGAAAAATAAGTTTAAGTTTTTATTTAAGCTGCAACTTCGCAGAAAATATAAGATGAACACATGGCAGGGTCAGAGGTGGAAGTGCGGGCCTGCGAAGAAAATATGGAAAATTTTCATTTTTGGAAAAATACGTATAAAGAAAAAAATTAGAGCACAAGTCCACTAGGACTCATATCAAATGCTAAAGGCAGAGATGCGGGGAAAATTTGGAAATTTTCCTTTTTTCCAAAAAGAGGTAAAATAGCATAATCGAGCCACGATTCCGCTGGGACCCACATTGGGACACGTGTCAAGGTTGTTTTCCAAGGGTAAAGGGGCAAAGAAAAATGTCAAATATTTTACATTTTTCCAAAAATGGTAAAATGTCAAAAAGTAGTCCCAAGCCCCTTTCTAATCACATTTTTCCATGTGGAGGGCTCAGATTAAAAGATGAAGGTCAAGATCAACGGTAACTGTGCATTTCATCATTATTTTGGCATTAAAGCTCCAGGATGTTTGGAGATGTAATTTTTGCGTCAATCTTCATCAAAATTTTTGAAAATATGTGACATTATTTTTTGCAATGATCAATTAAATCGATTTCATGGTTCAATTTGTAAATCTGATGTACTTTTGAAATGAACTTGTGTGAAAACGTGAAATGCCATATCCAAAAGTTGCAGAGGTAAATTTCGAAAGGGAAAATATGAAATGATGAAGGAAGAAAGGTATTCATGCACCAAGGGTGAAAAAAGTGCCCCTTATTGAAGTAATGATGCAGATTTTTTGTAATAATTTACCTTTTTGAGGCACCTGGCAACTTTTGAACATTTTTCTATTAAATGTCCCTTTCTACAAATCATGATGGAATTTTCTAACAAACTTGATGCTTGGCATATTATTTTCTTGGGAAATAAGGCTTGAATGTAAATAAATGATATATAATGCATATTAGAGATATGCAAATGGTCAGGAGTTCATTTTCACAAGAAATTTTATTGAAAATCTCATCCTCTGAGAAACCTTTATGAGAAACCTGATTAAACTTCTTCTGTGTCATATTTTAATTCATGTTCACTTGGTTACAAGTGTATAGCCATCAACAAGCTCTAAGATTATTTGAATAACTCTCCCTTGTTGATGAATCTCATAAATTTTTAGTTAATTTGTGTTAGATCTCTGGAAATTTTGTGTTTATTTCACTTTTAGAATGTCTTCAAGTAGTTTATCTTGTTCCTATTGTAATCTTGTATCAAAATATCTCTTAATCACATAGATCTTAATCCTTGTGATAGTTTAGCGGCATTTGTAATTTCATTTTTCAGAATATCTTTCATCTCAGAATGAAATAAACGATTTAAAATCACTTTTTTTTCATTTATTGACAGAGATTGTTTCAAAGGCTCTAGGTATACCTCAGATGTGATTGATCTTAGATTTTGATGTTTTATTCATTTTTTTAACTCAATCCTTTGTGTTAAAGTCTCAAATATTGTGTGAAAAAGTGTGAATCTGGGCCTCCATTGATGCACACCTTTTGGTTGAAGGAATGTTTTAACTATTTTGAAGTTTTCTATTGCTAATTTTTCCATCATTGTGATGTTTCTTAAGGATCTGGAAAAGTCAAATTTGTCTTGTTGATCTCCCATTGAAAAATTATTCAAATAACCAATCCTACCCTGAAATATCCCTATTTTGTCCTGTATATCCACAAAAGAACAAAATTCATTTTCTAAAGTATGCAGAACAGATCAGGATTCCAAATGTCTTCAGTAACCTTAGCCTTGTGTTGAAAATATATCCTTATTCTAGAAGTGAAAACTTGTGACAGTCAGATTTGGTGTGTTGATCATATTTTCTCCAAGGTTTTCCTCATAAAATTTGTGCAAAAGAAGGATCTACCAGCATTCTTCACTAAACAGAGGTTATAAAAATACGTTCTCTTACCTTGGTTAAAAGGCACAACCTAAAATATTTAGGATAAGATCACATCCTTCAAGGTGCTACCCACTTCTCCAAGGCCTAAGTGCTAGAAAGGTCAGATAAACTACTTCCCAAGCTATAAAAATGACATACAATCATTTATCTGGCTCTAAGTGTCTCATTCAATCTTTGATGCTACTTGGCCTTTGAAGGAGATTAAATATGTGTACCAACACACTTACCGGTTGGGATACACATGGGTATGTCCATCCTTCATTGCAGTTTGCATGGAACGGTGACCATATCCATGGTGCACATCCTCAACTATAGTTTTACATTGTTGTTGAATTTTAAAAAAGAATGTTTATTGGTGAATTATCTTATTAAAAGTCGGTAATATTGTGATTTTTTATTGCACCTTATTATGTGCTTGAAATTATTGTATATTAAAAAACTGAATGTTTAACACACACACACACACACACACACACACACACACACACACACACAGAGAGAGAGAGAGAGAGAAATTTTTAATGCTACTAGAAATTCAGTTTTATACTTATTATCATATCTAGTTAATAATTTTACAATTTCTTCTTTAGATAAGGAATGAAATTTATATTCTGATGTACATTATCACTTGGAAAATGTTGTAGTCATCTCATTATATAGAGAAACATAGTTTTTTGATGTATAAAAAATATTGATATTGTTATTTATAATTTTTGTTTTCCAAAATAAAAGAATCTCCTTTTGCTATAATATAAGTTGAATAATTATTAAATTTTGAAATGCCATCTTTCATATATAAGAAATTGGTTATATTTCCATTAATTATACCCTTGTTCAATATATACATATATATGTATGTATGTATGTATTTGTATGTGCTTATTCCGTATTCAATAAATCCATTGTTATATGAATAATATTCAATAATATACATACATACATACATCTACATATGTAAATATAATGCATGTAAATATATATACGTGTGTGTGTGTGTGTGTGTGTGTGTGTGTGTGTGTGTGTGTGTGTGTGTGTGTGTGTGTGTGTGTGTGTGTGTGTGTGTGTGTGTGTGTGTGTGTGTGTGTGCATGTGTAGATTTATGTATGTATGTATATTATTGAATATTATTTACATAACAATGGATTTATTGAATACGAAATAAGGACGCACACACACACACACACACACACACACACACAAAAAAAAAACAATCAAATAAAAATAATAAATTTAAATACAAGTTGAATGGGAAAATAGACCCATGTCAAAAAAACCCACCAACCAAGTTAAGTTCCACAGACAAAACCTAAATGACCTTTCATACCTATTATTTCCTTGGATAATAATACAAGCACTTCATTTGAGATCTTGTGCGTTATTGAAGTTGAAACCCTTGTTAATATTGTAAATTTAGTGGTGATTAGATAGTTGAATCTAATACATAAATTGAAGATTTGATTTACTAACAAGGGTAAGACAGGGTTTTGTACTCTTGTAATTAAATAAATAGAACATTTTGGGGGCTGAGATCAATGGATATCTCACATAGCCATCCTAAAAAAATTCATTATGCGATAAATCAATCGCAAACAAAGAGTTGAATCTATATCCCTAATATATCTTCTTTTATTTTTATACAAAAAATGCTATTGTGGGGTAGGTGGATGGGCCGACCCACCCACCCTTCTACAATTTGGCTTCCCCATACCTGGTCGCTTCCTTATCCCTCACCAATCCCCTCTCCATTTTTCCTTTTCCTCTCCCCTCCATTCCATCCTTCGCGGACCATCCATCATTTTCCCCTTCCACTGACCCTATAGAGAAAAATAAAAATATATAAATCACAAAAGGGGCAGTACTTACCACTAAGGCCAAATAAACCCTAATACTTAAGGTCATACATGTGGGGTTGAATTTAGGTTTAGTGTTAATTCAACATAGAATGGTCACTATAGAATTTTTTTTATTAGAGTATGGGTAGGGGTATTAGGTTAGGCTTAAGTTAGGATATTTTATATAAGTGTAGATTTTAATATTTAGAGATTAATTTTATTATATATAATAATGGAAAATCCTAATGTAGAAATGGGAGGTTAGGTTATAATGGTATACTATATATTATTAGGTAGGATATTATATTTAGCTTTCTACACACACACACACAAATATATATATATATATAGTTTAGCATATAATATAAAACATAAGACATACTGTAATTATTTATAATACATGTAATACACAAGATTACAAGATTATATTAACATTTATTATTAAGATGACTATAACTTATAATATTAAATTATACATACCACCATTATTTTATATTATGTAATTGATGAAACAAATTGCATCTAATGTAGTGTATCTATAGAGACATTAATAAAATTGGAACAATACAAAGAGTATTAGCACAACCCCTACACAAGGAATGCACGCACATAAACAAGACACAACCCACCTGGCGTCATGTCACGAAACATAAAAATAAATAATGTTTCCTCATTTTTGGTCAAAAAAATTTGGGGCTTCACACTTGGTATCAGAACTGAAGTTGCCACACTCAGACTCTGGGAAAGAAAAACAAAATCAAACAAAACAAAGATATCTTATAAATTGATTAAAATAGTAATTTTTTTTGTTAAGAAATCATTGTGTAACCTTTCTATCTCCATCCTTGTTTGCGTAGGAGGTGCGTAAAAGGTGTGATAAATAGATTTTAAGCCAAGGTATTATCCACGAGATTCGAGACCATGAGTTCTTGTTGGAGTCACACTGTAGCAGAAGCTAGGGGTGGTCGAGGTGGTGGAAGAGATGGAGTAGGAGCTCATGGGGGATGACCTAGGTAGCCTGAGGTGGTTCTTGAGGAACCATAGGAGATATCAGAGGAAGAATTACCATCAGTTGAAAACATGGAACCCATATCCTTGTAGATATTACAAGAATTATAGGAGGGGGTTGTGACATTGAGAGAGAGAGAGAGAGTTTGCGGTCGACCAGTAGAGAAAGGTGAGATTTCCCATCATGATTCAATACAATAGTTATTGTTGCATGAGGATAGAGAGGGGTCCTCATGTCACAGTGATCCATCTAGGATCCCTCCCCCATGAGTGATTGCACTAGCTATAAGACCTAAATACCACTCTAGATAGGAAACAAAGCATATTACAATGATGATGAAGCTGCATCCACCAAATAATTTTGAAGAAACGATAGGTTTTCAAGAAAAGGAATGGATTGAAATATTCACCAAATGCTTCAACCTATGTGTGTGTTCAAGAAACACCTAGGAATGTGTTTGGTGGAGATCAGAGGAGAAAAAGCTCCTGGTGGACTCTGAGACTATATCACGAGACATGTTTAAGGAGATATTGAGGGATAACTACATATATAGAAACTCTTTTCATAAGTTTATTAACAAGTTCCATGATCTATGACATAATAAGATGATGATGGTATAGTATGAGGAACATTTCTTATATCTATTACAATTTGTAGACTATATGTACGATGACTAGGTCAGGTTTCATATATTCATTAGAGGCCTAATGAGAGGAGGTACCATCAGGATGCACTCCACTGAAAATAGCTAAGGAAGTTGAGAAGGTACCCATTATGGAGAAGAATAGAGGGAAGATTCAACATGTTACAGAGAAGGTGAGGACACACCTTAAGTAGTTACATGATAATAGAGCGAGGGGTGACTCACCTCCCCCTCGTGTTGTATTTAGAGTTGTATTATCTATAACTCATTCACCACAGTATCCAAAATACCCTGCACATCAGCCACAATAGCAACATACACATAATAGGGGATTGCCTTGATGGGAAACTCACATAATACATAGTTTGGGACTGTCACCTAGAGCACAATAGATGGAACCAACACCGCTTAGGGAAAAGTTAGTAGAATGACACCCACAATAGCAATTTAAGGAACATCCCACATCATCTTCTACTATAAGTATTAGCGGTCTTAGAAATATATCAAGATGGTGGAGGTTTACTCCAACTTGTTATGGTTATGGAGACCCAAATATTTATTGGAACGAGTTTCTTAAGAATCCAAATAAAATTTAGGTAGGGAAGTCCCTAGTATCAGAGGCCACTATTGGTGATGTTGGATGTATATACAAGATTTACGTGGTGGTTAATAAATACCAAGAAGAGGATCAATCTACTGTGATTGAGATGGTAGGTAGTATCTTTTGTAATTTTATATCATTATTGTTTAATTCTAGGTCTTTATATTCATTTATATCTCCTTCAATAGTGAATCATTGTAGACTCGTGGTAGTGAGACATGGTCCTAGATGGGATGTAGAGGTAGTATTAGTGTCTAGAAATTTTTAAGAATCTATAGTTAAGGAGCATGTTCTTCATATAGGATCCTTCTGCACTATAGTTGATATTCGTATTTTTCCCTTGCGATCTTACGATGCTATTTTAGGTATGGATTGGTTATTATCCCATAGGGCTAGGTTGGATTTATATCTCAAGGTGATTGAGTGTAGAGATGACATTGGTTTAGAGAGAGTAGTCAAGGGTATTCAGAGACCCATATCTATCCATATTATATCCGCTATGCAACATAACTGGAGTATACGGAAGGGGTTTCAGTTGTTCACCATCATAGTGAGTAACAGGATAGAGGAGTCCTCAAGACCATCCTTAGATGATTACCTTATTTTAAAAGAGTTTTCAATGTTTTATCTAAGGATTTTCTAGGGTTACCACCTTCTTGTGAGATATATCTCCACATTAACCTTATACCTAGGGCTAATACTATATCTCATGCAACCTATAGGATTACCACTTCTGAGATTTTTGAGGTCATGTTAGAGTTCAATGGATTATTGGAGAAAGGAATCATTCAACATAGGTGTCACCATGGGGAGTTCCTGTTATATTTTTGAAGAAGAAGGATGGGTCCTTGAGATTGTGCATTGATTATAGATAATTGAACAAGGTTGCAATCAAGAATTGTTACCCTCTCCCATGCATTGACAATCTATTCGATTTTATGAGAGGAATGACTATCTTCTTGAATATTGACCTAAAATCAGGATACCATTAGTTGAGGATTGTAGAGGAAGACATACACAAGACATATGTTTGCACTAGATATTAACACTATGAGTTTACGGTGGTTCCTTTCGGACTCACTAGTTCCCCTACAATATTTATGAGATTTTTGAATGGAGTGTTTAGAACCTTTTTGGATCACTTTTTTTAGTATTTATAGATAATATTATTATGTACTCACGAACTTAGAATAAACAAGAGGATCATATTCGTCATGTTTTTTAGTGCCTTAGAGAGCAACAATTCTATGGAAACTTAGAGAAGTGTTCCTTTTTCCAGAAATAGGTCCATTATCTAGGGCACAATATTTTAGAGGAGTGATTACAGTTGACCCTTTTAAAACAAGATTTCTTCTCAAGTAGACAACACCCACCAATGTCAGTGAGTTTTATAGATTCATGGGTCTAGCAAGATACTATAAAAGGTTTTGTAGAAATTATCTTGCATTACGCACCTTAATACCTCTTTACAATGCAAGGGGAAATTTTCAAGTGGAACAAAAAGTATGAGTAGGCATTTAGAAAAATAAAAGAGCATCTCAATACATCTCCCATTTTTACAATTCCTAACCCAAAAAAGGAGTTTGTGGTGTACGGGTGTCTCCTTAACTAGTTTTGGAGGTGAATTGATGCATAATGGTTGAGTGATTTCATTAAAATAGAGAAAGCTCAAGGACTATGATCTCAACTATCCCACACATGATTTGGAGATAAAAAATCTTTTCCATGCCCTTGTTAGATGAAGGAACATCTTTACACAACATAATTTAAACTCCCGTCAACAGAGTTGGATAGAGATATTATGTGGGTATGAAATGGAGATAGTGCAATTCAAGGGAAAAGAGAATGTTGTGGCCTATGCCTAGAGTTTCATGAGACACATAGGGATGACTACCTAAGTGGGCACAAATTTACGTCTTAGGCTTATGCAGTAACTTCCTTATGATAGATGGTATGTTACATTAAGAGAAGAGATTGATTTAGGGAGACCCCTTACATGGAAATTCACAAGATTTATGATTGACATAGATAGACTTATAAGGTATAGGGGAAATATATATGTTCCTAAGGAGGGTTGTCTACAACATCTCATGCTAGTAGAGGTCCATCATGCACCTTAATCAGCCCATCTAGGGGTTAATAAGATTCATTCTACCTTGATACATTTGTATTATTGGGAAATATTTTGATGAGAAATCATGAGTTATGTAGCTAGATGTTTAGAGTGTAAGAGAGTGAAGACCAAACACTAGCATCCCATAGGCCTTCTCTACCCACACAACATTCTATAGTAGAATTAGGATGTTATATCTATGGAATTCATTGTGGGATTACCTACATCAACTTATAGTTATGATGCAATCATGGTCATAGTTGACAAATTGACCAAGGTCACTCAATTTTCTCAAGTAAATACCACCTGCACTAGCAAGGATATTGCACATGTAGACACCAAATTTGGGTCACACTACCCTTAACACCATGTTTTTGAGAAAAGTAGCACAACGTTTTTACCCAACCATGCTCCCTTTACCCCACATGTATATTAATTTAATTACCCACAATTAAATTAATGCACATTATCACAATATTTATTAATTTAATTACTTTAATTAAATTAATTTACACCTCACCCAGCCACATCACCTAGACACCTCATCATGAACCTATTCTTACCATGTTCATTTTAACTAAAATTCAATCTCTACTTACCTAAACTAACTAAGACTTAGTTGAATCCTAAAATCAAATGCCTATTCTTCCTCTAATAGTATTACCACTTAAGTGAAAAAATACCATTTTAGACCCATACCAATGGGCATAACTGGCCAAAAGATAGCCAAGATCTTCCACTTTGGAAACCTGGGGATTTTCCCCGCCTTTACTAACACCGGTATAACTCTAAACCAACGGTCGGTCATCGTAATTGTCATCGGTTACCATATGATCAATTTGGTAACCTTTGTTTAGGGTTGGTTGATCAATTTTGAATTTGAAAAGAAAGAGATCTGTATGCAAGCACGAACCAAATCCCTCTCGCACATCCAGACATCCCTAAAATCAACACCAAGACTTGATATGAAGGTTGGGAATTCACGGTTAACATTCTAGGAAGTAATGCCGTGACATTGAGCATCAGTCTCACATATCAACCATTGGTTATCATCCACCTACCAGGTCTATAAATATAGGTAAGTGAGTTTTGAATATTATATCATTCCACAATTATTTAGATTAATTTCTTTACCTTGGTTCATTAGATTCTAGTGTCTGTTGCATCCACCATCCCCACCCTCTTGTCAATTCATCCACCTAACCACCCATAACCTCCTAGTTCTCCATACCCGACTCCATGAAATCTCTGAGCACTCCCAACACTATTACTAAAATAACCATTCTTCTTCCATTCATTGGGTAATCACAGAGAAGCTCCCAAAACAAAATATATTGAGTTCCTTCCAATCCCGCCTCAACCGATATTGGTCACTCATAACTGTCATCAATTCCCTCTGAACCGTCATTGGTCATACCCCTACCAACATTTGTTTCTATAACTGGTAATACTCCCTATAACAGTAACATAATAACCTTCACCCAAAACAACCCAAATCATGTAAGATCTGACCTTGACCTGTTCCAAACACCTTGGCTACCTAACCAGCCTGAAACAAAAACCCAATCTCAATTAAATTTAATTCTGCATGCAATATTTGACTTTATCTAATGTATTATTAATGATTTGAAATACCAAAGTCAACTTGTTAACAATAGGACCTCTATTTCTCACATTTTCTGTTCATTTGATTTTGATAAGCAGTGGTTTGACAACCATCTAGGAAGTATCACACTTCCCGGATCTAGCATATGCTAGGCAGGTCCACTGACATATATTTGTTAAATACTCCTCTTGTGGTCTTGTTTTGCATTTTAGGTAGTTCCCTCGTAGCCAAAAGGAATTCCTTGTAATCAGCATTGGATCAAGAAATCAAAGGCACACACATTCTACCTTCCACCTTCATCTTAAAGGTATTCCTCCTCACATTTACCTTATCTGTTTTGCTAATACATACACAACTAATTCAATGAAACATTTTGGCATGCCTGGTGGGACCCTCTCTTGGGTTCATTGCATTTTTCTTCATATAGGGAAATATTGCATGTCTCTTTCTTTTTGACAAATACACATTTAATCCTCTCCCTGGTAATTTTCTCTTCTTCTGATTGTCTAAACGAAACTTGTGATTTGGTACTTAAAACGAACCAATTATTTCTTCTTGGATTTTCATAGTAGTGAAGGAGCACGTTCTTAACCTATTCATCATTTGCTACATCGAATATAATTGCTGATTTGGGTTCTAAAATTTATTGCATTTCATACTTGTATACTATATTTTGTCTCACATTAAAAACCGGAGGGAAACCTATATGCTGGAAGTCATGCCTAACTGATTATTGGACATAATTGAATCATAGAAAGCACTTTATCTTCTCTCTCTCTTTTCCAAACTACACAAATCTGAATTTACACATCTTCTTAAACAACACCTTACCTGGAAAAGACTGTCAACAATCACATGATTAGAGGATTTTATAGTGGGAACCCAGTTGGTTTCTCTGACCAGTCATTATCAGAGAAAATACCTCCCTCGCCAAAACATAACCTAAAACAACCCCTTTAGAATTTTCCTCTTTATATGACGCCTTCCCAGCCAAAATAAAATATGTTCTAAACCCACAAGTCAGTCTTAAATGACATAGGCTAAAAACATAAAATTCACTTGTAGGATTGCATGTTTTTCTTAGCTTTGTTCTTGAGTTACGTTTTGAGTTGTGAGGTTAGGTTCTCTACCTTTCTTCTTCCTTTCACACTCCACCATCATAGTTGGAGTATTTTTAGTGTTTCTGAGTGTGTCAGGGCCTCATATAATCATTCTCAGATTTTTAGGGTTGATTCTTCATCTAATTTAATTCAAAAAAATTAATTTTTCTCCACTTCTTCAAATTTCACAGTAACTGGCATCGGTCCAGTGACCATCATCAATTCCCATTTGACCGTCATCGCTCTACCTGACTTGTGTCAGTTACCATCTATTTTGGTTATTTTACCCAAAATAACTTTCAACACCTTTTCTTTTCTATTCATAGTCCTCAGGACAACCATCATATCCCCAAAATTTTGATATCACTGTCAATTACAACTTTCCCATCTCACTTTCATCAGTTCTACCTCATTTACTGAAAATGTCAATTTCCTATAGTAACTGATATCGGTTATTATAACCATCATCGGTCCCCCCTTTAACTGTCATTAGTCACATTAACTAGTGTCAGTTCCTCTATTTTTATTTTTAAATTGAAACACCAACCAAGTCCACCTACCAGTACCTATCCTTTTTCCATTTCTGTTGCTTCTTATGTCATTTACAAAGTAAAGTTAACCTGATATACGTTAATTCAAATGGTTTTGACTCGTAGCCAATGCTAATGCCCTTGTGTTTCATGCCAACCTTCAGCCACTTCCACCTAGCCCATCACCACCTTCTATCTTGTCACATATGGATCCAACTCAGCCCGTCACCATTAGTACTAGCGATGAGAAGTTCACAAAACTCCTTGATCAGAATCCCTTTTCCCTACAATACTACCTTGCCCATTCCTCCACCTGGGAATCCTCAGGTCAGTTGGTATACGACATGCCCGTATCTATCCCTCCCGCCCTCATCCCCCACTTCTGCATCTACTACAACTTACTCGGCATTACCCTTCTTCTACTTTACTACATGTGGTGTCTCTCAGCTAGGCCCCACATCTGCTATAACTGCTACATCTAATGTCATATTTTGCATCCTTGACGTCAGTTGTTCCTTCTGCAACTATATTGAGCACAACCCTATTTGTACCTACCACCTCATAAGTACATATTGCATTATAACCACCTATGGTGTTGGAAACCCACACCTCGTTCCAAAACCTCATCATTTCTATCCCGTAGTCCTTACCCCCATATACCATTAGAGTCGTTACAACTACTCCACCTACCTACACATATTACCAACAACCCCCGGTTTCGTATATCACTTATTCTAGATAGCTTCCACCTACATATATTCCCCCTTCATAGTATTTTTACTTCGCACCACCATGCACGTAGAATGACGCCTGCATCATACATTCATCCTCAACCCCCCTTATATTATAAGGGGCACCCATTCATCACAACCCACTAACGACCTCATTAATATGACGATGGAAAAGATGTAGACATTAGAAGCATCAGTTTCTAGCTCCCGTAATTCCTTAAGTTATGACAAAATCTGCAACGAACCTATTCATCCATCCATTCCCCATTCGTCCATATCCTGTACATTAGGAAATTCCTAAGTTCAACCATTTAAACAGTAACGAAGACCTGTAACACCAATTACGGTCATTAAAACAAGGGTGTTAGCTACTCACCCACGATGATGCTTTACCTCCTACGAACCTTCCTAATGTCCTTGATAGGACCAACATTGGATTGGTACAGTGGATTACCCAAACATTCCAATTATTCATTTAATCAAGTGGCGCAAGATTTCTTAGACCATTTTTCAATAAAAGTTGTCAAGAAAGTCACCATGACCAATCTTTACTAAACCCGAATAGTACGATAACGAATCTATCGCAGATTTTTTCACTCATTGGCATAGCCTCATCAACCATTTGACAATCCAATTACCTCAAATTGAGCTTATAGAGTTGTTTACTAGAGCTTGTGCTAGGAACATCTCTCTAATTGTACAAGTGCAAACCTTCCGTAACTTCGATGAGGCCTTTACCAAGGTGCGAAAACTAGAAATTCATGCCATTAAAGAGAAGAAAATTCAGCTGCGTAACAAAAAATTCCACGTTCAAATCAAATAATACCTCTTCATCTTCTAAGCCCCAAAAAAATTTATTCGAAATCCAAGGGATCCGCCAACACGGTAGTTCTCAAAGCTGGTCCATCCCACCCATCTAACCAAGAAAAACCGTCTTCTAATTTTTCTCCCATTCAAACTTTTCAATCCAGATGGGAACAAAGTAAATACACTCCTATAGGAGAGCCATATTCTTTAGTCCTTAAAAATGTTCCTTAAAGCCTGAGCCATTACTCTTCCACCCATAAAAAACCTCACACTAGCTTCGTACCCTAGCTCGTCCTATACCTGCATGGTATAAAGAAACATGAATTTTGCAACTATCATCATGTTAAAGGCCATAACGATGGTAACTGTATCACCTTCAAATAAATCCTCCAAGAAATTTTAGATAACAAATATCTAGTCTTGGAAAACCAAAACACACTAGCTAACCAGAACCTACATATATTTAAAAAGCTGTTTGCTAATCACACCCCATCCTTTTAATCAAACTGAAGAATGTTCAACAAATGATATAAATACGCGTGAAGTCCACACTATCTTTTATGACATGCCAACCATTATGTGATTTCCTCTTGTTCCTTTCTATCGAGGAAATATTAGCGTGGATCCTCTACCTATGGAGGAACCTACCCCCACTTACTCCTTCACCCACAGAGGAGTCCCCTTCATACTCCCCCCTCACCTATGGAGGAGTTCACAATTTCTGCCAATACCATTTCAACACTCACTTCTCAACTAGATGAACAAGCAGTGACATTAACTCTCCTACCCACGGGAGATTCATACCCACCTTCCTCTCCACTGAAAGAGGAACCTACCTCATCTCACCCATCATCTCCCCCTACCCATAGGGGATCCTTTAGAAGAACCACTGCCTGTTGGTGACCATTCCCCATAAGCCTTCCAGGACCCTATCGACCTTCTCTCGGCTCTCTTACCTATAGAGTCCAAGGCCAACAAACTCCTCATCTCATAGACTTACTTTACAGAGATTTCCACTAAATCAACATTGGTTCCTGTTACAGTAGTAATGTTTTTCATGCTTTTTCGACTTAGTTGGATTATGTCGATAATTCCTTGCTTTGGGGACGCCTTATACTCCCCTTCTTAACCCAAAATGCAACTATCCCTCAATGATACCTCCACAATCTATCTGAATGTGTTTCAAGTGACCAAATCAACCATGACTATGCCTATTGAAACAAATTCTTCTCCATCACCCCCTGCCTACATCCGAACCTTTACCCACATCTAAACCCGTGCCTATGCCTAATAACTTACCCACATCTATACCTTCTCACTTATTTACACCCATCACTACCTTGGGGGTCATACCGTTACAAATCCTTGTCCATCCACCCATCAAATTGGATTTGGGTCACATCTTCCCAAATCCACACCAAAGTTATTCCTCCGTGTATAAGGAAGACCCAAAATTCTAGGCTGCATACACCAATCTCACTCACCATGCTTTTGTCACCTTCATCCCTTACATCCATCCTAGGACCTCACCCATCAACCTTGTCCAAAACCCCACCTACCCAAGGTAAATAAAAAACAAAGAAATCCTCTTCTTCACCACGAACCTTTGTTACACCCAATTTACCTCCACAACAAATACCCTTTCCATGACTTTGTATCTTCCTTACCACCTATACCCCCACCAGCTACGATAAATTCAACACTACCTATGAGGATTTCTTCTCTTAATCCCATGCCTTCCACCTAACCTCCACCAAACACTACTAACATGCCTCCATTATCCCCATTTGTAACCCATCCTCTTCCACCATCTACTTTTCCTTCCACATCGCACACACCTTCCTCACATTTACCTAGGAAAGTGTGGTCAAAACTTAAAATCTCCCTACCCTCTCAAGAAGTAGTGAGACCTATAACCCCTTCCATTTTTGTTTCATCTACTCTACCTTTATTAAAGAAGGTCAAAGATAAGACTAAGATAGTACCACCTCTTAAACTGATGGTCAAACCGAAGCCACCTCCAATTTCACCACTTATAGCACCTCTCCCACCATAATCACCTACCATTCATTCCAGGCCCATGCTCACTTCACATTGTGATCCGTTGTTCAGGTAATATGTCATCATCTTAGCTAACCTTTTAATGACCTCTATCATCACATTATTTCCACTTCGAACCTAAGACCCACTCAAACTAAAACCAAAAGGGTTTGATGAAACCAAGATTTGTGCCTACCATTATGTGCTAGGGCATGATATAGAGAATTATAAGGCTCTTAAAAGTGTTCTTCTCCAACTATGTCGTCCTAAATAAATTTTTTACAATGATGATATTCTTAATGAGAGCTTCATTCCACCTTCACCTGTCACCACACATTCCCGCCCCTTACCTATTCAGTGACCTGCATCTCCACCTCCAAAGTTCAAGATCAATATTGTTCGTATCAAAGAGTTATCCAAGACCCACCAAAATGCTAGTGACCTTACTCATTTCACAATGCTCATATCCCCCACTAGGATTTTTTCCATCATGTTTTTACACATTTCATGAAACACCTTCTCCATCTACCTCCCTTCCTCAGATTAACATGATCCACATCACCACTCATGTCCAAAAGTACAAAGGAGAGGAAAAAGCAACTGGCCCATCAACCAATCCTATACAAAAAATCCCCATTCGTGGTCCCACATGTTGTATTTCTGATAGGGTATCCCATCATGCTATGTTAAAACAATTACATCAATCCCCTTTAAAAATGTATTTGTATGACCTCATCCAGACCTCTGAATCTCACCGACAAGCCCTTATGGAGGTTTTGTAATCCATTGAGGTTTTACCTAATGAACCTACACCTGTGGCCTCCATTATCACCCCTCATCATGTAGCCTCTCTTTCCAATTCATCCCCTTCCTCTACACCTCAACCTACTCACCAAGTAGCCACTCTCAGTTTATCTTATGAGGAAATTTTACCTCTCTAATCAGATGACCTCGACCCTGCCTTGTTCATCTTTGTCCATATTTATTATATATGTGTATGACACGTTATGATCGATGGGGGCACTGTCGACATTAAAATTTTCCTCTGTAATTTCTATTTTATTAATGTATGTATTAGGAATAGGATATTTTTAAGTATAATTAGTAGTGGCGTCCAATAGAAGATAACGGCGCTGTCAGTACAGTGCCGCAAATAATGTAGAGTACGGTAACAATAAAAGTACAATAGGAATGTTGTAAAAAGTAAATATTTTTCGTAAGTGGTCCGGTAATGTTAAAATGTCAAAGTTGGGATAAGTAGAGAAGTAGGGTCTACATGATTAGGAATTAGAAATATTATATTTGTAATAAGGACAAAGAGTGATGTCATAAATATTTTGTGTATTTTATTTGTGGAAAATTCTAAAAAGGTGGAACCCATGTGAGATGATAAGGTTTATCTTATCTTAGAAGATAAGCCTACATGTAAAGGCAAGAGTTTAGGCATGGAATATGATTGGCCGGAAGATATTTCCTATCCTATCTTAGAGATAAGGTGGATAAGCCTGAATTCCTATAAATAAAGAGGCCACCCCCCTCATTTAGCATAGAGAGAGAAGTAGTGAGAAATATTGTATGAGTAAGTGTGTAAAGGAAGCCATCAGTTTAAAGGTGTGGTGAAGAAGCCATTAAGAGGTGTAATTGTGAAGTTTCTCCCATAGTTATTGTTTGAAGGCAAGTGAAGCTAATAACACTTGAAGAACCTCATGGGTGAGATTGTAACAATTTCATGTTGATATTATAATTTACACTGATATTTCAGATTTATCATTATTCCTTCTTATAATAGTCTATGGTATTCTTGTGTTATTTTTGTTGTTGTGTTTCCAGATTACATCCACCAAACTAAGAGTTGTGCATTAGTTAATAATCATAGCACGAGGAGTTCCCAGTGAATAATTATCATAGTGCCGGATTGGTGTTGAGATTTTGGTTCTGTTGCCTGGACCATTCCTCGTTGGTGGATTTTCTGGGAGATATTCCCACTTAGTCAAAAATCATTTGGAGAGTAACCTTGTTTTTACTGTGCGTAGGAGTTACCATGGTAAATTCATTTTTTACCATGAATAGTGTTTACCCCAGTAACTTCATTTTTTACCGGGTAAGTGCACCAAGTTGGGGGACAATTAAGTGGACATCAAATCCTAAATTTTACATTAAAAACAGCAAAACATCAAATTTAGTCTTCTATAGACTTGAACCATTCCGAAAAGTAAAAAATATGTCATAAAAATGGTACCATTGCATAGGGGAGACTGTTAGCTTTGTAGAAATACTAATTTTAAAGTGAATAGAATAGGATAAATATCATTTTATAATTTTTTACTAATAGTAGGTCTTTAAGACACTTTTTCCTATGAATGTTTATGTCTAGGTTTAAGACTACAAATTTTGTTTCACTTATTAGAATGTGATAAAACTTATACCATCCTAACCGTGGTGAAATTATATACATGTTCAAAAAAAAAATTATTTGATTTCAATATTTTTTGATGAAGTTATGGCGGGAAAACGAAAAGTGCTTTGTTTTCTTTATGTTTTCATACCAATTTCACGGAAAAAATAATAAAAAATAAAATATTACTCAAAAAAATAAGAAATAAAATCCATCCCAAGATAGATAGTGGCATATAACTTCTCACCAAAGGAGAAAAATATATATCAATTTTTGGTCATCCAAATCGTGGGCAAACGGACTATAATTTTATAGGTGTTTTTAAAAAAAATACCAAGTCATTAAATTTTGAGTGTTTAATATAGCTAATCTTGTCCATTTTTTAAAAAAATAGTATTTTAGAAACTAGATTCTGGATGCTGCGATTCATATTACAATAATTTTTTCTAATTTTGAGTGTATGTATTGCTAATAATCCGTACAAGTTGATATTATGTTGTTATTTGCAATATGACGTCCACTTATGACCCCCTTTTTGTCCCCCAACTTGCTGCACATACCCTACCATGAATAGTGTTTACCCCAGTAAATTCATTTTTATCGTAAATAGTGTTTACCACAGTAAAGTCAGTTTTTACCGTTGTAAGTCAAGTTTTACCATAGTTACCATGGTCATTTCTATTTTACGGTAGAAAGGTGTAAAGTCACTTTCTATTGTAGTGAGTCCAATTATTTGTGCACATAAGTCTTACTGATTTTACTTGTGAGTTGGTATTTCACTGTGGTTACATTTAAAAATGGGGAAGATTCTTGTTTTTTAAGCCCAATCTAATGAAGATGCTTCATCTTTCATTCAAGAGTTTAAACGATCTTGTATTTGTAATGGCCTCATAAGAAGGGAACAATGGACTGAATTTTTTCCTACCTTTTTGGATGGTTCAACACTTAGGTGGTTTGAAACACTAGGTGATAATGTGAAAAATTCATGGGATTTATTGACTGAAAGTTTTCTTGAAGAATTTGGTGAACAACAGAAATATGCAGATCTCATGATCGAGATCACAAAGCTAGCCCAAGGAGAGAAGGAGAAGATAAAAGATTATCATGGTCATGTTCTAGAGCTAAGGAGGAAGCTCGATGCCTAGATATGGAAGGAAGGATTAGCGGATGGGTTGATGAATGGTGTGGATAATCTCCTCTGTAAGCACTTCATTCTTGGGATGATACCAGAGATCAGACAACGAGTGAAGTATGACCACCCAACTACCATTGACCAAGCAAAGGAGATTGCAAGAAGGCAAGAAGAAAGCATGGAAGAGGATCCCAAAGAATTTGTTGCTAAAGTAGAGCCTAGACCAGCACCTTTGGTCCAAAATCCACAACCACTCTCAATGAGCACAAATCTTTCTCCTAGTACATCTACTGAGTATGAAGATATTCTTAAGAAGATGGGTCAGTTAACTATTAATCTTCTTCAAGGAAAAGAATTTAGTTCTCAGGGAGGAGATAGAGGTCGAAAAAGAAATATTTCTGAAGTTGTATGTTATGGTTGTTATAAAAAGGGTCATTATAAGTATAATTGTCTAGATAGAGCTTCTACATTTGGTACAAGAGATAATGATAAAGGGAAAGCACCTATGAATTCTGTTGATATAGTAGATAAGAGCATAAATAATGAAGTAGATGTGTTTGTAACAAAAAGAAAGAAAGAAAAAGATAAACAAGATGGAAATTATCCTAAGAAGATGAAAGGAGAAACTAGTAAGAAACATAGGAGAAGAAAGTTGGGTGTGTAGGATTTTATGATTTCACAGGGACAAGTACCATACTCCATCTTAGACGATCTGTCAAAAAGGCCTGCAAATATTACATATGGTCAACTCTTGGCTACGTCTTCTGAGAAGAGCCGGGAGCTACGAAGTGGACTCAATGCTCAATGAAGGAAGGAGGATGAGGTCCCTATTTTGGAGGAAGAGGCGGATCCCTACACTCCACAAGCTGAGGTATTATGTAATGGTATTTCAATTCATGATGTCTTAGTTGATGGAAGTGCTTCAGTTAATGTAATGACCAAGTTTGTAATGAATATGTTAGGTTTAAAAATTGATCACCCCTCAACACTAATGTTAAGGTCATTAAATAAAGGAAAAACTAAACCAGAAGGTGTAGTTTCAAATGTGGAAATATTTGTTATGGGTGTTGTATGTGTGGTAGAATTTCAGGTGATGAAAAATGGTACTGTTGCATACCCAATGTTGTTGGGAAGACCATGGCTAAGGAGAGTTCATGCAAGAAACTATTGGAATGAAGGATTTATAACACTTGGACGTGGTAGAGAGAGGGTGAAGATAAACGTGATCCCTCGGCATCATAAGGCAGAACCTGTGGATTCAAGTGATGAAACTGATGATTGGACATCCTCTGATTACTCGAGTACTAGTGAAGTGGACACTGAAGATGAAGAAAGTGAGGTTGATGTTTCGGTAATGGATATCCTTCCAGTCACACCGACTCATGATCCCATAAAATTATCTGAAGAAGAAATTGATAATCGTCTCCAAAAAATAAATATTGGTTATGTTGTGATGGAGAGTGAGAAGGAATCCTACCTCCAACTCTTTCGAAGGTACATACACATATTCACTTTTGATTACAAGGAACTCCGTCAAGTAAGTTGGGTAGAACATTCTATTGAGCTGGTAGATGGTGATAAGCCCATAAAGCAAATGCCATATAGAATGAATCCAAATTTTTCCAAGACTGTAAAAGAAGAAATAGATAAGTTTCTTGATGCAGGATTTATATTTTCTATGGAGAATTCAAAATGGGTTTCTCCCATTGTGATCTCAATAAAAAGAAATGGGAAGCTACGCATTTGTGTTGATTATAGGAAGCTCAATAAGGCAACAAAGAAGGATCATTACCCTCTTCCATTCTCAGATCAGATTTTAGATGAAGTAGCTAGCCAGGAGTGCTATAGTTTTGCTGATGGATATAGCGGATACAACCAAGTTCATATAGTAGAGAAATATCAGCTAAAGACCACGTTCACCACTCCTTGGGGAACATTTTCTTATAGAGCTATGCCTTTTTGGTTATGTAATGCTCCAGCAACGTTCCAGCGCTTGATGAATAGGGTGTTTGAACCCTACATTGGGAACTTCATCAGAGTATTTCTGGATGATTTTTGCATCTATGGGAGCAAGATGGACCACCTACACTAGATGGAGACAACATTTCAAAGGTTAGATGAAGCACGATCCTCACTAAACCATACAAAGTGTGTCTTTCAATCTTCTAAAGGCGTATTGTTAGGGCATGTTGTATCCAGAGATGGTATTGGTATTGATCCTAATAAAGTTTCAAAAATCAAAGAGTTACCATTTTCTATGAATAGAAGTAAGTTAAGATCATTTTTAGGCCATGTGGGTTACTAAAGAAGGTTCATCAAGAATTTCTCAAAGATTGCATAGCCACTAACCCAGTTCTTAAAGAAGGATGTTACTTATGAACCAGGAAATAAGGCACATGAAGCTTTTGAACAACTGAAGGAAGCCCTGGTGTCTTCACCTATTTTAAAGAATCTAGATTGGAGAAATCCATTCATTGTGTATATTTATGCCTCAGATGCAGCACTAGGAAGTACTTTGAGCCAAAAGGATGAAAATGGGAATGATCATCCAATTTACTTTGGGAGCACACAAATGAGCAGTGCTGAGGTAAATTATATTGTAACTGAAAAAGAGGCTCTAGTTATCATTTTTTCTGTAAAGAAGTTTAGGAATTACTTGCTAGGGCAGAAATTTATAGTTGTAATAGATCATCAGGCTCTAAAATATATTATCAATAAGCCTAACTCATCAGGGAGGATAGTAAGATGGATAATTTTGCTACAAGAATTTGACTTTGATATTATAGATAGGCCAGGAAAGAAGCATGTCAATGCAGATGCACTCTCTCGAGCCTATGATGGTTTAGGTTCGCCTTGTGATGATGATGATTTCCCAGATGTAACATTGTTATCTCTTGACATAATCCCTATTGAATACATAGATATTTGGAATTATCTAAATGAATTCAAGTTTCCTAATGGTGCGAATGCAAATACTAAGAGGAAGATTACTCAAGCCAGTCATCCATATTCTATTCTGCATGGAGTATTATTTTGAATAGGACCTGATGGACAGTACAAGAGGTCAGCTGGACATGATCAAGGGAAGGATATGATAGAATAATTCCACAATGGTATATGTGGAGGACACTTCTTTGGACAACTTACAGTAAGAAGGATCTTAGACGCAGGTTATCACTGGCCCACTCTTTTTAGAGAATGTTATAATTATTGTAAGACATGTGATATTTTTGAAACACATGGTAACCATAAGACTTCATCAGCTCCATTATGCCCTATTATTCCACTTGGTCCCTTTCAAAAGTGGGGAATAGACATTATAGGTCCACTTCCAACTACCCCACGCCAAAATAAGAATATTGTAGTTGCCACAGATTATTTAACAAAGTGGGTTGAAGCTAGGCCATTGAAAATAGCTTCCATGGATGAAGTGGCAAGGTTCATATATGAACGCATTCTCACCAGATTTGGTTTCCCATTAGAAATTGTAACAGATCAAGGAAGCCACTTCATTAATGAGGTGGTAGAATCCCTAGTCAACAAGTTTTCTATTATGCACAGGAAGGAAACAACATACATGCCAAACACAAATGGACAGGTGGAACGAACAAATTTTGTGTTGTGTCAAATTCTAGCAAAAGATGCAGCCTTGCAGGTACATAAGTGCGATAAAAATATTCATGCATCATTGTGGGAATATAGGACAACATCAAAGTTAGCAACAGGATACTCCCCATTTTAGTTGGCTTATGGCATTGATCCAGTTCTTCCTATTGAGTTTGATATTCCCACTGTGAGAGTTATGAAAGGATGGATGAAAGTGATTCATTAAAAAAAGGGTTGGTACATCTTTATTTGCTAGAGGAAATGAGGGAAATAGTGAAGGATACAAGGTATAAGAAGAAAATGAAGAAGAATGAATATTTTGATCAAAAGATCCATTGGTCTCCATTTCATGTGAATGACTTGGTTCTAGTATATGATTCTAGATACAAAAAAAGAAGACAGAGAAAATTTCTTCCAAAGTGGATTGGGCCCTACAAAATAGCAGCTGTGTATGAAAATGGTACATATCGACTGGAGGAATTGGATGGTACTCCCATTACAAAATGGGTCAACCATGACAAGTTAAAGATTTTCCAAGCACCAGGTTTAGAATGTCCATAAGAATCTACTCCGAGGACAGAGTAGAAGTTAGGAAGGGGG
Source organism: Taxus chinensis (assembly GCA_019776745.2). Taxonomy (NCBI): domain Eukaryota; kingdom Viridiplantae; phylum Streptophyta; class Pinopsida; order Cupressales; family Taxaceae; genus Taxus; species Taxus chinensis. The sequence goes on along the minus strand of CM034155.1, from coordinate 578,855,776 downwards.
AAAATGTCGACATTAAAATTTTCCTCCGTAATTTCTATGTTATTAATGTATGTATTAGGAATAGGATGTTGTTAAGTATAATTACTAGTGGCGTCCAATGGAAGATAACAACGCCATCAGTATGGTGCCACCAATAATGTAGAGTATGGTAATAGTCAAAGTAAAATAGGAATGTTTTAAAAAGTAAATATTTGTTGTAAGTGGGCTGGTAGTGTTAAAATGTCAAAGTTGGGATAAGTAGAGAAGTAGGGTCTACATGATTAGGAATTAGAAATATTATATTTGTAATAAGGAAAAAGAGTGATGTCATTAATATTTTGTGTATTTTATTTGTGGAAAAGCCTAAAAAGGTGGAACCCGTGTGAGATGATAAGGTTTATCTTATGTTAGAAGATAAGCCTACATGTAAAGGCAAGAGTTAGGCGTGGAATATGATTGGCTAGAAGAGATTTCCTATTATATCTTAGAGATAAGGTGGATAAGCCTGAATTCCTATAAATAAATAGGCCACACCCCCTAATTTAGCATAGAGAGTGAATTAGTGAGAAATATTGTATGAGTAAGTGTGTAAAGGAAGCCATCAGTTTAAAGGTGTGTTGAAGAAGCCATTAAGAGGTGTAATTGTGAAGTTTCTCCCATAGTTATTGTTTGAAGGCAAGTGAAGTTAATAACACTTGAAGAACCTCATGGGTGAGATTGTAACAATTTCATGTTGATATTATATATTACACTGATATTTCATATTTATCATTATTCCTTCTTATCATAGTCTATGGTATTTTTGTGTTATGTTTGTTGTGTTTCTAGATTACATCCACCAAACTAAGAGTTGTGCATTAGTTAATAATCATAGCACGAGGAGTTCCCAGTGAAGAATTATCATAGTGTCAGATTGGTGTTGACAACACCAACATTAACATCATCTCATCCCATGCATACAACCAAATTCACATACCCAACCATTGCATGCATAAACATCCAGTCATGTTGCACTCATTCAATGATGTTATCACTTCTACGCTTGAAACCATCATCCTCCACATCCGTGTGGGCCCACGTACTATCCTAGAATTGTTCAATGTCTTAAAGGGTGAGTTTCAATATAACTTGTTGCTTGGCCATCCTTGGATTCACATCATGAGTTTTGTTCATTCAACTTGACATTGTTGTGTAAAACTTGAGCATAAAGGACATAACTTTACCATACCAGCTAACCCTTCACCATTCAAAACCTGTAACATATTGTATCAACCTAATGATGTCCTTATATCAGTCAGGGAACCTACCACCACTTCCACTTCTCCTTCACTAATGGCCCCATCTGCCAACATTGCTGCTACCTCTCCTATACCTAGCTCCTCTATACCTATTACTGTTATGGCCTTTATAGCCGACCTATCTGCTAACCCATCCACTTCTCAATAAACCAATGCTTCTTCTTATACCTAATTTCCCAATAATTAATCTATTCCCTCTACCCACATATCTACTACTGATCCTTTAGAAATCATTTTTCAATGTTTCACTCTAGGGGAGTACTGCTTATACAACATCATCACATTCCTTACTCCGCAAGAGTATGGTAACCTATGCCAACATCCTCATTATGACCATCACATAGGTGAGGTTTTCCCTTATGGTCCTCCCCATCTTCACACCAACTTAATGTATGGGGGAATTGATACTTCCACCTATTCGCCCAAACCTCCATCCCAAACACAACCGTTTTCATCTGACCTCTAATATCTCACCAACAGCCACTTCACTCACTCTTTCCTTCACCACTATGTGTGGAAGGGTTTTGGCTTTGGTTGTTATGAACAAGGCCATCATACCATCATCCTGTGTACCAATCATAAACACACAGACCGCAGTGGTATCTGTTTCACAAATATATCCTCCAAGAAGGCCCGTGTTGAACTCATTGAGGATAACAAACCTTCGTCACCCCATTTACAAACTTCACCACCTTCTCCCATGGATTCTATGGATCCAGAATCTATTCCTCCTAACTTTATTTTTCATAAACACCGTCTCCTTGGGACCTTTGAATTATCAACGAGATGGTGAGGCTCCTTCTTATCTTCCATTCATGTATCCTAACATGATCGATGAGGATAAACCCTCTATTTACGTCATTCAATGTCAGGAAAATGAGTTTGTTCTCACCTACCTAGGTTTGGAGGATTCTTATATTCACCGGTCATTACCTTCTAAGATGCAAACCATGTTAAATGAACCGACCATTGAAATCAATATTAACGCTCAGGATGACCTACACATCTTAAAGATAGGCCTATGTTTATATGTTGTTGAACAAGAAGCTTTCAATTCTTTCCTCCAGGATCATAACAACACTTTTACTTGGTCCTATGATGATATGCCTTGTATTGATCCAAAAATTATGGTCCACAATATCGTAACCATTCCTAAAGCCAAACCCATAAAACAGAAGCTCCAAAAAATGCATCCTCGCATTGCTCTTGTTGTCAAAGAAGAGCTCCAACGCCTTATCTCAGTTTCCTTCATCCTACACATTGACTATCCTCAATGGATCTCTAACAATGTCCCTATCTCTAAAGTGACTGGGGGACTCCACATTTGCATGGATTTCCATGATATCAACCTAGCTTGCCCCAAGGATGACTTTCCTCTACCAGGCATCAAAAAGTTTGTTGATCTCACTCCCAGCCATGAGATGCTATCACTCATGGATGGTTTCTTGGGTTATAATCAAATATTACTCACCCTAAAATATCAACACAAAAATTCCTTCATCACTCCTTTGGGGACCTTCTGCTATTGATTCATGACTTTTGACCTTAAGAACGCTGATGCGACATATCAACGGGTTATGACTTATATCTTCCATGACATCATGCATCATATATAGGAATATTATGTGGATGACCTTCTCACCAAATCCAAATATTGGACTGAACATCTTATAGTTCTCAAGGTCATATTTGACCGTCTCGTTAAGTATTGTGTTCACCTTCCACCCAAGAAGTGCATCTTCACGGTTCTCTCAGGAAAGCTCCTTGGTTTAATCATTTTTTTACATGGCATAGAAGTCAATCCTACTAAAATAAAGGATATTCTTGAAATTCCTCTACCCACTAACCTTTTCCAACTCCGTAGTTTGTAAGGCAAGTTACAATCTATTCATTATTTTATTTTTCATCTTTCTGACCGCTACGAACCATTTCATCATCTCCTAAAAAAGGATGTCTCCTTTAAATGGGATGATGAATGAGGAAAATCCTTTGATGCCTTAAAACAATACCTCCTCCAACCACCTGTGCTCATTCCTCCTAATGATGACCAACCATTTTAGCTTTATATTTCTACTACTGATCATTCCTTGGGTTCCATGCTCACTCATCATGATGAGAAACATAGGGAGAAAGCGGTTTATTACATAAGTCATACCATTTTGGACTATGAAACTAGATACACCCATGCCAAAAAAATTTTCTTAGACTTGGTCTTTGTCGCCGCTAAGCTTCTTCATTACCTGCTCCACCACAAAACCTTTTTCATCACCAATACTGACCCCTTACATTACATGTATGCCAAACCCTACCAACATCAAAATGTTTCATGTTGGATCATGCTTTTCGTAGACCTTGACCTTGAATTCATTCATAAAAAATTATTCAAAGGAAAAACCATCGCTGACCAAATTATAGATGCACCCCTCTCCAGAAATCAACCCTCTAAGTTTGATTTCCTTGATGAATCCATTACTACCCTCTCTTTAGACAATGTCATTTACCAAACGACCTTTTTCTTTGACGGTTCCAAATATCAGCGTGGGGCTAGTGTAGGTGTTATTCTCATTCCTATTGGTGGTGAACCCATGCCATTATATTTCAAACTAGATTTTTATTGTACTAACAATATTGTCGAATATGAAGCACTCGTATTTGGTCTTTAATTCATCATCACCTTAGACATTAAATAAATTAATATCTTTGTTGATTTGCAACTGGTTGTAAACAAATTAAATGGTATATACTAGTGTTGTAATGAAATCCTTCAAAATTATAAGCATCATGTCGACATACTTTTGACTACATTTGACTATTATGAACTTCAAACCACTTCGGGTTCCACTAATAATTTTGCGGATATCATGGTTTATCTTACCCCTCCGAATCCAAAATCTTGTTACAGTATAAAGGTTGCAATCACCTTCTTATTTATTTTGTGATGTCAATATTGTTGACACCATTGAACCTTACCCATGTGACCTTTGGTATAAGCATTTTGCTAACTACCTTTCCCTTTCCATTCTACCTCCAGACCTTACTCGTAATGGAAAATGTTCCTTTCTCAAAAGTGTCTCTCGATATGTTATCATGGGTGGACCTCTATATAAACGTGGCTTTGATGGTATCCTATTTTTATGCCTCACAAGTTCTTAAATTCCTTACACCATTAAGGATGTGCATGAAATAATTTTTGGAGGTCACTTCATCGGTTTAGTTGTCACTAAACATATCCTCCGCCTGGGCTATGATTGGCCAACCCTCAACCGTGAATATTGTGACTATGTCAAACATTGTCTGAAGTGTCAGAAATATGCTAATCTTCATCACACACCTAGTCATGCCTTACAGTTCACCCGAGACCTGTGGCCTTTCTCTCAATTGGGTTTAGATCTTATTGGAGAAATCAATCCTCATTCTTCACAATTTCATCAATGGATTATAAATGTTACTGAATACTACACTAAATGGGTAGAATCCACCCCTCTCATCTCTACCAAATCAAAGAAAATATGTGAGTTCATCAACCATCACATTATTTGTCACTTTGGTGTCCCTCACCGCCTTATCACTGATAATGGAAAATAGTTAAAAAAACAAGACCTTAAAGAAAATTTGTGATTCCTTCAGCATTCAACTTAGTTTTTCTTCACCTTACTACCCATAGACAAATGGCCAAGAAAAATCAACCAACAAAACCTTGAAAAAAATTCTTATGAAGGTATTTGACGATATTGGAAAGGATTGGCACACACACATTATTTTTTCCTTATGGGCTTATCACACCTCAACTATTGCCACACATTTCTCTCTGGTCTATGGTACAGAGGATTTACTACTTGTCGAAGTCCAAATTTCGTCTCTTCATATCTTTCTCAAATAGATTCTCAACGATGATGAATTTTTCTAGGACTATTTGGAACAACTTGAGTTATTAGACGAATGTCATCTTAATGCCCTTGACCATATCCAAATATACAAAAAACGTATCAAATGTGCCTACGAAAAACATGTCCATGAACAAACCTTCCAGGTCGACAACCTCATCCTGAAGGAAAATCAACATGTAACCAAAGAAGAGAAAAGTAAACAGGGAGAATTTTCTCCTAATTTTCTTGGACCCTATATCATCTCCCATACCTATGGATCAAGTGATTATAATTTTTCTTCACTCGAAGGTAAACCTGAACCTAAGCCCCTCAATTCCTTACATCTTCGACCATTCTATTGTTGAACCAAGTCCTATATCACCTATTGTCTATTAAACACTACTCACTTAAGCACCATTCACCTTCCATTTATCTATTTTAAGGATCAACGACTAACAAAAAAAAGAATCATGTGGTTACCCTTCACCTTTTTATCCTTATATTCAATATGAGTACCACGGATCTACTCATGGCATGATTTTCATGGATACTTTTCATCTTTTTCAAGATGGAATCCCATGGCTGTTCATCACTTAAAACCTCTTGATGAAGCCTAGAATTTACCGGTAAGACCCTAGACATGCTAGCACATCACTCAGCCTAGACTAAGCGCTCACCCGAAGTGTGCAAAGGTACTAAGTCCCTCTTTAGGGTTGCTATAGAAGAATGTTAACATGATGAAGACTTAAATTTTACATATCAAAGCTAGTACACCATTCCATAGTGCATGACATGTCTAGGTAATAAAGAAATATAAATTGAGACAATAATCATGATTGAGATAAGAACATGCAACACTTAAGCATACAGTAATAACACTTTGATTCAGCCAATATCTTCCATATGCTAATAAGAATAATAACACAAAAGCTTCTTACAATAATGGAAGTCTACGGTTATGCACGCATGGATCTGATATAATAATCCACATACATAAACATACCTCTGTATACTCACCAACTATATGTGTCTAAAACTATACCTCTATTTGTCTTTGTATATCTAATACATAGTCCACTACATATATATAAGGGTGGGGACTTGCCCTTCACCACTTATCCATTCCAAACATAGGTCATATGAAATTAATAGTCATGCATACTTTACAAGCATAGCCACACATGCAAGTGTGCTATCTATAGAATTTTGATAGTTATCTACGGTGATAATCCTATTCTTAGCTTGTGTCCATGCAAAATAACTTTGTATCCGATCCTCCAAAAATAGACAATGCGTGGTGTACACGTCTCTGCCTCGTTTGTTTTCTTTGCATGCTATCTCCTAAAAATAGACCATGCTAAAAATGGATGAGTCCTGAAGGTTCAACTTATCTTCCACATGTATCCTCTTTCTATTCATTCGCACCTTTAAATATGACATGTTTCCCCGCGCGGACTACTTGTGTGATTTATGTCAAGTGTTCTCTGATCAACATTACCCCACACTAATCTCATTGTTTCCCCGATAATGGTTATCTCCAAAAATAAGTAAATAATATTGAATAGAAATAATAAGAAAGAATTTTAATAAATAAAGAATGATTTATTCTGCAGCCTCATCTATTCTAGTTTAAAGGACCAGTTCTGGATATTGCTCCTTTATTTCAGCCTCTAAGGCCTGCCATTTGGTTAGCACCTCCTCTTATTTCTCTTGAATTTCCACACCAATGTAATCCAACTCATCCTGAGTAACTTAACCTTTCTCATTCTGCAAGATCAACATAATGCTAGACGTTGCAGTCATTCTCCCCTCTAGCACATTCATCTTCTATGCGATGAGTTTCTCAAGCTGATTGAGTCTATCTATGTGTGGTTCTTGTGCTGTTGTCAAGGATTTGCACTTTTGTTTTACCATAGCCAATCGTTCTTCATGACATAAGGTTTCATCTTTCATAGCCTTATGGACCTCGTTGTCCTCTATAATTCTCTTTGTCCTTATCACTACTTCAAGAGCTGCGTAGATGTTCAATGCTTGGTCTAAATTATTTATCTCCTCGCGCAAGGTTTCCAATAATCCTTCATAAGATGAAACCTTTCTTTCTACCGTAGCCTTTACTCTCTCTGCTTCTTATGCTGGGTCTTTTGGTGCTGGCATGTGTAGAGGGCCATCTTCAAGGACCAGGTCCACCAAGGTATGCACATAATGTATCGCTAAAGGGAACCTCTATAATATCTTGGACTCCATATGTGGCCTTTCTTTCAAAATAATATCCACAATCTCCTCTGCCATGCTTACGAAATAATGGTTCTTCTTTTTCTATGTCATTCTCTTGAGTGAGGTGCGCTATTTTTACATCCTTAGTCTTAATTTCTTCCCATGGCACCCTGATTGTTGCAGCTTTATCCATGTTTCTTCGTGCAACCTCTGTAGATATTTTCACCAAGGCATTGTTGACCTATTCATTAGACATAACAGTAGGTTTGATTGTTATGTGTCTGGTCTGGGGTGTTTTCTTTATTCACCTTGACATGCATGACTCTTCACACACATCAAAATCAGGCTCATCCATATGGGTGTGCATTGACCATGAGAGTTGCTTCCTCATGCACATAGTTTCCATATTATCATCCATTAATTCCCAGTCAAATAAATCCTTTTGTTCCATAGTTCTCTAGAAGCGGGCGCGGAGAATTTTTCCATGTCCTCAACATAGCCCATGAGTTGTGCGTTGTGCTCTCCAGTCATCCTCTTTGATCTTGGTCCCTTGGGGACTGAAGCTTCAATGTTAGGAGTTTGTTTTTATACACCCCGAGAAGTTTCCTATGTGGATTTTGAGTCCTCCTTCCCTCCTTCCTTCATTTCTTTATCCTGTTACTCCTCCCCAATCTGTAGCTCATATTTATACGTAGGTGGCGTAGTAGATTCTGGTGCACTTTCCTATGATTCCTCTGCCTCCTCATCCAACTTCAACTTTATCCTCCTTGGTGTGGTGTTTTCCTTGTGTGGAGAGAGGAAAGGTTATTTTATTACTGATTGGGGAACTACACCTTGATTCCTTGTTCTTTTTAATACTTTCTTGAAACGGTTATCTCCTTGTTTAGATTCTATATCATCCTCCTCTTCCTTCCCTTGAGGTGGAGTGGCTGTGCACTCTAATCCTCTCCTATCTGATGGTTTCCTTCTCCTATGTTCCAAACCACCACTATCTTCACGCTCCTCTTCTTCATCTTATACTTTAATTGTTTTTGTGGGCTTCTGAGCCAGTATGTTCTCCATTGTATGTTTATCCTTCGGTGGCCCTAGGAGCGTGAACTCATTCTCCACATACTTGTTGTTTTCCATTTTGGGCTTTAGTTGAAGGTATACTAGCCCTTCCCCAATGTCTCCAATAGCCAAACTCATTGGTTTAATGCTCAATACCTCTAATATGAGCCTTTCTATGTAAGCACATCTCCCTAGATACACATATTTTTTTTGTAAGATGTGGTAGTCACAATCTACCTTTTCTGCATTGAATATCAGGTGGTGCATGTCTATGAATCTATGAACCGATGCCTAAAAGTACCTTTCCATGAAGGCATAAGGAAACTTACACCAAGGGCTCCATGGTCCATCTCTCATTGGGAATCAGGAGGTGTAGAAATGCTGATATACCGCAAACTAAAGTTGTTTCCCCACCACCGTAGGTAGGTCCTTGGGAATGTGCCATTATTCTTTAAAGGTTGTGCATAGCCTATGATACCATTTCTCTACTCTTTATTTTACTAGCTCAGTCATCAAACCTACCCACAAGTATTTATTGAACCGTTCCACTGGTGACTTATTCTCCATGGGATATTCCCATGTCTTTTCCTTTGGTCTATTTGGCACTCCAATCTCTATGAATACTAGTGACAATAGAAAATATCCAAAGCTGATCTTCCCTCTTGTGTGTGCTTCTTAAACTATTGTTTCTGCAATATAACCTGATATATTGTAAACTACCCCTTCAAACATCTTCTTCACAACATGCAACCACATGGTGTTTACTTGAGACCACCTCTTTTGGTCATTTAGCTTGGTGACGAGGTGTGTTGCTGCTTGTGTAACGTGATACTTCTTTAATTTATCTATGTCCATTCCATGTAGAACCTTAAAATACCCCAGTTCCTTCCTAGTCTCCAAGATTTTGGCTTTATCTATGAGATCATTCTTCCAATCCTCTCATGTGCATTTTAATCCTATCACCGTTGAGATGAGCATGGAATAAATTCTGAGTCTATGTCCTATGAAGTAGAAGAAATCTTCATGCACTCTGCTCATGAGCCACTGGTATAAGGGCTCATAATTTCCAAAGTAAGGGAGTTCATATAACTAGTAGACTCTAATTCTCTTCAATAGCTTCTCACCAGCATCGTCATACACTGACATGTCTTCTGCCTTGCGTTTATTTGTTTTTGTATTCAACAAGGCATCAAGTTCCTTCTTATTCTTTGTGGTCTAATGGTTATACTCACTCACCTTACTTTTACTTATGTGAGAATCCTAATCCTAGCTAACGATGACCCCCTCTAGGTCTTGTATTTCTGAAAATTTACTCTTAGGAGCCATCTCCTCTTCCTCGACGACCACCTTCTTCTTTCCTTTTTCTCCCACAACAGCTTCCTTCTTGGGTGCCATGTATACATTGCAATCTTCTATATTTATTTTCCTCTTTCAAATCTGTAACATGAAAATAATATCCCTAGCTCGGTTCAACATGCCCTAGGTGAAATTATGTGCCCTCACTCATCTCTGTTGCTTTGCTTCTCTCAAACCCTTAGCCACTGGGGATGCAAGATTCTTTTTCACATAGATTTGTTCGTCACGTCTATTCTAACACCCTTCGCACCTTAACTCGATCACTCGGCTCTTCACACTTTTCTCTTTTTCAAATACTCTTAATCGCAATGGTAAAAATAAAATTCCATCCTATCCTTATATATATTATAAAAATTTTATGCATTTATTACTCCTTCACCTACCAATATCCTCTCATTCATTGATCAAATTCATTCTTTTCGTGCGGTACATCTTCACACCCCAGTTATAACCTTCTAGCGCACCTTCCTACCCTCTGGTCAAAAACTTCTCTTCAGTGTGCATCCTTGCACCTAAGTACCTAGTTGATGCACCTTCTCCTGGTAGTTACCATGGCCTCCACTTACCTCAGGTTATACTATCCCTTCATTCATCTCCATGTGGCTGCATTCTTCTTTGCAACATGCAAGCACATGGTGTTTACCTGAGACCACTTCTCTTGGTCATTTAGCTTAGTGAAGAGGTGTGTTGCTACTTGTACAATGAGATAATTATTTAATTTTTCTATGTACATTTGAAGCGGACCCTTAAAATACCCGAGCTCCTTCCTAGTCTCCAAGATCTTGGCTTTATCTGTGATATAATTCTTCATATCCTCTCACATGTATTTTAATCCTGTCTCCATTGACATGAGTGTGGATGTAATTATGACTCTGTATCCTATGAAGTATAATAAATCTTCATGCACTCTTCTCATGAGCCACTGGTATAAGGGCTCATAAGTTCTGAAGTAAGGGAGTTCATATAACTGGTAGACTCCAATTCTCTTTAATAGCTTCTCACCAGCATCATCATACATCGACATGTCTTCTGCCGTGCATTTATTTGTTTTTGTATTCAACAAGGGATCAAGCTCCTTCTTATTCTCTATGGTCTGATGGTTATACTTACTCACCTTTCTTTTTCTTATGTGAGAATCCCACTCCTGGATGATGATGACCCCCTCTAGGGATTGTATTTATGAAAAATTACTATCAGGATCCATCTCCTCTTCCTCAACGACCACCTTCTTTCCTTTCACTCCTACTCTAGTTGCCTTCTTGGGTGCCATGTCTACCTTGCAATATTCTATATTTATTTTCCTCTTTCAACTCTGTAATGCGTGAATCAAATCCCTAGCTTGGTTCAACATGCCCTAGGTGAAATTACATGCCCTCACTCCTCTCTATTTCTTTGCTTCAATCAAACCCTTCACCACTTGGGATGCAAGATTCTTCTTCACACAGATTTATTCATCACGTCTGGTCTCACACCATTTGTACCTTAACTTGATCACTCAGATCTTCACAATTCACTCTTTTTCAAATGCTCTTAATCAGAATGGTAAAAATGAAATCATATCCCATCCTTATATATATTTTAAAATTTTGATGCATTTATTGCTCCTTCACCTACCAATATCCTCTCATTCATTGACCAAATTCATTATTTCCATGTGGTACATCTTTGCACCCCATCTTCAACCTTCTAGCGTGCCTTCCTACCCTCTGGTCACTGACTTCTCTTCAGTGTGCGTCCTTGGACCCAAGTACCTTGTCACCGCACCTTCTCCTAGTAGTTATCATGGCCTCCACTTACCTCACATTATACTATCCCTTCATTCATCTCCATCCTTGGTAACTTTTGAGAAGCAATATTTTGATTTGAAAAAGCACCCGTAGCATCTTATTCCTTTTTCATTCCAATTCCATAGTATTTGTACCCAGATATTGACAACCACCCCACATGAAAAGTATGTGAAGTCCTCTGCACATAAACATGCTCCATATTGTAGTTATCTTCATGTGCACAAGTGCTCTTATTAAAAAAAAACCAAACTAAACTGACAAAGCATAGCAAAAATGAATGAAATATAGAATTGAAAACCTAATCTTAATGGCAACACTACCTTATTGCAAACACCAAGAAGACTTATTATAGTAGGGCTTTAACCTACTCCTTTTAAAGTAAATGGGTAGCTGTGTTCCATGAAGAGCTTATAACTGGAAAGCACCTGATTCAAGTATGTAAGTGATGACATACGGCCCCAACCAATGAACCTTAAGTTTTCTTGGATGGCACAAGAACTTAGAGTCATAAGGAAGTACCAGTTTTCCAACCTCAAACTTCTTATCCCTTATATTTCTATCATGCCATGCTTTCTGCCTAGCCTTTTCTTGCTTCTGACTCCAACGTGCTATGGCTCGTTTCTCATCAAGCTTAATCATCTTTTCAATCCATTATTGTAAGGATTGCTCATTAGCTAGACCTCTAACACGCGCTATATGAAAAGAAGGTAACATGAATTCTATAGGAAGAATAGATTCCACTCCAAACACCAACTAAAATGGTGTGGCTTTGTTCAATCGCTTATAAGTTGTTCTATATGCCCAAAGAACAGTGGACACTTTATCATCCCAATATTTTTTTCCAACATCACAGATTTTTGGAAATGTCTAACTCAAAATCTTGTTAAAGGCCTCAGGAGTTCCATTTTTTTGAGGATGGTAAGTTGTAGTCTTATGGTGTGCAACCATAAACTCATCCAATAGGATTCTGATTATTTCATTCAAAAAATGTGTACCCATATCACTGGTCAAAATTAAAGAACATCCATACCTTGTAAGAACATTTTACCATACAAACCTAGTTGTTGTAGTTGTTTTACAGTCCTTCGTAGGTGCTGCCTCTGCTCACCTTGTAAGTTAATATGTGCAAGTAATGATATAGTGCGATCTAGTCCTACGCATAGCTGGTGAAATAGGTCCTACAAATTTGATAGCCCATTTCTCAAATGGTTATGCACTAGTAATACATCTTAAAGGCATATCATCTCTTTGTCCTAGTTTTCCTATATGCTGAAAATGGTCACAAGCCTTGCAATAAGCCTTACATTCTTTATACAGTGTCTTCCATCATAATCCAGAAAATAGGATATTTTTCACAATAACATCACTTGCAGAGTGGTCACCTACAATACCACCATGAGCCTCCTCCATTATATCCTAATGCTCATGGTCTAATACACAACAGCGCGATACTTCATCTCTGCCCAACTTGTAGAGGTCACCACTGAGTAACATAAAAGGTATCGTGCATATAGCAAGTTGTTTCATTTCTAATGCCTTCATTCCTTCTAGTACCACACTAGTCCATAGAAAGACAACAATGTATTCTAATTATGATGGTGCTCGATGCAACCTATATAAATATGCATCTGACATGGTGTCTTTAATTGTCTATGCTTCTTCTCCTGAGTGAATTCTAGACAAGTGGTCTGGTTTAGAATTACTTTTCCCTGGCTTTACAACAACTGTAATAAAAAAATCTTGAAATAAGAGTACCCATTTGCATATGTGCCCCTATAAGACGGGATTGTTCACCAAGTACTTCAATGTCATATGATCCATATATAATACAAATGGTTTTTCTAGAAGATACTATTGAAAATTGTGTAATGTATAGATCATTGACAAAGCTTCGTGCTCCATAGTTGTATAATTCTATTTAGCAGGAGTCAACTTTCTACTAGAAAAATAGATAGGATGATCTGTAATACCTTCCCTAGGTTGAGCCAACACTATGCCAATGGCCATGCCAGAGGCATCCACATGTACATGAAATGGTTTGTCCCATGAAGGAAAATGCAGGATAGGCGTAGTAGTGAGTTTTTCTTTTAATACCTCAAATGCGCGCTGCTGTGGTTTTCCCCAATAAAATGTACCTTTTCCCTTCATTAAATCCTCCAAAGGTGCGGAAAAATTTTCGTATCCCTTTATATATTTTCGATAATATCCTATGTGACCCACAAATCTGTGCACCTCACTTTGACTGGTAGGCGCTTCCAAGCCTAAAATGACTGCAACCTTAGCTGGATCAACAAACAAACCTTCCTTGCACATTATATATCATAACAGTATTCCAAATGGTGTAGCAAATATACACTTCTTGATATTCAAAGAGATACTCAACTCCCTGCATCATTCAAACATTAAGTACAGATTGTCACAATGATCCTTAATAAGCCCATGTACTGTCCAATCATGTAGATACACCTATAAATAGTTGTGAATAAAATCTTTAAACTCCTAAACAACTATCCGCAAGAATACAATAGGCGCGTTCTTCAATCCAAAAGGCATCACAGTATAGGCAAATCTTCCCTATTCATTAGTAAAATTAGTCTTTTCCTGGTCCTCCTGGGAAATTCTAACCTGATGATAACCAAAGAAACCATCTGTGAATGAATAGATTTTGCGCCTTAATTCTCCTTCTAGTATTTCCTTAGTGAATTGCATAGAAAATTGGTATGTGACACATGGAGCATTCAGTTCCCTGTAATCTACACAAATTTTAATTCTACCATCTTTCTTGATACTGATCACCATAGGACTAACCCATTCTGACTCAATCAAGGGTCAAATGATTTCAGATTTCAACATTTTATCAATCTCTTCATTAACCTTTTAACGCAAATTTGGATTCATTCAATAAGGTATCTTTCTAACTAGGTGCGCACCTTCTTTAAAACTTATCTTCATCTCCCCAAATGACTCATGCACGCCTTTAAATTCATGATACCCTCAAGGGAATAAGTCCTAATAATCCCTGAGCAACTCAATATTTTTTCTACTTTCGATTATAACCAGTAGTCTCCAATTATCACCTCCTTAGGCTCATCCTCCATTCTAATATTTATCTTCTTTGTCTCCATTGGTTCATGGTATGCGTGCTTATCCCCATATGCACTTTCTAAGACCTCGCATGCCCCTTGTGAATGTGTGACATCTAGGTTCTCAACTTCCTCATCATCCACTATATAAACCATCTTTCCTTTTTATTTCTCCAAGAAAACATGTTCAAGTAGTATAGATTCCATTTCTTCTTCTTCTTCTGCTTCAAAATGCACTCCTGACACCGTTTCACCAAATAATTCCTGAATAAGCTCCTCTGCTTTTGCACCATCTCCCATAATTAAGTGCCTGATAAATTTTAACCCCTCTTGGACTAGAGGTTTGGTTGAGAAGTAGTCAAAGGTCTGGATCATTCCTGCAACAAAATTCATCCAATTCCAAGTCTCTATATGTAGTTGTGCATATACATACCAAGCATTTGCACATCCTTGTAGAGTGGAATACAATTTATACACCCAAAGTGAAGGTGATAATGCTTCTTGTCCCACTGTCTAAAGTCTCTCACATTGATGGATGTGATGCTAAATAGGTTGATTAACATGATAAGTGCAGATCCATGTAGGGTTATTACTCTGAAGAAACTTGGTGTATAGTGTGATTTTGATCTCATCCCATTCTAGAAGATTATCTCTGTTAATTACCCATCAGTGCGCTGCTGTCCCGTGTAAGGTATATGCTAACATGCCTCCTCTCCTGACTTGGTTTTTCCACTGTGCTTCCATGGATTGCAAGAATACTGGAAGATATTCTACCCTAGTATACCAGGGTACTGAGCAAACTATACGTCTAACAAAGCGAAGTCCATCCTTCTACGCAACCATGTTCTTCACCTCATGCCCTAATAGTTTGTATGTACCATGAGTTCAATTATCACAAGAAATACTCATAGTATCACTAATAGAATGAGAATATTCCCATTGTATAATTCCTTCCTTTGATGGCTCATTAATGTTTGGGTCCTAAATAATGTGCACATATTATTTTTTTTAAGTCCTCTTCACTCAACGGCTCATCATCTGGTGTAGAATTTCCATATGTTAAAGTGATTACAAATCTTTCCTTCTTGTTCTCAAAGTTGTTGTACTCCTTATTGAACCTTAATTCAACATTATTCATATAACACCAAGGGTGCCCAAGAAAAGATGGAAAATTGTCTGCTTCCGCAAGTGCTAGTACCTCAAAATCCCCATTGAACTTGTCTCCTTGTATTATTATAGATGCATCCTTCAAAACTCCTATGGGGGTGGCCTTAGTACGATTCACCATAGAAAACACATTGGATGATGGCTGTAATAGAGGTCTCCCCATTTGTACCCATGCATCTAATGTAAGAACATTTACTTCCATACCTATATCAATCAATATATTTCTCAGCATCCATCCATCTAAAACAACATTTGGAGTGATTTCTTTGTCATAGTCAATACTATCAGGGGGGAGATTTGCATGGAGGATCTATCATTCAATCTCAGTGCTTGCATATGGAGTTTTCCCCTTCAACCAATTTCCTAATAATGGAACAATTTTCTCCTATCACAACATTCTATAGACTTCTCTGATGTCATCAATATCAGATTGGACCTTTCCTGCTTCATTCCTCTGTTCCATATTTCATGATTGCTCTTTTAAACATTTTATTTCACCTTGAAGATTCCATAGGACCTCCATGGTCTCTTGATATACCTCCTTATGATGAGCTGGGTCTAGGTACCTTTCATGAAAAACTTCTTCTTTGGTGATTTTCAGCTTTTGGTGCAATGCCTCTCTGGTGCGCGCAGCCTCAACTCATGTAGTAATATTTATAGGTAACTCAGGGAGTGGTGCTAACCTTAGCATTCATTGATTTTCCATTACACACTAGATTCTAACCATCCCTACACTTTTGTTCTCTTTCTTATGTCATTTTTTAAGATGCTCATACAAGTCTGAGCATTCCTCATAGCTATGACTCCTTCCACACAAATAAAATTTAACATTCTGGGGGCATTCACGCCTATAGTGATTAGGAGACCTGCATGTATAACATGTTCCAAGAGGAATGTTGATCCTTCCACCACCAAGGCCTTGTGCTATGTATCCACCTTGATATCCATGTCCTCTCCCACAACCTCCTTCAAAATTCCCATCATTCCTTTCATAGCGCATTTGACCATGATCCTGATCTTGGTGCTCATTATTGTTCTTAGAATTATCTGATGCACTGGTCTTCCGTACCCCAATATCTATAGCATCCTGGATCTAACCAATCAATCTATAATCTTTAGTATCATGATTGGTGGAACAAAAAAATTTACAATAGCAGGATACGTTCTTCCTTATCACGCACTGTAACAAAGGATAGTGGCTAGTATCATGATTCAAATGACATATCTCACAGTCCAGAAGTAATGAATGCACTGATCTATAGGGGAAACTATCCTTGGTGTGCCCTTCCACCTCACAATCTGTACACCAAATTCCTGAGCATGTCTCATGTGCTAAATTGTCCGATAGTTTCTCTAACTTATTATCCATAGTGATAATCTGGGATTCTAAGAATGGGATAATGCAAGTGTCAATAATATGAACCACCTTAGCCCACAAAGTTGCCTCAAGTGCCTCATGTGGATAAATGTATGTTTTATGTTATAGAACCCGAATGAAATGTGTGATCAATCATCCAACAAACCATTGTCCATGCTGACTAGTGTGAATATCATAAGAGAGCTTGGATAGCAATGTTTTAAAATGGGCATCATACTCACTTACACTTTTAGTAGTGCCTTGTTTGATATCCTTGAGCACACTTATACTCTTCTGCTCAAATTATGGGATATAGAACTCTTTTAAGAAAGTATCCTTTAACACTGCATAGTCCACACAAGTTTTATCAGGGTAAAACTTTCTATACCAACTTTTCACACATCCTTGTAATGTTGTGGTAAATTGACTTACTTTGCGCTCAGGAACTGTCATACCCTTTACGTGCCAAAGTATTTCACACATGTGCACATGTTCAGTGGCATCTTCTATTCCCCTATACACTGGAATACGAAGGGACATCTCCATGTAAATGTTTATAGGTTGAGGCGGTCCTTGCCCACCTGATCCAGAACCTCCTGTATTACCTCTACCTCAAGAACCACTAGATCCACTAGAACCAGAACCACCTATGCCTCTTGTTCCTCCACCCATAAATGTACTCCCCTATTCTCTGACAGTAGTACTATACTGAACACCTACAGTATATGAGGTAGTTCCACTTCCAGAGGTGAATCCAACATTCTGCACACTCGTGTTTTGTGTGGATGATGGGCCTGAAAATGTTCCCCTGAACAATGAAGCCGTTTGCCATGCCATTGATGTACTTGTTTTTTTACGTACTCCTTCTCTCTTACTTCCTAAATTATCTTTCTGATTACTTTTCATACTAGATAATGGAAAAATAAGCACAAGGGCAAGGTTATCAGGTAGGTTCAGATGTGCGCCTACCGCCTAGGTTGCCTCTATTAGCGCACTTCCTTATGAGGCCAAGGAGGGTTCCCTGTCATGCTTTCCCAGATGGGGGAGATCTTGATGCTCTGGATTTACATCTTCTACACGAGATTCAAATCCTTCACGATCCATCTCTCTCTACAATTCCATTCACTATGTAATGTCACGCTTCTTATCTATCTCCCTCTCACATACCTCATTATATTTAATCCATCATCCTGCCCTCTTCCTTGTTGTCACTAAGTCTTCCATCTTTCACCAATCCTATTCCTTCCACCACGCATGGTGGGGTTTAGCTAGCCATAGGTTTGTATTCCAAATTTAGGGTTACCAACAAGATCTTGATTTCCAATGGAATACCTTGTAAATATGTCCCTCTGGGATACAACAAAAACTAGATTTCAGCTACCTCTAGACAAGAGTATGTCAAAATTGAATGCTCCAGAATATAACTGTTTAAAATACCTCAAAACCACGTAACCATGGTGTGATTCCATATCAAATCAACATCATAAAGAGTTTGGAATTCTTCATGCATGCAAACAAGTGTGTGATACCTCCAATTGTGTTTAGACGCATATGTAACCAGCCACTCATAAAGTTCTACTAGGAAAATAACAAAGAAACTCTCATAAAAACTATCATACATATTTTATTTGACTCAAGTACATGCATTAAACTATGATCCAGTATTGAACCTCCATTCATATTCATCCTCTAGATCATGTATCCACTCCTCAACACTCACTAGAGTTAACCGGTATGTCTTCATCATGAATCATCCTGAAAAACAACTGAAAAAGAGGTCCTGGAAATAGAACCAATGATGCAGCCTAGAATTTACCAGTAATACCCTAGATGCGCTAGCACATCAATCAACCTAGATCGAGAGCTCACCCAAAGCACAAAAAGGTACCAGGTCCCTCTTTAGGTTTGTTGTAGTAGAATGTTAACATGATGAATACTTAAAGTTTATATATCAAAGCTAGTACACCATTCCATAATGCATGACAGGTCTAGGTAATAAAGAAAGATAAATTTGGACAATAATCACGATTGAAACAAGAACATGCAACACTTAAGCATAAAGTAATAACACTCTAATTCAACCAATATCTTCCATATATTAATAAGAATAATAAAATAGAATCTTCTTACAATAATGGTAGGCTATGCTTATGCATGCATGGATTTGATACAATAATCCAAATACATACACACACCTTTGTATACTTACCAACAATATGCGTCTATAACTATACCTATCAATGTCTCTATATATCTAATACACATTCCACTACATATATATAAGGGTGGGGAATTTCCCTTGACCACTAATTCATTCCAAAAAGAGGTCACATGCTATTAACAGTCACGCGCCATTTACAAGCATAGCCACATATGTAAGTGTGTTATCTATAGACTTCTGATAGTTATCTATGGTGATAATCCTATTCTTAGCCTGTGTCCATGTAAAATAACTTTGTATCTGATCCTCCAAAAATATAAAATGTGTGGTGTGCACATCTTTGCCTCGTTTGTGTTCTCTACATGCTATCTCATAAAAATAGACCATGCTAAAAATGGATAATTCCTAAAGGCTCAACTTATCTTCCGTGCGCATGCTCTTCCTATTCGTTTGCACCTTTGAATATGATATGTTTCCCCATGCAGACTTCTCATGTGATTTCTGTCAAGTGTTCTCTGATCAACACCTATCTTTCATAGTTAACTCTGTGCGCTATGGTTTTTGACTTCTAAACAAGAACCTCATTTCCTCTATAGTCTTTTCCATGACTTAAGAGTCCAAAAAAAAAAAAATTCAAAAGAAAATGGGATACAACTCCTTGATTCAAACTTCTAGCAATAAGATGACTCCCTCGAAAAGGAAATCTATTCTCTATATCTCACCACTGTAAAAAGACTGTTCCCTTGAAGGAAAAATATACAAATCTTTCCATATTGTTCATAGTCTATCCCAAAAGAAGACTATTCCTAAAAAAATAAAGAAAAAATATTCTGAAGATTCCTGCATCGATCAGCTTCATGAAGGCCTCAAGGAGATACTATACTCATCCCATATAGACTTCCTACATCGATCAATCTACCAAAAATAAAATCAAATTGAAGAAAAATATAACTTTTTTGTAATGGACTGATGTAGCCTAGAATTGTTAGTTAACACCTAGTCGCGTTGGCACATCACTCAGCCTAGGCTGAGCACTCACCTGAAGTGCGCAAAGGTACTAGGTCCCTCTTAAAGGTTGCAAATAGAATGGTAGCATGACAAAGTAGTAAACATATATTTTAGAAATTCATCCATCTATTCATCATTATACTTAACCAGATCTATAAGAGCTTAAAGGTAATTTTCATCATGAAAATAATAATATGCATTCATAAAACACATCAAACACTATTTGTTTGGCCAATTTTCTTTATCTGTTCATCGTACCAACAATACAGAAGCTTCATACAATACCAGGCATGCGCGCATAGATCTGTTACAATTATAGAATCACATATACTCATTTTTTTCTCATTCTTCAAAGCAGGTGTCTCTATCTATTTACTAAGTAATTCATTACACACACACACACACACACACACACACACACACACACACACACACACACACACACACACACACACACACACACACACACACACACACACATATATATATAGGGTGGGGAACTAGCCCTTCACCACTTAACTCTACCATAAATAGATCACATGCTAATAACAGCCATGCACCTTTTTACAACTATAGCCATACATGCAAGTATGCTATCTATAGATCGTTGATAGTTAACTACAATGGTGGATCTATTCTTAGCTTATGCCCATGCAAGAGGGACTTGGCATGCTCTTCAAAGAATCTCCATGAAGAGTGGTGTACAAGTCTTAGCATCGCTTTCTGTGCTCCGCACGTCAATCTCTAAGAATAGACCTGATCTCCAAAATTGGCTAAGTCCTTGAGAGTCTGACTCTACACCTCCGTGCGTGACACCTTCCTATACCTTCACACTTTTGTCCTGTGTTGTTCTTTCGCGCGGACTCTATGTGCAAGTTCAAATAAGTGTTTTCTCTTATCAACATTACCCCACACTAATCACATTATCACCGTGACAATGGCAATGTCCAAATCTTGCACAAAGAATGGATAAATAAAGAATGGTTAAATAAACAAAGAATGGATAAATTTTGAATAAGGTATACAAAATTGTTTAAGCCTCAAGCCCCTCTGTCTCATCCTGAAGTAGAAAATCTGGATATTCTTCTTTGATATCTACTTCGAGGTTCTCCCACTCCATTAGCGTTACTTCTGCTATCTCAGGCACGTCTGCAATGATGGACTGTAGCTCTTCCATGGTGAGTTTTCCTTGGTCATTATGTATCACAAGCATTATTCTTGACATAGAGGTTTGCACCCCCTCTAATACATCCATCTTTTGAGAAATGAGCTTCCCAAGCTCCTCTAACCTCTCCCTATGCGATGCCTATGCTGCAGCCAGTGTCTCGTGCTTCTGCTTCACCAGGAGTAATCGCTCAGCGTGGCCTAGGGAAGCATCCTTCATCAACTTGTGTACTTCATTTTCTTCCTCCAAGGTTTTTATCGTGATCATCGCATCTAGGGTTGTGCATATTGTTAGCACATGATCGACTTTCTTTAATTCATCGTGGGTGGCTTGCAGTAGGCCTTCATAAGTAGTAATATTTCTGGCTACTGCAGCCTATGCTTTTTCTACCTTTTCCCTAGAGTCCTTGGGCTATGAGGATACACGTGCCTTTTCACCTTCCAACACTAATGTTATTATTATCTTTACATAATGCATTGCAGAAGGAAATTCTTTAGGCACTTGGGATTCAAAATGTGTGCATACTTTGAGGACATCATCCCCAATTTCCTCTGCCATATTAACAAAAGTGTTGTATTTCCTCTTAATTAAATCCTTTTCCTGTACAAGACATGTTATCTCCACATCCCTGGCTTTCAATTTCTCCATCAGTGCCTTAACGGTAGCAGATTTATCTATGTTTCTTCTTGCTACTTCAAAGGATACCTTTGCCAGAGCATTGCTCACCTACTCATCTATCATCATTGTTGGCTTAATCATCATTTGGCATGTTTTAGGGGCCTTCTTCAATCATCTCGACGCATATGATTCTTCACCGATATCAAAATCGAGCTCATCCATATGGGTGTGCATCGACCATGAAAGTTGCTTCCTTGTGCACAGAGTTACCTTGTCCTCATCCATGAGCGCCTAACCAAATAAATCCTTCTACTCGATGGTGCTCTAGAATCGAGCATGAATAATCATCTTTGGGTCTTCTACGTACCCCATGGTATGTGCCTTGGTGTCCTCCCCTATTCTACGGGATCTGGGCCCTCTTGGAATGGCTACATCAAGGTTAGGAATACCAGATGTATCCCCACCCTTGTCATGTGTATCCTGTGATTGATCCCCTTCTTCTCCTTCCATCTTCTCCTCCTTGTGTTAAGGCTATTCTTCAGCTAGAGATGAAGGCGCATTCTCCTCAGATTTTTCTATCTCCTCGCTCAGCCTGAGTTTTCTTCATTTCTTCTCCACTAGCTTCTTCACCTGTGGGGTTTCTCCTTGTGCTCTTGTGCATTTAAACACCTTAAATATTTGTGTGCCCTGATCCTCCCCCGTAACACCTTTTCCTGGGCAGTTATCGCATGCTCCTCCTAGCCAGATGGTTGCTTCCTCCTTCTCACCAGGCCACCACTATCTTCATGTTCTTCATCCTCTTCCTCATCATCTTGCTAGGTGTAGAGGGCCTAGGTGTCAGAATGTTCTCCATAGCGTGCTTTCCCTTTGGTGGCTCTAGAAGCGTGAATTCATTCTCCACATACTTGTTACTCTCCATTTTGGGCTTCAGTTGGAGGTATATTAACATGGTCCCGATATCCGCAATGGCCATTATTTCTTGCTTAATGCTCAAGATCTCCAAGATTTTATTCTCATATATTCTCTTTTGGGCCATCTGGTACCCCAATCTCCATGAAGACCAAACTTAGTAGGACACAGCCAAAACTTATCTTATTCCCTTCACACACTTCCTCTACTATCTACTCTACAATAAAGCTGACAATGTTATAAGTGGCTCCTTCTAACATGCACTTTACCACACGCGTCCACATAGAATTAACTTGTGACCAACATTCTTGGTCATTCAATTTTGTGGTTAGATGTGCTATTGCCTATACTACTGGAAAATTTCTCAATTTGTCAATGTCCATTTAATGCGGTCTTTTCTGATAGCCCAGCGCCTTCTATGTCTCCAAGATGACACTTTTGTCAGCTAATTCGGTCTTAATATCTTCTCCCATTTCCCGTAATCTAGTAACTGTGGCAATAAGGATGGGTGTCAATTTTACCCTCTGTCGTGCAAAGTAGAAGAAGTCTTCATGGAATCAGCTCATCAACCATCTATACAAGGGTGCATACTTTCCAAAGTATGGAAGCTCATAAAGCTGGTAGACACCATTTCCTTTTAGTAGCTTTTCCCCGGCACCATCATATATCGGCATGCCATCCTCTGTGCACCTATTCATTCGAGAAGTGTGCAGGTCGTCTAATTTCTTTTGGTTTTCATTAGTCCAGTGATTGTATTCACTTATCTTACTTTATCTTATGTGGGTAATTCCATTCCTACCCCACAATAACTTCCTCAGGGTACTGCATTTTAGAAAAATTGCTCTCCGGGGCCATCTCCTCCTCTTCTTCCACCACCACCTTCTTCTTTTCCTTTACCGGTGTTGCTCTCTTCTTTGGTGCCATTCTTCTTTCAGGGTTTTGTTTTCTAGATTTTTATGCTGTAAGTGTTTTGTGGTTTGCTTCAAACCCTACTTATTAAGAATGTGCCCTAATTTGCAATCATGAACTTGCACAACCTAGCTCTGTTTTGTTATTATGCTTTTTCAAACCCTTTTCCTAGGGGATTCAAGCCCTTCTACTAAAAAAATCTCTCTTCCGCGCCTAGTTCGCTTGCTTCGTACCTTAAATCTCTTTACTTATCTCTTCACGTGTAGTTCTTTGTCGAATTATCATAGTCGTAAGGGTAAAAATTAAATCACATCCCCTCCTTATATAGATTTCCACTTTTTGCTACATTAATTACTCTACCTAAAAAATTCTCCACATTTATTACCCATTTTTATCATTTCCATGCGGTATATCTTCGCGCCAAAATCTATAACCTTCTAGCATGCCTTTTTACCCTCTGTCACAGACTTCTCTTCAACATGCACCCTAGCACCTGAGTACCTCATCATTACATGATCTCCTGGTAATTACCATGGCCACTTCTTACCTCACATTATACTTTCCCTCATCCATCTTCATCCTTTCTTATCTTGAGAAGAAATATTTTATCAATTATCCTTAACAACCTTCTTTCTCAACACCCGCAATGTTAAATCTTTGTAGCATATGCCTAAGAGTCACCAACAATCCACCCCACATGGAAAAGGATGTGTAGTCCTATGCTTATCAATATGCTTCATATTGAAATTAGCTTCATGCACGTAAGCATGATTGTGACACAACAAAAATTGACAAAGCATAGCAACCATGAAAGAAACACATTAAGGAAATGCAAACAGGGAAACCTAATTTATCTGGCAATACTACCTTATTACAAACACCAAGAATACTTATTT
Source organism: Taxus chinensis (assembly GCA_019776745.2). Taxonomy (NCBI): domain Eukaryota; kingdom Viridiplantae; phylum Streptophyta; class Pinopsida; order Cupressales; family Taxaceae; genus Taxus; species Taxus chinensis. The sequence goes on along the minus strand of CM034155.1, from coordinate 578,830,953 downwards.
ATATTAGGGATTTAACCTACTCCCATTAAAGTAACTAGGAAACCTTGTGCCATTAGTAGTGTCTAGCTAGCAAGCACCAGACTCAAGTATATGAGTGATAACATACGGCCCCAACCAATGCACCTTGAGCTTTCCTGGATGGCACAAAAACTTGGAGTCATACAAAAGTACCAATTATCCTAAAAAAAGTTTCTTATCCTTGATGTGCCGATCATGCCATGCCTTTTGGCGCGCTTTCTCCTATTTTTGACTCTAGCGTGCGATGGCTCGGCACTCATCTAGGTGAGCCATCTTCTCAATCTATTCTTCCAAGGCTTTCTCATTAGCTAGACCTCCAGTACGCACAATGCACAAAGAAGGTAACATAAATTCTAGAGGAAGAACAACTTCTGTGCCAAACACTAATTGAAAAGGTGTGGCTTTGTTCAATCTTTTGTATGTTGTCCTATAATCCCAAAGAACAGTAGATACTTTATCATCCCAATATTTCCTTCCAACATCACAAATCTCGGTCAATGTGTGGCTCAAAATCTTGTTAAAAGAATTAGCAGTACCATTTGCCTTAGGGTGATAGGGTGTAGTTTTATGGTGGGAAACCATAAACTTGTCTAAAACAATTCTTATTGTCTCATTTAAAAAATGTGTGCCCTATCACTTGCTAAACTTAAAGGACAACCATACCTTGTAAGAACATTCTCCCATAAGAACCTTGCTGTTATGGCTGTTGTATAGTCCTTGGTAGGTGCTGCTTCTACCCATCGGGTAAGATAATCTATGTAAGTGATGATATAGCGCGATCCAGTCTGGCGTGCGGTTGGTGAAATAGGCCCAACAAAGTCAATTGCCCATTTCTCAAAGGGTTCTACACTTGTTATTAGTCGTAGGGGCATGGCATCCCTTTGTCCTAGTCGAATGAGACGTTGACAATGGTCACATGTCTTACAATACTCTTTACAATCCTTGTACAATGTTTCCCACCACAAACCAGCAAGTAGGATCTTGCGCCCTATTGCATCACCTACATAGTGGCCACCTGCAATACCACCATGTTCTTCTTCCATTATGTCCTTTCATTAATGCTCCAAGACACAATGACGTAACACCTCATCTCTGCCTAACTTGTAAAAATCACCACTAATTAACATGAATGGTGCCGCGTGAATAGCAAGTTGTTTCTTCTCGAAATCCTTCATGCCTTTTGGTGCCATACCAGTCCTTAGAAAGACAACAATGTCCTCCAATTCCAATGGTGCATGTTGTAACCTATACAGCTTTGCATCAGGCATGGTCTCTTCTATTGTTTGTGCCTCTTCTCCTGATTGAATTCTAGACAAGTGATCTAGTCCAGAATTGCTTTTGCCTAGTTTTAACACAACCGTAAAGTCAAACTCTTGAAATAAGAGTATCCGTCGGCATATGTGCCCCTGTAAAATGGGATTGTTCACTAAATATTTTAATCCCATGTGATTTGTATAAAATACAAATGGTGTAGCCAACAAATACTGACAAAATTTTTGTAAGGCATAGATCATGGACAAGGCCTCACGTTCCGTAGTGGTATAATTCTATTATGTAGGAGTTAACTGCCTACTAGAAAAGCAAATGGGATGATCAATGATACCTTCTCCTGGGTAAGCTAAGACAACACTAATGGCTATGCCAGAGGCATCCACATGAACACGAAAAGGTTTATCCCATGAAGAAAAACACAAGATAGGTGTGGTAGTAAGTTTATTCTTTAATATCTCAAATTTGCTCTACTATGACTCCCCCCAGTAGAATGTAACTTTTCCCTAGAGAAATTCTTCCAAGGGTGTGACAACTTTTTCATACCATTTTATAAACTTCCTGTAATACCGTGTATGACCCAAAAATCTGCACACCTTGCGCTAACTGGCTAGCACTTTCAAGCCTATGATAACTACAAATTTAGCTGGATCAACCAGTAACCCTTCCTTGTAGATAATATGTCCTAAAAGTTTTCCAAAGGGAGTAACAAAGATGCACTTCTTGATGTTCAATGAGATACTCAACTGTCGACATCTTTCAAACATTAAGCGCAGATTGTTACAATGATCCTTAATCAGCCCATAAATTGTCCAATCATCAAGATAGACCTATAAGAAGTTATGAATAAAATCCTTGAAGGATTGTACCACTATCCTTGAAAATACAACAGGTGCATTCTTCAATCCAAAGGGCATCACAGTATAGGCAAAGCTTCCCCATTCAGTAGTGAAGGTGGTCTTCTCTTGATCTTCCAGGGTAATCCTAACCTGATGATACCCTAAAAACCCATCTATAAATGAATATATTTCACGCCTAGCCACTCCTTCTAATATTTCCTTCGTGAATGGCATAGGAAAGGGATCTGTAACACATGCTGCATTCAACTCCCTATAATCAACACAAATTTGAATCCTACCATCTTTTTTTATGCTTATCACCATAGGACTGACCCATTCTGATTCATCCAATGGTCGAATGATCCCAATTTCAACATCTTGTCAATCTCCTCCTTTACTTTCTCACAAAAATTGGGATTCATCCGATATGGTCACTTCCTAATAGGGCATGCACTTTCCTTGAGCTTTATCTTCATTTCTCTGAGTGATATACGCACACCTTTAAGTTCATGGTATCCTCTTGGGAATAAGTCCTCATAGTCTCAAAGTATCTCTATGATCTTTGCTACGTTTGATTCTGACCAGTAATCCCCAATTATCACCTCCTTAGATTCAGCTTCTGTGTCTATATTTACTTTTGTTGTCTTCATAGGTTCATGATATGCACACGCATCTACATCCACACTGGCTAACACTTCACGTGTTCCATGTGAATGATCCACATCCAAATGCTCAACTTCCTCCTCATCAATTATGTAAACCATCTTCCCCTTATATTTTTCTAGAGAAGCACGCTCAAGTAATATGATATCATCTTCTTCATCCGCAAAATGTGCCCTTGTCTCTGTCTCACTAAATAATTCCTGAACAAGTTCTTCCGCTTTCCCACTGTCTCCCATGGTTAAGCACTTGATAAAGCTTAAATATGTGTTCACTAGTAGCGTAGATGAAAAGAAGCCAAAAGTTTGGATCATCCCTGCAGTCAAAGTTTTCCAATTTCCAATGTCATAACGTAATTCAGCATATACATACCAAGCTCACGCGCAACCTTATAGAGTAAAATAAAATTAATGCACCCAATGTGAGAGCATTAATGCTTCCTGTCCTACTATCCAGAGTCTCTCACACTACTGGATATGATGTTGAGCAGGTTGATCATCATGATAAGGGATTTTTTTTGTAGGTGCATTACTTCTTGAAAACCTAGTTGATAAGGCGATCCCAATCATTCCCCATTCTAAGAGATTATCCCTGTGGACTACCCACCAGCGCGTAGCCATCCCACCCAAAGTATATGACAACATATCTCATCGTTTAAGCTGGTTAACCTAGTATTTTTCCATGACCTGTACAAATCTAGCCAAATCTTCAGATCCAGTATAGCAGGGTACTGTACGACCTATACATCAAACAAAGTGAAAACCCATCTTGCAAGTAACCACATGCTTAACTTTGCGCCCCACTATTTCATAAGTTCCATGAGCCCAATTATCACAAGAAATAATAGTAGTATTGCCGATTGACTAAGAATCTTCCCAATGAAGGATTCCTTCTTTAGATGGATCATTGACCTCTGGGTCCCAAATAGCACGTATATAGATTCTATTCAAGTCCTCTTCGCTTAAAGGTTCCACATATGACACAGATTTCCCATCTATTAATGGTATTATGACCCTTTCCTCCTTATTCTCGAAGCTGATATACCCCTTGTTAAACCTAAAATTAGAATTATTCGCATAACACCAAGGGTACCCAAGCAGAGTTGGGAAGCTATCTACTTTCGCAAGCGCTAGAACTTCAAATTCTCCTGTGATCTTGGTCCCTTGTATAGCAATAGATGCATCCTTCAAAACTCCTATGGGAGTATCTTTCGCTCTATTTTCCATGAACAATACATTAGATGATGGCTGCAATGGGGGTATCCCCATTTTTTCCCACGCATCCAATGTAAGTACATTTACTTCTGCACCTGTGTCAATCAGAATATTTCTTAATAGCCACCCATCCACAACAACATTCAAAGTGATATCCTTGTCATAATCAATGCTATCGAGGGGAAGATTCACATGAAGTATTTGTCTTCTAGTCTCAGTTCCCACGCGTAGAGTATTCCCTTTCAACCAATTTCCTAATAAAGGAATAATATTTTCCTGGCACAACGTTCTACATACCTCTCTAATGTTGTCAATATCAAACGGGGCCTGTTCTGTATCCTTTTGCTCCAATTTTTGAGACTGCTCTTTCAAACCTTGTATCTCACCTTGAAGGCTCCTAAGGACTGCCATTTTTTCCTGATAGACTTCTTTCTGATGAGCTGGATCTTGATATATATCATGCAAAACCTCCTCCCTAGTGATTTTCGGCTTCTGTTGTAACACCTCTCTTGCACGTGCCACCTCAGCTCATGTGGTTATATTGACTGTTACCTTGCCTCAGGTTCTGGTGTTAACTTGGGCATCCACTGATTCTCTATTGTGCGTTGGATTCTAACCATCCCCGCACCCTTTTTTTCTTGCTTTTACTACTTACTGAGATGCTCATACAAGTCCAGACACTCTTCATAACTATGCCCCTTTCCACAAAATGAACAGGAAATATTTTGCAGGCATTCACGCCTATAATGGTTAGGTGAACCACATGTATAGAAAGTTCCTCGAGGAATTCACTCCTTCCACCTCGGCCGCATCCTCCATATCCACCTCGATATCCTTGTCCCCTTTCACTAACCCCTTCAAACCTTCCGTCATTCCTTTCATAGCACGTTTTATTATAGTCCCTATCCTGATGCTCATTCTTCCCTTTAGAATTATGAGCCACACTCACCTGTCTTACCCCAATATCAATGGCATCATGGATCTAGCCAATCAATCTACAGTCCTCAGTATCATGGGTCATGGACCTACAAATTTTACAAAAGGAGGATATATTCTTCCCGATCACGTGTTATAGTAGGGGGTAGTGACTAGCATCATGAATCAAATGACAAATATCACAGTCTAATAACAACAAACTTACAGTTCTACGAGGGAAACTATCCTTGGTGTGCCCTTCCACTTCAAAATCTATACACTAGATTCATAAGCATGTTTCATGAGCTGAGTTTGCCGATAATTTCTCTAACTATTTTTCCATAGCTATTATCTAAGCTTCCAATAATGGACTAACTCTAGTGTCAATACTCCTAGCTACTTTAGCACGTAAAGCGGCTTCCAATGCTTCACGTGGATCGGTATAAGTCTTATATGACAGTGCTCTTAGAAATGGGGTAATCAATCCTCCGACAAACCATTGTGCATGCTGACTTGCATGAATGTCATAAGAGAGTTTGGATAGAAGTGTTTTAAAATGCGCATCATACTCACATACACTTTCAGTAGTGCCTTGCTTTATATCCTTGAGTGTGATTATACTCTTCTGCTCAAACTCTCGGATGTGGAACTCTTTTAAGAAATCATATTTCAATGCTACATAGTCAATACAAGTTTGATTGGGATCGAACTTCCTATACCAGTTGTGTGCGCACGCTTGCAATGTAGTAGCAAATTAACTTTCCTTGTACTCAGAGGTTTTAATACCTTTTGTGTGCCATAATATTTCACACATATGAACATGTTTAGCAGCATCCTCGATACCTCTGTATTCTAGGAGACGAAGGGACATATCCATATAAATGTTTTGGGGTTGCTGCGGGCCTTGACCACCCTACCTAGAACCTCCTTGGTTTCCTCTTCCTCTAATACCACCCGAACCACTGGAACTAGAACTTCCCATACCGCCCGATCCTCCTCCAGGATTTGGAATATGGCCCTTAGATGCACTCCCCTATGCCCCAATAGTGGTACTATACTAGACCCCTATAGTTTGGGAAGTAGTCCCAGCTCCATAGGTGATTCCCACACTTGGCACGCTCATATTCTGTGAAAATGATGAGCCTGAAAACATACCTCGAAAGAATAATGAAGATGTCTGTGCTTCCATTAATGTACTTGCTGTCTGGCCTATTTCTATGCTTTCACTTCCTAAATTAAAATTGTTTTTACCTACTGTACTAGATACTGGAAAACCAAGTGCAAGGGCTAGATCAACAGGTTGGCTTAGATGCACGCCCGCGGCCAAGGTCATATCTATTGGCGTGCTTCCATGTGAGGCCGAAGAGGGTTCTCTGTCATGCTTTCCTAGATGGGGAAGTTCCTGATGCTCTTACTCTTCTTCCTCCCCATGAGCCTCAAATCCTTCACGAGCCATCTCTCTCCACAACACCATCCATTCTACAATTTCTTGTTTCTTACATAATTCCCTCTCGCACGCCTCATCATACTTCAGCTACCTCTCTTCCCTTTTCCTTGCTACCACTAGGTCTGTTATCTTTCACCAATCCTGTTCCTGCCTCCGCGTGTGGAGATTTTTTTAGCTTTCCATGGGTTTAGCTTCCAAGTTCAACATTACCATTAGTATTTTGATTGCCAATGGAATACCTTGTAAATATGTTCCTCTAGGATATCGTAGGAATTGGAACTACACTACCTCCGGGCAAAAATAAGTCGCGATTGAATATTTCAAAATATAGTTGTTTAGGACACCACGAACCTAGGTATCTACTACGCGAGTCCAACTTAAGTCAACATCGTATAGTGTTTGAAATTCCTCGTATGTCCAAACAAGTGTGCGATACCTCCAATTCCACTTATATGCATATGCAGTCAACCATTCATATAATTCTACCAGAAAGATAATAAAGAAGCTTTTGTATAAACTATCATATAGATTCTACTCTACCCAAGTACGTGCACTAAATCCAGATCCAGTGTCAAACCTCTATGTGTATTCTTCCTCCAGATCATGAATCCATTCTTCAAAACTCGCCAAAGTTAGCCTATATGTCTTCATCACGAACCATTCTGAAACAACTAAAAAAGAGGTCACGGCAACGGAACAAATGATGCAGCCTAGAATTGTTAGTTAACACCTAGTCACGCTGGCACATCACTCAGCCTAGGTTGAGCGCTCACCCGAAGTGCGCAAAGGTACTGGGTCCCTCTTAAAGGTTGCAGACAGAATGGTAGCATGACAAAGCAACAAACATATATTTTAGAAACTAATCCATCTATTCATCAAACCAGATCTATAAGCATTTAAAGGTAAATCATCATGAAGATAAAAATATACACTAATAAAAAACATCAAACACTGTTTGTTTGGCCAATTTTCTTTATCTATTCATCGTACCAATAGTACAGAAGCTTCATTTAATACCAGGTATGCACGCATGGATCTGTTATAATTATCTAGTCGCATGTACTCATGTTTTTCTCATTCTTCAAAGCAGGTGTCTCTATCTATCTACTAAGTAATTCATTACATATATATAGTTAGGGTGGGGAACTATCCCTTCACCACTTAACTCTACTAGAAATAGGTTGCATGATTATAACAACCATGTGCCTTTTTACAACTATAGCCATACATGCAAGTATGCTATCTATAGATCACTGATAGTTAACTACAATGGTGGATCTATTCTCAGCTTATGCCCATGCAAGAGTGAGTTGTCATGCTCTTCAAAGAATCTCCACAAAGAGTGGTGTACAAGTCTTGGCATCACTTTGTGTGCTCCACACGCCAGTCTCTAGGAATATACCTGATCTCTAAAATCAGCTAAGTCCTTGAGAGTCTGACTCTACACCTCCGTGCGTGACGCCTTCCTATACCTTCACACTTTTTCTCTTGTGTTGTTCTTCCACGCGGACTCTGTGTGCAAGTTCAACTAATTTTTTTCTCTGATCAACATGGACTTACCTATTTTGAACTTGGGTCTCTTTTCAAGTTGGCATGCTATCTCATACCAGGTTACACTCAAACCAACCATTCTCACCTCATCATTTGGTTACCCTAAATTTCCTTCCCACTCAAGGGATGCACTGCAAATGTGACATTTTGTGTTCGTGTGACTTTCTTCACCCTTAGAATAGTCTATTATGCACCGATTTTAGGGTCTTATGTTCATAAGCCAATCTTTGGTATGATCAACTTGTATTTGTTCTAGTCAATTAGGTGGCTCTTTTATCACCTCTTACCAATCCCCTTCTTCATTACCTATTGATTCTCTATATAGGACTTGACCATCGACACCTATATTTTTTAGAATCCCCCTTTCATCAAAATCAACCTAAAACTCAACCATGCCTATGACCTAGACTCAATCATGCCTGGAGCCTACCACCCCATTCCTCTACCTCATCATATTCTTCCCTAGATTATGGGAGAACTACATCAGTCTGAGGCCCCTTTTAACCAAGGCTATTTAGGAAACACTCTGAGGGCATGGATCCCTTAGAGGTTAGCTCAGCCACTCTTTACCCTAACCAATTTCCCCCATTATTTTTCTTATCTCACATTCTACCTTAATTAGTTTCCATTTTATATCAACACTTGGAACTTACAACAAACATACAATCAACAAACATAAATACCTACCATTTTCTTACAACATCATATCATGCATTCATCATTTCATATTTCCATGGTATCAAATATTTTTGAAATCTACACCACAACATGCATGTACATCATCATTTATTTCCCATGTTACCAATAACTTGGAAATTAAATCAAAACCATAAACCACAACTCCACCATGCCTAAATTGACCTAGCTCAACCATTTTTAGACCTAACACGACCATGCCTAAAATGACATAACTCAACCATTCCTATACCTAAATCCACCATGCCTATGACCTAACTACATCATGCTTACATGCCCTGACTAAACCATGCCTACACTTGACTCAACCATGTCTATGACCTAGACTCCACCATGCCTATGACCAAAATCCTCCATGCCTATTCCTGACTCCCCCATGCCTAAATGGCCTAAATCCATCATGCCTACATGGCCTCGAATCAATCATGCCTAATCCACCTAGTTTCCATCCATAGAAAAACAACAATAGATATTTAAAAACACAAGTACATCATCCATACCATCAATCTGACCATCTATAAATGTAAGTCTGTGTATCCATCAAATATACACTGATCCAAAATAAATAAAAGTATCTCTCAGGTAAAACCTTAAAATCATCGGCACGCAAGCTAGTATAACAATGACAATCTCAAATAATCTCATGTACATCCTTGATATATTTGGAACGCAGGCCAAATTATACCAAAATAAAAAACAATGATCATATACAGTGACTAATTATCACCCCACCTGATGTCCACACCCATCTCATTTATCTCCTCCTCCTCACCTCCAAGCCAATCAAATCACTCCAACCAATCTCGTGGCCTCGCCAATTGCATACCAATCACTTGCTACGAGGCCTACCAAATCAACTTGCCGCATCTTCCTATTTTTTTCCCCACCTCACGTTCTCTTCTGTCCTTTTCTACCATTGGCAAATGAAACTTGATTCCATAAAAAGTGAAATTTTCCCTTTTTAGCCCAAAATCGACATGACTGATGTCGGTCATATCGTGCCCTACTAAAATGACATCGGTTGTACCTTAATTAGCATCAATTACCTATCGTTATCATTTATACCCCATTTTCCAATTTTAACCTAACCTCATCAATGCCCGAAACCTTTTGACCCTACCCATACTTATTTCCACCTACCCGCAAACCCACATTACCTATACTTTTCCTTAATTATGTTTAGGGACTTGCTATTTTACCCACTCCTTGGCCTTACCCATGCCTTGACCTATGTACCTTGACTTGAACCACTATTTTTTAACTTTGAACATTTGTACTTGCTATACCTTACAACGTTGTTACCTATGTTGTTGGGCCTAATGATCTTACCTTTCCTATTATCATGTTGTTTATCCCAATCCACCTTTGGCATACCACAACATACATAAAAATTCCTGCACCTGACCTAAGTCATGTTTCCAGACCACATCTTATACCTTGGGTACCTAAATCAATTCAACCCTATTTTGATAAACTTATTAACCTTAGACAATGTGGAGTTTTCAAGCTCTTAAACGTGGTACCATTGTCGTAGTTTACACATGTGCGTGCATTCAACTACCAATACCTTTGACCTTGGCCCATTACCCATTACTTGATTTAACCCTGGTCCATTTACGTGTTTACCTAATTTTAACTTTACCCTTTACCCAATACACCCACATCCATACTCATACCCACCTACCTTCATTTTCACCACTCCCCCATTTATCATACCACTCGCTGATTCTGTCTCACACATCATCAGTTCCTGGTTTGAGGGGGATCACCTCCACTGACACTCGGGTCAAACACTTCCTATTTTTTTCATCTTCTCTTACCAATATAAGCTACATGACAAAAAGGGGCAAATGTAGACACCAAATTTGGGTCACACTCCACTTAACACCCTTTTTTTAGAGCAAAGTAGCACAAATTTTTTACCTAACCATTCTCCCTTTACCCCACATGTATATTAATTTAATTATTTACAATTAAATTACTTCCCACCTTCACATTATTGATTAATTTAATTACTTTAATTAAATTAATTTACACCTTACCCAACCACATCACTTAGACACCTCATCATGAACCTATTATTAGCATGTTTCCTCTTAACTAAGACTTAGTTCTACTTACCTAAACTAACAAAGACTTAGTTTAACCCTAAAATGACATGTCTATTCTTCCTCTAATAGCATGCCCACTTACTTAAGTGGAAAATACCATTTTAGACCCGCAACAATGGACAAAACTAGCCAAAAGATAACCAAGATCTACCATTTTGGAAACCTAGGATCTCCTTCCATAAATGACACCAGTTAACCCTAAACCGAAAATGGTCACCCCTAACCATCATGGGTTACCATATATCCATTGTGGAAACCTTTTTTTAGATGTTGGTTAAATTTTTTGAGTTGGGAGAGAAAAGATATTTGCATGCAAGCACAAACTAGAGCCCTCTCGCACATCCAGACATCCCTAGCCAGCATCAAGATTGATCTGAAGGTATTTTCATCCATGGTAGCCTTATGGGAAGCACAGCTATTGCATTGATCACCAGTTTAACAAATCAACCATTGCCGCTATCTAACCACCAAGCCTGAAAATACAAGTAAGTGAGCCTTGAGTTATATCATTACACACTTATTCATATAAGTTTATTTATTTCGGCCTATTAGATTCTAGTCTCTATGGCATCCACCATCTCCACCTTCTTGCCAAATCCATCCACCTAACCACCCACAACCTCCTAGCTTTCCATTTTCAACCGTAGACATCTCTAAGCATTCCCAGAACCGTTTTCAACCTAAACATTCTCCTTCCATTCTCTGTGAAATAATAAAGAACCTTCAAAAACCCAATTTATTGAGTTTCTACCATCCCACCTCTATTGAAGTCAGTCACCCCTAATTTTCATTGATCCCCTCTAAACCGTCATCGGTCATACCCACACCAACATCGGTATCTGTAACTAGTAATCCTGCCCATAACAGTGACCTAATAACCTTCACCCAAATAACCCAAACCACCAAAAACTTGACCCTGACCTATCCCAACCACCTTATTCACCTACCCAACTTCCAGATCTGATCATAACCTAGCTAGTTAGATTATATTTTCTTATTTTACTTGAATGAGATGCCTAAATCATATCAACTATAGTAGGACGTTATTTGTCTACGTTATCTCTTGCATTAAATTATATTAAACAATGTATTGACAGTCATCAAGGAATTATCACACTTCCTGGATCTAGCACACGTTTGGAAGTCCACTTGCATATATTGTTTAAATATCTCTTGTGTTCTTGTTTTGTATAATAGGTAGTTCCTCCTAGCCAAAAGGAAGCTCTCGCAATCAGGATTGGATCAGGGAGTTAGAACATGTACACAACCTTCTAACCAACCATCACAATAGGTATTCCTCTTTGACCAATCACCTCTATATGTTTCATTGAAGTTTTCTAGAACACGTTGAAATGACATGAGTATAATTGGATGAGACAGTGAGATTGCACATATTCCTTAAGAAAATCATATCAAACCATGACCAATTATAGAATTATAATTTTTGGACCACTTTATAGGAGGTTTTGGGCACTCAGCTGAATTTCATCAAAGCATATCACCATGAGACAAATGATCAGACTTAGAGCCTAAACCAAGTATTTGAGGACATGCTTCACATGTGATGGACCAATAGTCTAAATGGGAGGATTAACTCTATTTGGTTGAGTTTTCTTAAAACAAAAACTACCATATATCTATTAGCATGTCACCATTTTATGATCTTTATGGAAGAGAGTGTAGGAATCCACTCACTTGGGATAGAATTGAGGATTGGGTTATTATTGGACTAGCTTTAATGTAGGTGATGTAGCAAAAGGTAGCTCACATTCGTCAAAGGATTATTGAGGCATAGGATAGGAAGAAGAAGTATGAAGATAATAAGAGGAATGAAAATAAATTTGACATTGGCTTGAATTCATTCTTTAGTTTCAAGCCACACAAGATCCCTACCATCTATGGAAAAGGCTCTAAGCTATCATTTTGGTTTTTTAGACCATTTGATATTCTTGACTGGATTGGACTCCTAGCTTATCATCTCGTATTTCTATCTAGCTTATCACATATCAATGATGTTTTTCATGTATTTGTTTTGAGGAGATATTTATTGGATCCATTTCATATAATGGATTGGACTGCATTATAGTTATAATAAGGATGACATGTGATGATATATCCTATACATATCTTAGAGCGCATAACCCTGTGCCTTTGAATCTACGAGATTGATCAGGTCAAAGTGCAGTGGAATAGATAAGATGATCAGGTATCCACTTGGGAGGGTAAAACCACTCTACAAGTGTATTACCCTCATCTATTTGAGGGACTTCAAATATGAATTCTTGTTTAATGGGAGGGATATGTAGTGCCCACTTCCCTTATACCCTTTTTATGATGGTAGATTAGTTTTACTTAACTTGTGATCTGTTTCATTGGACACATTGATAGGGGATTTTGATATTAATAATTTGATATTGAGAGATTATTTATATTGGAGTAATTGTATCAATTTGGGGGGCCAAAAATTGGAAAAAAAACCTGAAAAATTATTAAAAAAAACACGTACGTGTTCTTACATAACGTGATCACATTATGATTTTGTAGTTTTGGTAATTCATGAAGCTATAACTTGTATGTGTTATAACACATATGAATTATGTTAAGTTATAAACAAAAAATAAATGCCTGGGCCCTTATCATTTCTACTCCCCCCCCAAAATGCAAGTTTTACAGCCAAACCATGCCCTCGCATTTTGTTTTTCAGCCATATCTTACTTAAAATTTCATCTGAGAGTCACCACAAAGATTCAAATCGACAATGGTGCCACAGAGAAGAGGTTGAAACAAGTCTCTTCTCAAAATTGCATTGAAATTTCGTAATTTTAGAGTAGAATTGAAATTGAATACATTTTTTTATTGTTACAGTTCGAGGTCAACCTAATCAACCACAACAAAAACCTACAATTCCTATGCTCCCTCCTAGCCCTCCTACATTTTCTCAACATCCCTCAGGAAGTTAATAATATTTAGCAGCGCATATAGTTAAAAAAAAAATTGAAATTCAGAATTTAATCAAAAAATGAGGGATTCACATCCTACAAACCCCCACCAGACCTCTCTTGCAAACACATTAGAGGCATTAGTGGCTCAAGTTGACACCATAATGGGGAAAATTTATCACTGGACATCTTATAGAGAGCATTGTAGGGTTTATTATTCAAAAAAATTGTCATATGTGGATGTAAAGAAATAATAAATTACAAAAGACCTCATATGTGCCTTATTTATTAATCACCGCACCAATTTTCCTATTTTTTTTTCGTGCACATGGTTTCCCATCCGTTGGTGCAATAATGTTTTGATTAAAAATAATTTTTGGGTTCAATGGTTGATTGTGTTTGATTTTCCATCTTTCAATAACAACATGGTGCCACTATACTTTTTAAGGAAAACCTATTGCGAGTTTATCCTCAACGAGATCCCAAACTATTTTGATTTATGGGATTTCCAGGGCCAAGGAAAAGGCTCTGCACAAGATTGACCAGGTGCACAACATGCGCCTATTTAGTAGCGTATAATCCCTATACAAAATCCCCCTAACCCTGAGTCTATCCCTCAATTAGTGAAGGAGACAGTAGATATTGATACATTCCATGTGCTTCAAGGGATTTCTGATACCCTTGTTCAACATACGAGGGATATTTCTGATTTAGATGCTCATGGAGATATACATAGTGTTCCCTCAAGGAGTACTACCATGAGGCTACATATTTTCTCATCATGTGGTAGCATATGTTTGGGGCCCAAGGAGGATGATGCTTTCATGCATAATGGTTTTGGTGGAGTTGGCGCTGGGGGTACAAATGATAATGCCACTTTGTTAGATGGATTTTTGAGTGAGACATTTGGATTAGAGTCATCGGAATCATCTTCTTAGGTATTTGTTATAACTTATTATGTGTGTCACAAAATATCGGAGTACTTGATTTACTTATATATGTTAAATTTTAGAAATAATTATATTTTTTACATGTATCCATTGATATTACAGCACGTGAGAGGGGCTTCATCATCTTGACCATAGGCTATGAGCACGATGCCTACACATACATTTACAAAGGTAATTTATAATGTTAATTGTGTAAAATTTTCACGTATGCATATATATATATATATATATATATATATATATATAGAGAGAGAGAGAGAGAGAGAGAGAGAGAGAGCTCAAATATATGTATGTTCTTATATGTTTCACTAACTTGACTTGATATATGTTTGATAAAGATGTTGACCTCACTAGACACCCCACCATCTCTACGATGAGTAGAGAAAGGTGTTGCTGCTACGATTCCATCTGCGTAATTCACCGAGGTATTCAAACTTGACATGTATTTTCGTTAAATTTCTCGTGTAATTCATAATATGTTAAATCACATGTTAATAATGTCCTTCATTTTAGAATTATTAAATTTTGTTAATAATGTCCTTTATTGTGTATATGCAGGAGTTACCCAAGTAACAATCCTGTTCATTTAATTTACAATCATGATGCAGTAAAAAAATAGTTGTATATTGATAAAACTAGTTTAAATATTGTCATTACACATACCTATATTTAGTTCTATTTTAGCGAAAAATGATGTTTTATTTTGTAATCTTATGTGTATGTAGGAAAATTCAACCCCCTCCATTTTGACTTCGAGGGAACAAACTCCTTGATCTCATCATGTTCATACCCCCATTTGTCCTCCAAGAGCTCCTGATGACTCATCTGAGCATGAGATGTAAATTTGGTGTGACAGAGAGCTTGTGTTAAGTTTGTGTATTTATGTAAATAATTTCATTAGCATGGTCTTAAATACATGTTGAAAACATATATAAATTAAGTTTTTCCAAAAAAATTGTTTTCATTTATAGGTTCAACTACAAGCGAGTATTCAACGGAAGTGGACTTCTAGCATGGGCATGAACGATCCGAATTTATCTCATAGATCTGTATCTTCATCTAAGGGAGGCCCTTCTTCTAGAAAGGCCAAGAGAGGGATAGATATTTATGATTAGGAAATATATATATTTCTTACATGACATTTTTTTTGTATGCCTATGTGCATGGCATTGTATGTATGCCTATATGACATTTGAACTTGATAGCATATGACCTATTTGGGCATTTGTTTATCTATTTTACATATTAAAATACTATTTGGAACTCCATATTTTTGTATGAGACCTTATATTTATGATATTATTTTTTCATGAAACTAATATGATGTGTACTTGACAATATTTAACACATTATGGATTATTTTTTCATTTATTGGTGATGTACATGTACTACCCTTTTCAATGTATAATATACATCAAAATTTTGAAATTAATGTTTATATAATGTATGTATATAAAGGGTTACCTAATCTGAGTAATTATTCATTCAATTTATCAATGTGTATATGTGTATTTACCTTACCTGTGCTTCTTCTTACTCATTATCTCTTTGTACTCTTATTAATATTGACAGAGAGTATTCAATTGAAAATATTTCATCTGCTTCATAGGAAAAACATTTAAAGAGATTCATCACAATTTGAAACCTTTCATCTACTGATATTTTGAGAATGTATCTCTAGATGCATTACTCCAATGTTTGAGAATGTCTCTCTAGATGCAAAAACATTCTGATTCAAACACTCAATGGTTCCTGATTGGCCAATCATGTCCAGTTCATGTTATAACCTCTAAATTTGCATGGATTTCAAGCTATTTTGAAATCACATCACACCCTTCACTAGTCTTGATGACTACCCTTATCTCTTTGAATTTTATTTTGAAAGCATCCATGGGTTTATCATAGCATTAATTATCAATGAATGGAAGGTCACTACGCTGTAGGCCAGATGAATCCCATTCAGAACTAAACAAGAAATATTTAATAGGAAACTAATAACCCTTGTGTGTTTTTAGCCATTCGCCTATTGCTATGATTGTAATTTCCATGTCGTTTGAGACCTTGGAATATTTTGGTTGTAATGGCCCTCTTGTTTCATTACCTCAACTTTGTCCTTTATCTCTCCATCACGCTTAGTTTCGCCATTCTTCCTCTATGTCCACAAATAATTCTCTCAATAACTATATATCTTTACAATATGTGTGTCAAAAAATATAAAAGAGATCTGTTAAGCAAAGCATATCCCGTAAAAATGACAATGACCATGCAACATTACTAACAACAAATTTCGTACTGGTATTATGGTGGGATGAGGATTGTATCTTGAGGATCATATTCATATTCATTGTACGCCATCAAATAGGGCATATCCCCTGTCAAATTATTTATGAGTTTGACGTGGATGATGAGAAAATAAAATTAAGGCCATCAATTGAGGTAGGCCTAATGATGTCGAAGATGACAAAGGAGCACACACATGCATGCTAACTCTGTGAACTAAGCAGGGAGACAAGTGCATATAAGATAAGTATAGGAAGGAAAAAGTGAATGTATAGTCTTTAGTGCTTGATGTACTCTCTTATAACTGGAGAAACATTAAAGGAAGGTATATAGGCACCAAGAATAGGAAAATTTCAAGGTAACTTTGTCATACGCCTAGAAGTTGCTTATTTGTATTAAGATACTAGAGGTATAATAATGAAGGGTAGTCTGAGTTAAGATAATGAATGAAAATTTTCCTTGATTATGGATCAAAGTTTAGAATAAAATGTACATTCTGGAAAGCCAAAAAAAATTAAATTGAACAAAAATTTGCATTTTAAATAAATCTAGTCATTGAATAAAAACTCCCAGACGAGGTAATCTGGAAGAATCGATAGCTTTGGCCTCAAAAATGACACCTTCACTAGCATTTACCTAGCCTCCCTGATGTTTTGGCACAATCAGTTTGGTCCCATGAGATTTTGTTTGAAAAATATTTCTTATGACAACCTTACACTTAATCAAACTACAATATTTGGTTCGTTTACAAATAATAGGACAACAAGATAACCAAATTGAGATGGAAAAAATTGAGAGAGAATTTAATAAAGGGTCCCTACATGGAGGTGTAGGATATAATAAGACATCTTTAGGTTCTACAGAGTCGAAGAAATCACCCGTCGAAGATATAGCATTTTTTGGTATCAAGGATCTTAAGGGACTTTGCCCAGATGAGGTAGCCTAGAAGAAACGACACCACCTCGCACCGAGATGAATACTAAAATAATTTTCACCAAACTATCCATACATGTTGGCATAGTCAATTTGGTGCCTTGAGCTACCATTTACAAAATACTACATCTGACATCCTTACACTGACTCAAACTATAGTATTTCACGTGTTTACAAATAATAGGACATTGAGAGAACCAAATGTATATGGGAAAATATGAGAGAGAATTTTTTATAGGGTCCCTATGCAAATGTGTAGTATCTAATGAGACGTGTCTAGGCTCCATGGTGTTTGAGAAATCACTCGTCAAAGATATAGGGTTTTTTTGGTCTTACGACTCTTAGGGGACTACACCCGGATAATGGAGCCTAGAAGAAATGGCACCGCCCCACACCAAGAAGAAGAATGAAATAGAATTCTCTAGTCCATCTGAACATGTTGACGTAGTCAGTTTTGTGCCAAGACCTATAAATTTCAAATATTTCATCTGACAGCCTTACACTGACTCGAACTGTAGTATTTTGTGCATTTGCAAACAATACGATAGTGAGAGAACCAAATTTATACGGACAAAAATAAGAGATAATTTTGTATAGGGTCCCTACATAGATGTGTAAAATGTAATGAGATGTCTCTGGGTTCCACAGAGTCTTATAAATCACCTGTCGAAGATATAACATTTTTGGTCTTCAGGCTCTTAAGGGACTATGCCCAGACGAGGTATCTTGGATGAAACGACATGGCCATGTACCAATAAGAAAATTGAAATAGTGTTCACCATGCCATTTTGACATGTTTACGTATTCGGTTTGGTGCCATGAGCCACCATTTGCAAAATATTATGTATGACACCCTTACACTGACTCAAACTATAGTATTTCACGTGTTTGCAAATAATAAGATAACGAGAGAACTGAATTGAGATGGAAAAAACTGAGAGAGGATTTTTTAAGAGGTCACTACGTGGAGGTGTAGGATCTTAAGATACATCTCTAGGCTCCACGGAGTCTGAGAAATCACCCATCAAGGATATAATGTTTTTTTATCTTAGGGCTCTTAAGGGGCTACACCCAGACAAGGTAGCTCGGAAGAAACAACAGCACCCAACACTGAGATGAATACTAATCTAGAATTCACCATGCCATCTATACATGTTGGCACAGTTAGTTAGGTGCCACGAGCTATCATTTGCAAAATATTACATCTAACAACCTTACTCTGACTCAAAATACAGTATGATACCCTTACACATATTCGGTAGAATGTTTCCGATCATCACTAATGTAGAAATGATAATCTCTTAATATTTTTCAATCTTTATCAATGTTTTCTAAAGAGTGCATGAATGCTATGTACAAAAAAGCAACAACTTGCACCGAGTTATAGTTTTGAGACTAAACCTCCATTTGTGGCTGCAATGTGTAATTCTCTGCGAAGTCAACTACTAAAACAATAGTGTCAAGTGGGAATTTTTCCTTTCTTAACTTTAATTTTTCATCCAACCATCGAGCTCTATGTGTGTGCCTTATATACCCATAAACAATTTCATCTCTAAATTTGACCAAATATTATTTTACAGGTAACTATTTTATAACAAGTTCATACCTCTTAGATTCTTTTCCATCTTTTAATTGATATGCCACTTATTTATATTTACTAAAACTAACTAATTATTTTCTTATTGAATCTTTACTCTCCTCAAGGATACAAATTTTCATATTTGGCAAGCCACCACATATGTTGCACGTTCCATCCAAACATGCTTTGTTATAAAAAATTGTCTACTTGA
The DNA here is from genome assembly GCA_019776745.2 of Taxus chinensis. Lineage (NCBI taxonomy): Eukaryota > Viridiplantae > Streptophyta > Pinopsida > Cupressales > Taxaceae > Taxus > Taxus chinensis. The sequence goes on along the minus strand of CM034155.1, from coordinate 578,811,341 downwards.
TTTTTCAAAAAATATTGTTGAAATAAATGCCATTGAATATTTTTATGGGAAGTTTAATCCACACTCTTGTAACATGATGTCATTATGCAAAACTCGATTTCTTTGACAAAAAAACACCATAATGCATTGAAAATTCAACATGATGCCTGCAGCAACAAGTGGTATGTGCTATCAAAAGAACCCACCATTCAGACATTGTCCTATCAAAAGAATCTGGAAATTAGCCATCCCGCATTTAATTTGGAGGATCTGGAAGGATAGAAATAATATCGTTTTTAGAAATAAGAAGCAGAATTTTAAATTCACTACTGGCAAGATCTCCCAAGGCATCAAAGAGGACATGGCCAGATTTAAACCTCCCAAGAACAATTGTTACCCTGAAAATGAAAAGCACATCTTATCAAATTGGCAGGATCGGATATTGGAGCAACCCCGGGAATAGTGTGGATAGATCTTTGGTTAAATGGCATCCCCCTGAATCCAATTGGTTCAAGCTGAACTTTGATGGAGCCTCTAAGGGGAACCCCTGGAACAACAGCTGGAGGAGGAGCAATACGGGACCATAAAGGTAATTTGATTGCTGCATATGCTAGAAAAATGGGAATCCAAACCAATCATTTGTGCAGAAGCTTTATCTGCTCTCTGGGGATTGAGAGTTGCACAGGCCCAAAATATCCAGAACCTCATTGTTGAAGGGGACTCCCTTAATATTATTAAACTGCTTAATCAGTCTCTTCTCCTAGCTGGAATATCAAAGATTTTATCTCTGAATCCATAAGCATCAGTCATACCTTCAATAGCATCAGAATCATACATACTTACAGGGAGGGAAACAAGCTGGCCGATGCATTGGCCAATTATGGCATTAATATAAATTTCACTATTTGGGATAATGATTAGTATCCCTAATCAGCTTCACAACAGCATACATGCGGACCTTCACACGCAAAACAATCTCTAGAGATATGCCTTAATCTTTGGAGGAAATCCATAAATTCTTCCACATGTGCTGTTTTAATTTATTTGGCGTGGAAAATGATATCTACTTCAAATGATAGCAAGATTTTGTTTAGGAACTTCAAGTGGAGTTGTCTAAATTTAAAAACAGCGCACACGGGAGGGTACAATAGCTGTTGATATTCGGATGCCAAGCTCCGCGAAAAACCGAAGTTAACTACAAGGTGAAAGCTGACAGGGAAAGGGTTTTCACGCGCGACTCCACGCAGGCTCAGATCGGCAATCATACAGTCGTTCGTGGGAGGACCAACGGCTACAGTTCCCCATTTTTATGCGACCCGCAACAGTGAGAAACGAACCACTCTCAACGCTCAAAGGTATTCTGGAAATTGTTGTAACCAGCACATCATTGTGAAGATGGGGAGGGCCTCCCTGCCAGATTGAGCCGTGCGCGGGACCCTGACTGGAAAGAAAACACTGAGCTCTGGAACATTCTTAGCATCGGCGGATTCACCAACTTTGTGGAAAGGGTGCAAGGACATGATCAAAGCATCTCTGTTCGCTTTGCCAAGGAGTGGAATGAGAGGACGGTCGACTATGGAGGGCAGAAGAAATTCTTATTAATGAGGAACTCATAGCCGAAGCGACTAGCCTCAGCTTGGAAGGATACCGCTTCTTCAACAAGAGGGTTATCAAAGAGGTTGAAGAGAGAAGATTTGTGGAGGAGGAGGAGAATCTTATATTCAACACCCGCGGGTCTGCTTGTTAGCTCAATTCCATCTCTGTATGATGAAGTCACCCGCATGATGATTCGCTTCATATCCTTGGAAGGTAGGTTTGTTACTGTCCCTGCCAAGCACCTTGTCTTTTTGAATCACTTTCGTAGGAGTAGGTTGGTTTACTTCCCTCACTATCTGTTAAACTCTCTTGAGCGCTCCATTTTGGAGTTCCAGAAGCATACCCGGGCGGTTCCCTTACACCAAGGGCTTATTTTGCTTATTCACAAGCACTGCCTTATTAAATTCCCCCGGTCTCCCTTCCTCTCCCGGCCCGGCTTTGTTGGGCTCCGCTGCTGCCAGTCCTGTCTCCCCTGCTGCCCCCCGCCTTCGGTGCTGCTACCCCCATGCCGGCTGCTCATGCTTCTCCTTCTTTTCCTCCTGTTGCTGCCCCTGCCACCCACCTTGTCTCTACCTCTAAACGTGTCACCAGGGCTTCTAGGAGACTCAACCTTGAGTCTACTGCTGAGGGGGATGAACCTTTGGAAGACATTGCTCGTGATCTGCTGAACATTAGTAGTGCCAGTCCCCAGGCGGCACCAACGGATAACCCTTCTAGGAGATTGGAGGCCTTAGAGGCTGAGCTTAAATTTCTGAAGGATGAGGTCAAAAACCTTGCTAAGCAAAAAAGGCAAAAAAAAGCATTGAGGGGGAAGGGAGCATTGGCAATAGCCAGATTGATGACATATACAAAAAACTGACCTCCTTAGACTCCCGCCTAGGGAAGACGAAGACTAGGGCATGAGTATAATATTTCAGCCTTCAGGGCCATCGAGGAGTTCATCGAAGGTCATGCAAAAAGTGTTTCACATCTTAGCGGTGTCCCGGGCTGCACTTTGGGGGCAATGAGAAAGAGAGCAAAAGAACCAGAGAGGAGCTCGATAAGACGGATTGCTGCTCATATGACCACGTTGGGCATGTATCATGCTTGGAAAAAAGTAAAGATGAGTATTGATCAAGCGGCCAAGAAGTAGTCCTGACTACTTTTGCTGGTCCTTATTGTTTTTATTACTGCTTCTTGGCTGTAGGCTTGCTGTTTTTTTTGCCGTTGTTTTTGTTGTTAAGTCTCGTTTGTGTAGCTGTTTCTGGGCTTCGATGTTCTTTGCTGTAACTTTTGTGCTTTGCTACAGCTTCTCTGCTCCTCTCTCTTATTCCGGCTTTTTAGGCCTTCTTTTGTACACAAGGGTATAGTCCCCTTTCAAAAAACTATTTACCAATATTAAAAAAAACAAGTGGTATGTGAGTGATTGATTTTTGCACAAAAGGATTTTGTTCATTTCAAATAATCTTTGACTATTGTTAATTTCTATATTTTTTTAAACTCAGAGAACAATTGTGTTTTGAGTCATATATAATAATTTTTTTTACACACGATTCATGATTACGAGAACCTATTCTTCTTTTTATCGTATCTCTTCTATTAGGTGACACTCTTGTGTTCTCATTCCAAAATTTTACAATTAATTCTTTTAGTATATCAAATGTTTTATTGTCTTTCCATGGAAGTATGCTAGAAAAATCTCAATTGTCATTGTTATTGATTGACTTAAGAATTTTACAACTCCCTACTGCTTCAATTAGTGTTTTTTCTGTTTAGCTTCAAAGTACTGCTTGTTTTTCTAATCAAGCATTTATTAATTCATTTATCACTTACTATACAATTAGTAAGTGGATGCCATGTAGCATTACTATTTTTGGTGCATCTGTTGGAACCTACAATTTGGTATCCTTTATGTATATTATCAATAATTGATGGATTTGGATCAACAACATTAGAAGTTCTTAACCCCAGGGTCTTCATTATAGGTCTCATCTTAATTAATTTCATAAATGTAACAAATAATTGACATCTTTGTGTGTCATTCAAATTCATAAAGTAATTATCCTAAAATTCCCTTATATTTTCTTCTCGCATTTCTGTCAGACATTTTGTTAGGCATTGGTTTTATAATGTTTTCATGAATTTCAATTAAGTGAATTGAGTTTCTTTGCAAAATGGAAGGATATGTTCTAAGAGGTGAAGATTCATTAAGAGGGTTACTTTCTTCATTCAATGCTTTCATACAAAAAAAGTTCAATTCTTGGATTCTCAGGTAAAAATTCAAAATTTAGATTCTCAAGTACAACTTCAACATTTGGATTCTCAAGTAAAGGTTCAACATTTGGATTCTGAGGTAAAGGTTCAATTGTTAGATTCTCAGGTAAAAATTCAACATTTGGATTCTTAGATAAAGGTTTCAACAATTGGATCCATTTAAATTTATTCATCCATACCAACATTATTATTAAATTCAATATCAACATTCATAGCAAAATCATAATTCTCAGATACATTTGATACAACATAAGTACCTTTCCCTACACAAAGTTTATGCATCCTCTTCACTTTCTTAATTCTCATCTCTTCCAATTTCTCTCCTGTCTTGTTATTGAATTTCTTTGCGTCCTTACTTCATTTTTTGTCACCCATGATTGTAGAATAAAATATTTTAGGGTAGCGTACAAGATGAAGTACTAACAAATTTGCAAATAATGTATAGGAATCTACAGACCAGATAGAAATACGATAGAAAACACGTGAAGAAGGGGGAAAATACCTTGGGGGACCCAATGAATAAGTAAAGAACATAATGCGTATGTGTTATAATGTTTCTCATTTTTATGCCATGCCTCGAGGCTTGGTTCCAGTTTGGATCCCCAAGCCTAAGGCATGGACCAGGAAAAACAAAAAAAAATACGTGTTCTTACAGGAAAATACAAAAATATCTCTTCTTCCATCATGAATCGAAATAAAGCAGTTGATTCATTTAAAAACAATTATACCATGACGTAGAGGAGACTATATACTTTCTAAAAATATAAATTTTCAAAATTTTATGACTAATATAAGGTTTCCATATTATTTATTTTCTAATAATTTATTTTTATAGATATTTTTTGAAGTTTAAAAACATTTATCTTTTATTGTATATATATTTTTTGGGTCATCAAAATTGAAAAAAAAAATACTAGCCCAAACAAGGCCAAATTCTATACACATTAAAAATATATATAATTTTCAATATTTTTTGAGGTAGTTAGGAAGCACAGTCGAAACTCCATTATGTTTTTAAATTTAAAATTTCTTTACTAGAAAAATCATAAAAAAATAAATACTCGCTAAAAAATCTAAAAAATAAATGTAACCAAAACTAGATACTCCTAGATCTTTCTACCAAAGGGTTTTCAAAAATATTAAATGGTGCTCAAGAAATGGTGGGGGCACCAAAGTCACTCTGTTATGTTTTTTTAACAAAAATAGGAGAACCTATTAGTATTTTAGTTATTTGACCCACTTAAACTTATCTGTTTTCAATAAAATTTAGTAGCTTAGAAACTAGACTCAAAATTCTATGATTCATGTTTATACAAAATCTTCCAATTTTGAGTGTAACTATTTCAAAAAACTTGTACAAGTTCAAGTTTTTTATTTTTAGAAAAATGCGTCCACTTAAGAGCACCTTTTGGGCCCCCAACTTTGTGCACTTACCCATTGCCATGTTATGACAGACTAAATTAGATTGTGTTGATGGTTATATACACATATATATTATACGCATGGATGGTGTTAACCTTGTGATGTATGATTATAGTATTAATTTGTTTTGATTGATCATGCAATTATTTAATGATTGTGATAATTTTCTAACATTCATATTTTATGAAAATTTTAAAAGATGTAATGTTTTAGTAACACAATTATGCTCGAATTTCTTGTGTTTTCAAGTGATTATTCTAATAAAGGTTATTGATAATTTATATTGGTGTATTTTGGATGCAATGATCATAATATATGAGAATGTATGTTTTGGAAGTATTTTGGATAGATTTTATGTCACATCCCTCTCTGTAGTATCAAACATTTGATGTAATAACTCACATATGTGATTTGATTTATGTGGAGTTCTGAATTATTATGTTAGAGTGTTTAAATTTTTTATTTAAATGTAATTTGGGATAAATATTATCATTGATAATAATATGATCTAGAGCTTCTTCTATTATATCATATCGAATTTATATCATGATTTGGTTAACTACTTATGTGTTATTTTTATGAGTTGGTTATGGGATATATTTCCCTTGGACTGGAGGGAGAGCATCATCAAACAGAGGAGAGTAAATACAAATTTTTGGTACCAAAAGAGAGGGAAATGTGTATCCCTAAACCTTAGAAACATGGCACAGTATACCACATCGGAATAATGTAAGTATTTTTGGACCATTTTATGAAATCTCTTATTAGGACACTTTTTTCTTTCTTAGCATGCGACAATACCAAAGCGTACTTTGGTGAACTTGTTATAGTAGTCTCCATCTCAACTTGGGTACCCTCACATACAATTTAAAATCACATTGTATGTTCCATGTTTTTAACCAGAATATACTTCTAAATTTTTGAACTAACTAACTGCTCTTGATTTGTAATATATATTTACATTTATATTAGTAAATGTACTTAAAAATAAATCAATACATGTAGATTGTTAATTAAAATAAATGGTTATTTCTAATGATATTTTCTAAAATATGGAAGAATATTATAGAAAAATTAATGTCAATAATGAAGATAAAAAAAGTAAAATGGAAATAATTTATTTGACAAAGATGGATAACCATCATTTAAAAATTTATTGAATTAACTATTGAGTAGACCAATAAAGTAAAATATATATATATATATATATATAATTGTTTATCTATGAGGTTTGAAGGTTTGTCATTTCATTTAATAAGTATGAGCAAGTTTAAATTCTCTCTCCAGAATTCATTATGAAAGATGGCAACCCATATTGTAATTAAAAGAAAAGATAAGATTCCTTTAAAGTAGGAACCCAAAGAAAAAATTCCTCCATCTATAAATAAACACAAATCAAATAAAGGAAAAGACACAATTTCTTTTTTGGAATTTTTGATCAGCAAATATTGGAGCAAATTTTTTTGAGCAGCATATTATCTTTGAGAAAATATGCAAGTGTTAGAGAAGATATGAGTACATAAGAAGAGTGGAATGAGATATTAGAGAATTATTTGGTTTTTGAATGCTTGGGCTACAAATTAGAGGCAAGTTATCTTAATTAAAACATCTCTCATAACTCTTCAAGCTTTAAAAAAAATTTATTTCTTCTTCCATTAAGAATCATAATCCATAACTTGTTTTATAATTTAATTAAATATCATATATTCAATTAATAAATCTAATAGAGTGTATTTTTTCTTTTACTATTAAGTACATAATGAAAAATAAAAAAAAAAGTAAAAATAGATCGAAGAAATATGGAAAAGGAAAAAAGAAATAAAAAAATATTAAAGACTAGACTGATTGTAAAATCTTACAAAAGAGACTCCTGTAAGAATAAGTAGCTTTCTTTAGTTCCACATTGATGTTTGTAGATGATCAAGAACCTCTAATTATATAGTTTCATTCGTCACCTTAAGCTACTCTAGTTGATTTTTAACTATGCTTTTTTTCATCTTTAATTGGCCTTTACACTCAATTGATATCTTGATCTTATTCTAATAATTTGGACGGTAACATTTCACCAAATGAAATACTACAGACTTGCAGAAAATCATGGGTTTTGAGTTAATAAAATATCTATATTGCTTAACATTGACTGGCCACATGGTGTGCCCCTTTTTCTTTTACAATGCTGCATTGACTTTTGCACCGGCTGAAACTAATCAAATATGTATTATTTTGTTTCCTCTTCTACCCATAAAGAAAGTGAAAATTGAGAAAGGGTAAATGAAACATTGATGTTGAAATTCTATAGTAGATATAGGAAACCTTGAGGCTTGTTTCTTAGCTAGTGTGGGTCTTATCAACGGTCTCATAAAAACTTTATCATAACATGACAATTAGTGTTCTCAGAAAAAGTAATACAAATTGGGTAAAGGTTGGGTAAATAAGAATGTGATGAAATTGATCAATTTTCTTACAAAATAATAAAATTGGGTAAATGATGGGTAAATTAAATTCATCAATTTAATTTTCTTATAGTCCAAAAAATAATAAAATTGGGTAAATGTTGGGTAAATTATTTTTTATTAAAATAAATATGAATACAATTGTTTTAAATTTTTTTACAACTCGGTTTGATATTTTAACCTCCATCATATTTGAATTGGACTCAATATATTAACTTCCCCCTAACTCGCTGGAAATTTATTTAGCATAAATTATAACTATTCTAATGCGTAACTAATTTATGTGTTAGTAAGAAAACAAATGTAAGTTGTTATATCTTAACTTGAATTTGACTGTGGCTTATTCTTCAATAATACAATTCTGTAAAGACTTTTGATAATAACTTTTACTTTTGATAATATGATGCCCTTTAGTTAGAAACTTAGGATTTAAAACATAGTTAATATTTTACCTTATTTATTCATTATTTTTAATTAGAATACCTAATTTATTTAGTGGTGAATAACAAGCCATATGGATATTCACAGGGCAAGATTGACAGGGCAGTCAAATAGTGCGGTGCCCAGATGTTGCTTATTTGTTGTGAAGTTGTTGTTTTTCGGTGGTTTTGATGTTGTTTTCTTGCTAGGATGCCCTGTTTTGGATCCCTATTTGATTTTTTTTGGCCCTTTTGTTCTTCTTCGGATCTCTGTTTTGATTGATCATTTTGTACTCTCTTTACTGATATATCTAGCTTTTGAGCCTCCATGTTTAAGGCTTTTAGCCTTTCTTGGTTGGGTTTTCTCCTTCTGGTATCTGGCTACTTGAGCCTTTTTGTACACAGGGTATAGTCCCTTCAAAACTATTTATCCATAATAAAAAAACAAGTCATATGGATATACTTAAATTTATTATAAAATCAAATATTTCAAAAAAAGTGTTTTATAAATAATAATAAATAGGTTATTAAGATCCCAAAAAAGGTATATTTTCTTTTAAAATAATTTTCTTTATTATCGTAAACTTAATTATGCGCTTATACTAAACAATGTTCATATTTATTGTGAGAGTTTAAATTTTGTTATAAAATTCCAATCTAAGTCCTAAAAATGGTGTTCCCTTATAATAAATAGAAGGGGATGGGGCACCTCAACATTATTAATATCAAACTTGAATTGATGCGGTTAGCTTCCCCTCATTTTACATATCACATTTGTAGGGGTAAGAATAAGTAAACATTTAGCAGTTAGTAGTGAAACCAAACATGCGTGTCCATTTAGGAACCCTATGATAATTTGTTCAAATATACGATTAAGTTTCCTTCTGCTAATTTTATTTTTTAAATTGAATAGGCAATAAAAATTACTACATACATTGTTAGCATGTAAGCTATAGTTTAATCCTTAGAATGTTTGGTCGTTGGGTGTTTATAATTTCCAGTGTCGTGTGAGAACAATAATGCTTTATGAAATGGTATGGAACATTGATGTGATGAATTATCACCTACATACCTATCAGAATTTGTTCACATGTAATTTTTTTTTATTATCTTGTGTATATTAGTTGTCATCTAGTATGGGGTCAGGAGGGATGAGATGAATCGGTAGCTATGAGTTAATGGAGAGTGAACAATGGAAAGTGGGGAGTAAAAGGATAAAGGAATTAGTTTAGTCTTTACCATGTCTCATTACAAGTGGATATGGGTCCCTTTTATGGGGTTATCGAAGATTGACCTAGTGTTTGGGGTTACCAAGTATACCTTGTATACGAGTTAGGATACATCGGTGGTAACCATTTGTAATCTAAGTCTTATGGCCATAAGCAATTAATACTAGTATTAATAAATAAAACAATTCTAGTTTACCATCCTTTATAACATCATGAATAGTTAGGTTGTATGCAATAGAGATTTATATACATGGAACACCTCTCCCTTTTGGTATCAATTTTTATATCTACCTTCTTTGTGAAGGGTAGGACCACTCTTGGGATATGAGATTTGTGAGGGGGAACCAAACTAGTTCTATGGTTGGAGGAAAATAAATATGATGATGCTCTCCCTCTTGCTTCATTGTTGCGACCTTGACATGATCTCCGCTGTTATCTTGATGGTGCTCACATTGATAATTAGCCTTATGTTCTTCCATATCAGTGTCTCTTAGAAAAATATTGTATTCTTATGTGTAATTAACATTATAAAAAAATAAAATAAAATCATGTTGAGAATAATGATCATGTAGTGTACTTAAAAACTAATATGTACAAAGTTTAGAAAATAGAATCTTTCGTACCTTTAGTATCTTTATTGCCAAAGGAAAGGGTGATGAATTATCTCATATGCCATTACATTCATATGCTAGTATGCTTGTTATGCTTATTGAATTGAACGAGGTGGAATGGATTCATTTTCTTATGTAATTATATTATCTGATTAAATTGAAAATTCAAGATGCCCTTTTATTATTGTACATTTCATTCAATAAACAAGTTGTTGCCTTTTGTTTCTACATTGTGGATAGTTTAATTTAAGAACTAGGGATTTGATTCTCGTCTTTGGTGGAATTATATGGAAATTCACATGAAGGAATGTATATAAATAATAATAGTAATAATTAAAAAAATTTGGGCTGCTTTTCTATTATTATACTAAGGGGGTTCTTACATTTGATGTGTATGTGTGTAGTATGCGGCGATGTGGATTAGAAACATGTGGCTATGACCTTGTAATTTTGATTGTTGTTTGATTATGTTGGTGTTTCTATGTTGATGGCCATTTTGGTTGTGCACCATTGCATTTTATTCAATTTGGAATTTTTTTAATTTTTCCCCTCTCTTCAAGTGTTGATTTGATTTTTCTATGACCCTCTTGGTAGGTGGGAAAAAATTTATTATCCCCAAAACCTCAAAAGTAATGAAGGGGTATATTTTTACTTAGAGTGAAGTTTTAGATAACTATCTTGTCGCTTACCATTTTCTTAACAACTTTAAATATCCCTTAGCCATAACCTATCATAGGTAGGGAAAATTTATAGATTTATTTATGATTTCTGACTTATATTTGTGTCTTTTTTCATAAGGTTTAAATGCACTTTCATTTTTTAGTGGAATTATAGTGTTACATAGATTTTTTTTGTTGATTATTGATGTGTATTTTTGGTGAGGGACGTGAAAGGTGATGAATTGTCTTTTCCCCTTATTAAGTCATTTATTTTCCCTTTTTGGATTTTTTGTGTATCGTTGATTTGGGAAATAATGTTCTTTTGAATAAATTTTGGTAGAGAGTAAATATGCATGGGGCAATGAGTGTACCTTGGGTGAAAGGGAGAAGGTACTCCTAGTTGGCATCCATGTGGAACTAACTCGTGATGACCCCCTTGCTTATTCTATAAATAAGTGTTGTGATTATTATTTGGGGGTTAGAAAAATTACACTCTTGTTTTTGTTTGGTGAAATTTGGTGCTTGGAGGAGCTTTGGAAAGTAGAGAAAATTTGGAACAAGTAATGAAAAGAGCTATAGAATTGAGGTAGGGTTTAAGACCTTTTTTACACATTGTTTTTTGTTAATCTTGCATGGTGAAAATGGTGTGCTTGGATTGATTTCTTTTCTTGGTTGATTTTAATATTTTTTCTCCATTTTTAATTTGTTTTCTTTGTTGCATTAAAAAATAATTTGGATGGGTAGGGGAGCCTCTAGATTTGGGTGTTGGAGGGGAGTATGTTGGGTTAGTTTTGGTGGATGGAAAAGGATTTTATGTTTTTTGTGAATGTGATATTATGGTATTTCATTGGAAAGAGTTTGGGGTAGATAGGGGTTAGCCTTTTTTGGAGGGAAAAAGAGATATTTGAGGAGGCATAATGTGTACTGGAGGTATAAGGAGGTTTGGTAACTTGGAAATTTAAAGCCTAATCCCCCTACCCATTTAGATCCATAAGAAGACTAACCCACATTCCTCCCTCTCCAACTTGTTTTTTTCTAAATATATTTTCTTTTTGTTGATGCGTACATTTGTGTGTTTTTGTACTTATGTTTGGGTCTTATGGAGCTAGACCATTTGTGTTTCTCAAGGATGTTGTTAAGTCATATATTATTCTCTTGTTGGGGCTCGAAGGACATTGTGAGAGAGATCCCCTTGTCCAATGGGTTTTGTTGGGTAGAGAGAGTTAGTTGGCTCCCCTTTGCATGGTTAGAGATAGTTAGAGATGACTAGTAACTAGACATTACAAATATACTCTTATTGTGATGGAGAACTTAGCTCCATATTTTTGTCAATGTAAACTTGTATCATTCATTTTGTAAGCCTTAGAAAGAATTGTTTGGGGAACTGTAATTGTATTGTGTGTAATGGGACTTGAAAACATGAAGGGAATTCATTGTGATATTGTAAGCTTAAAACTTAAATGCAATTGTGAAGTGTAAATTTGTTCTCTTTTCTAATGTAAACATTATAAATTTTCCCAAGAAAAAAATCGGTGCTCTTGATTAAATTTTAAACTAACTGAATATGCATTATATGGTGGTTGTAAGAATGAATCTTGAATGGTTGTATGTATTGAATCTAGCTATCACGGGTTGGAAGTGTTTGTGGTGTTTTCAAAATTGTTGGTAGAATATTAGAGTAGGTGGTGGATCTCATCTAGGAACATTTACAAGTGAGTGTGATTCTTACTAATTGAGATACACATGGGTATGGCCATCCTGTTGTCACTTAGAAGTCCACCCCGATAGAGAATAGTGTGTGTACTCTCTCTCCTTTTGAAGAAACTGGAACACCTCAAGGTTTTGGGTAACCTATAACTTAGGTGAACCTTCAGAGAGGGTTGGTTCCCTAGTGAATCACCTAAAACTAACAAATTTAATAAGGGAAAATTCAGGTGATACACTAATGATTTGACAAAAACATGTACTACTACATACTGAAAATAGAAAGATCCACAGACATATATAAATCCAATCCTATGTAAAAAATTAATTAAAAGTTTTGGGTAAGGGACAATAGTATAAGGAATAATTTCTAGAAAAAAGCAATACAATACCCTGTTTTAACACAATTAAAAACTTAGAAAAATGACAATATGAGAAGGATAAATTGATCTTTTTATTCAGAGATGCAAATGCAAGATAGGATTACAATAGAAAAGCAACTGGAAGTAGTGAGTTTTTCATATTTCTTCACAACAATCAGGACTATATGGACTGTTGCGTCCCAAGTTTAGCTCCTTCTTTGCATGCACAATATTTTATTATATTTAATACATCATATTTATGCCCTGGAGAGTATGAATGAGGGTTTAAAATAATAAAAAATGGTACTCCTTTTCTTGCTGCACCCAAAAAACAGGGTCAACATATTCCTTTTGTTTATTTAACTCACCCAATTCACTTCACCTTTGGTGCCAAACCCTTGTTGAAGGCTGCATGTAATTAAATAAATATTTAGTTCTCAAAACATAGCATCCCAACTGGTTTTAATCAGCAATATTCTTTTCTTTTTTCCTTTTACACCTTTTCACTTTTCTTGTCTTTTACATATTTCGTCCTTTTTTGTTTTGGTTGTTTTTCCTATTTTTGGCTTTTTCGATTGTTATGTAGACTTTTCTTGGCTGCTAATTTTTCCATTGACTGCATGTTTTTCATCTTTTTTTGGCATCCATTCTACAGTTAACTTCCACTTTTATTAATTTAAAAAAAACTCAGCTACTAATTTTAGCATGTTTTTCGTTGCTATTTTTGGCATCCAAACTCACCCTAACAACAACATGTAATTAATTAAAAATAGAACAATAAGCTACTACTATTTTAACCTTATTTTCTCCTTGCTTGAGTGCCACACATATACTAATTTTTTTATTGATTGTGCATGGTTTTGGCATCAACTTCCCAGTTGAACATGTATTAATTTGTGGTAACATTTTGGAGACATCATGAGATTGTGTTCCTACTAAACAAAATATCAACAACCTTCTACATCCATTGGGCTATAAAGTCACATACTCTGTCAATAAATTTCATATTCTAAACAAAATAACTGAATTACCATCTTCAATAACAGGAAAACATGTGTATGCAAGCACTTATTTAAAAGAAAAATAAATAAGAAAACCATAAAAACAATATGCATGCAAGAAATTATTGAATTGAAATCCTAAACTACCATACTCTAATTAGATAGAAAAGGAAAGATATAGAAAACCATAGATCGGTTGAGATAAATAACTCCCTTTCCTTAAAAAGTGGGGCCATGAGATCATTTTTGCAACTAGATCACATGGTATGAGTGCAGACCTGGCATGCACTATTGATTTTCCAAAAATATCAACCCAACAAAGAATGAACACCTCTATAGGATCTGCACTCTGTCTTTGCAGATGTTAGGGTTGGTTTTGACAACTTGAAGCTCTTACCTATTCTTTGAAATGGGTACAAATGCTAGCAAATCCTTTTTGGCTCTAAGCTACCCAAATATCTGATTGGACATGGTTTTTTCATTACTAATAAACTAATTTTTCTGATCCGCCCCTCTTCTTTCTTTGTAATTTCATCATTTGAAGTGCTTAAGGCCCTTTCCTATATATATTGAATGTTTGTAGACTGATATGCAACATTTTATACCTCATCTTTTGCAAACAACTTCATATTTTATTTGTTTTCAAGCTCAAATAAAGTTTTAATAACAAGAGACTCTTTATGGAAGAAGATAGATGATGGAAATGTAATACTTACAATTTCAACTGGCTCTTCTTCATCATCAAATCCTTCTGAGTTTGATAAAACCTCATCCTTTGGAAGCTGATCTAATATTTATATAGGATCAATATTCTCAATCTGATCCCTAGAAACACTCACATACTCCTTCAAAACATTATCTTTACATTTTAGCTCAAGAGATATGAGAAAATTTTGTCTAACTTTTGTATAATGGTCGTATTCCTCCTCCTTCTCTGTAACTTCAACCACTTTTGTGCACTCTTTATCTATTGTAGGTTTAGCTAATAGTGGGATCTTTATGTCCTCAAATTGTAAGCTCCAATTTGTTAGATTTGGTATATTCCATAATGGACTTGGAAATATGAGGGAAGGGGTGGGTTGGGTTGCTAATTTATTTTGCAATGGTTGAGATTATTAGAGAGGGGTAATATCCTGTGGAGGAGAAACTTTAAGAAACCTAGGAATTTTGAAATTGGGATCTGATTGAAGCGGTTGGAAAGTAGAAATAGGAGGGATGCATGATGATAGTGAATAATTACCCCATTGATAGGGTCTCTCAACACTATATTGGTAAGATACTAATCGTGCATCCCACTTTTATATTTTTGGTAGTAACTAAGACACAAATTCTATCATCTCTTGAGGGCTATACTAGTATGGTATGTGACTAGCCCAAGGGTAGGGTACCCTGAATCCAAGCTTTGCTTCTTTGATAGTTTTTTTTCTATCATATGTACCATATTTAACTCCAAGTGTAGTACCTATATCTGTAAATCATCATTAGGTATGGAATTTCTTCCATAATCTACATATACTTGCTCCTAAAAAACACAATGATTAGGATAATCATACAGATTATTTGGTTTATGGGAATATTCATTGTGATAGGGCTTATATTATTGACCTGGAGGAATATTTTGAGGAAACTGAGGTAGAGGGGATTAATAATTCTCTTGAAACTAGTAATTCCAATGAGGGATTGAATTCGTGATTGCACAACCTCATAAAAATATGAAAATATGAAGGAAAATGGCCTGTTGATTGAGAAAATAGGATCCTTGATCCAATGGAGTCACCAGATGCATATTTTTGAATACTTTATGCATTGCAAACTATTGAAATGACATCAATTATTTGAATAATATCCCACCAGGTGTGCTATAAATTGTTGTCACCCAGAATTGCACCCTGATAAATAATGGTGTGTACTCTCTCCTGTTGAAAAAATTGAAACACCTCAAGCTTGTGGGTAGCCTATGACTGAGATGAACCTCCAAAGAGGGCTCGTTCCCTTGTGAATCACCTAAAACTAACAAATTTGACAAGGAAAAGGGAGAATGAATGAAGGAAATGGAAATTTGAGGTGATACACCAATGATTCGACACGCATATGTACTACTTCATACAAAAATAAATAAAATATCCACATACCTGCACAAATCTAAAATAATTTGCAAATTAATTCAAAGGTTTGGGTTAAAGGACAATAGTAGAGGGAGGAATTTCAACACCAAAGCAATACAATACCCTGCTAAACATGATAAAAAATTAGAAAACCAACAATATGAGAAGGAAAAATAGATCTTTTTTTAGAGACAGAAGTACAAGCTATGATTACAATAGTAAAACAACTGGAAGTAGTGTGTCCTCGTGATTTATTCACAAAAATAAGAATATATGGACTGTAGCATCCCATTTTAAGCTCCTTTTTTGCATGTACAATATTTTATTTTATTTATTACATCATATTTATGCCGTGGAGATCATGCATGATGGTTAAAATAACAAAAATTGTACTCCTTTTCCTACTGCACCAAAAAATAGGGTCTGCATATTCTTTTGTTTATTTAACTCACCCAATTCACTTCACCTTTGGTGTAAAAAAATCTATTCAAGGCTACATGTAATTAAATAAATATTTATTGCTCCAAAAAAATAAACCAAATAAAAATATGAATCATAAAACGAGAAATACTTACCGTTAAAGAAACACAAAAAAATGAAGTGTTAAGCTCATATGTGTGGGAGTGAATTTAGGTTTAGTTTTATTTGACCATAGAATGGTCACTATAGGATAGGTGTGTTGGATTATGGGTAGGGTATTAGGTTAGGATTAAGCTAGGATATTTCATATAAGTGCATATTTTAATATTTAAAGAGTAAGTTTATAATATATAATGATGGAAAATCCTTACAAAAGGGGGTTAGGTTATAATGGTATACTATGTAATATATATATATATATAAATATATATATATATATATATATATATATATATATATATATATTACATTATAAGTTATAATAGTGAATTATACATAACATAATTACTTTATATTATTTAATAAATGAAACAAAATACATCTAATGTAGTGTCCCTTTAGAGACATCTGATAAAACTGGAATGATACAGATAAGATTGGTATGTTCCCTACAAAAGGAAGGCACACATGTAAAAAGGACGATCCACTCGGCGTCGTGTTGCAATGCATAAAAACAAAAAAAAAAAATCCTTATTTTTGGTGGAAAAAATTTGGGGATCACATGCCCGCTTCACATGGACCTAATTCAAGTAAATTTGTTTAGGAAAAAAATAGAATCTGGGGGTGGGTTGAGTTGAGTTTTGATGGGCATGGAAAATAGGGTGGATGATGGACATAAAATTATTTTAGGGTTAGCTATGTTTTTAGGATAATGATATGGGAAAGAGACAATAACATGTTCATGAGAGGTTGGACATGCAGTTTTACAGAAGAGAATGAATTCAACAAGCATAGTTGGAGTTCAGAAATGAAAGGAAATTAAAGAGGAAGGTTTGGGGTTTTTATCATGTAGAGAAGAGGACAAGTTTTGGATTATGAAAAGTGATAACCACATGAAAAATCAAGATAATTTAGAATGTATTAAAATGGATTATGCTTTCCTTGTAAGGAAGAGGAGATTTAATTAGGATGGTAATTGACAAGAAAAGACTCACATTGAAAATGATAGAGATAATCACATGTTAACTATGTGAGATTAGATGTATCATGGAAAAATACGCTTGTGGGGAGGATAATAATGGAGAAAGATAGAGAGGTATGAGAGATTGAGTGGGAGAATAAGAAGAAAGAAATGGGGATGATTTTTGTCAAAAAGATAGGATTAACACCAAAACTAGGTGCAGATTTTTCTAAAAAATGTTGGATCTTCTTTACTATACCATATGGTGTGTGTGACCAAATGGAAAGGTCATTTAATTTCTAACAATATAACCCAAATTTAAATCAAATTACTTACATACATACATACATACATATAGATACAATAGCTTGGGATGGGTTATAAGATTCGAACCCTCCCAATTCTTTTTTTTTAAATAAAATAAAATGATTACCTTTTATGTTAAATGTTTATTGTTAGTGCAGAATCGAAACACCTATGGATGTTTCTTAGATTTATAGTTTGATAATGGAATCTAGTTTGATTACACAACATTGAATTTTTTCCCCAAGTGTGGGACTTGCAAAAATGGGAAAAAAATGTCCAGGTTAAAGACTGGTTCATATCCCTCTATTCAGGTGCATGCATTTGTTTGCAAAGGATCTAATTTAAGTCCTATGATAATTCTTTCCAAGGGACCAAGGTGAAGAATAAGTTTTTAAAAATAATGAAATCTAAGCTAATGGAGGTGATGCACCGAGGAATGATGAACTCCCACTTTTCTGTTAAACACATACCATAGAAATAATGCAACTCAGATGCATAAATAACCACATTTGTAAATGAAAATATCAGAATGAATGCAATGAAAGTAAGAAAGGGGTTGGAAATCACCCACAGGCTTATTTTATTGCTTCACAGAGTTGATACAAAGCATTACAATGGCCAAAAGGCATAAATTTACATTTACAGATCTATGGAAGGTTTGAAAACTCCACAAACTCGCTGCAGAACATAAAGAAAGGGAGATAAAGAGAAAAAATGTCCAACCATTACACAGAATGAATCCTTTCCATTTATAGCCAAAGCAAGAGAGAGAAAATAGAAGGGGAAGAAAATCTGATCCTTTCCTCAACCATCAGCCATTAATCTCTTTCAAATCGGACTACAAAATCATTAAATTGATTTTTATTTTTCACCTGCGTGCTGGAGAAGAAAAAACGGAAAATGGAATAAAAATGATGTCTTCGAAGCAATCTGATCTTGCATTTAAGGAGTGAGAAGACATTCTAGGGTTTTTCCCCAATCAAATCGAACTGATTCTCCATCCTTGGCATGTTGGAGAAGACAACCATGGCAGTTCAAGCAAAAAATGAAATGACTTGTTCAAAGCAATCTGATACGCATTGAAAGCATGAAAGGTAAGTTTCTCACAATTTCTCCATTGAAATCCATAAAAAATGATGTTTTTATGCCTTGAATGTGTATAGGGAATCGAGATCTTTCCAAAAAATATAGATTTCATCCCAAATCTGATCTTGGAATCGAAAATATATACCTTCTACAATGTTTTAGGTGAAACAGGGAAAATTTAGGTCAAAAATTGGGTCAACGAGCCAAAATCTGACATTTTCCCACTTTTTTGGCAAATTTGGAAAATTTTCCAAAAAACCTCCATGGCCCCGCCGATCCCTATGACACGTGGCATCTTCTGATTGTGTTATAAGGTCCCAAAATTTCCAACATTTTTCTCCATATCCTAGCCCAATAATTGTTAAAATTTTCCCAAGGTCTTTTGTGGGTGAAATCTCCGCTGCTAATGTGGATAGGTGGCGTGCTATGAACTTGGCTTTTAAGGAAATGCCAGCTCATTTCTTGCCTTTTGTGTTTTTGCAATTTTGTAAAAATTTCTAAAATTCTCCCGACACCCCGGATCTCCAGGCTGATGAGTGGACACGTGGCACCTTCCTATTCATTGATACGGGATCATGAGTGCTGCGATTTAATTGAGACAACCTTTTTGGTCTAAATAGTTAGGGATAAACTTATCTTTCGGAAACCCCCGACCAAAATGAGTGGGGACCAGCGGAATGAAATGTGATTAGTGATTTTTCGTAATGTTCTATTTGCTAGTATGTCACTTGCTTTCCTATCAATAAAATTTGACTAAAAAGCCATTTTCATTCGCCATGTCCTTCTACGATCTACCACTTCCATTCCTTGACACACTGGTGTGCCGATTAGTTTAAGGGTTCCAATGCTTTTTTCCTAATTTATAAATGATCGGGCATTGAGTGAAAAAAATTTTATTCATTAGCTTGATTTAGGTATGTAAAGAGAGGCTGAAGTGGCTAGAGTTTTTTCTACCGCACCAGGACTTCACCGAATAACCTGGGTCACTCTGCTGATGGAGCAAAACCTTGACCTTTGTTCCTGTAAACTTCCCTTTTTCGGAAACTGATACATGATCTTTGAATGTAGAGTTTGCTATTCCAAAAGGAGATGCAGTGCCAAAAGTTTGCCAGCGTTGGCCCACGGGAGAGGGACTTCAATTGAAAAAGGTGCCTTGGGCTAAAAGTTTCACGTTTGAGCATTTGGACAATGTTCCTTGAAGCTCCAAAAATTTCCCATCAGTTCAAGCGTTGGTCCAAGTAGGCCTAGCCACATGGCAATTCTTGATTGGCTGGGGGCACAAATTTTTCCTTTGGAGAAGGGGCCCACAAGGCCTGGAAAATGAACTTGAGTTTTTAAACCAGAAAATGGCTAATTTCCAAATTTGGCCTCAGTTGCATCCAGCCTGGTGAGCAATCTACCAAATCTCTCTTGGCAAAAATTCTCCCTTAGGCCCGCCAGTCAACTTTGGGGAAAATTTCCCCAATGCAAAATCCAGCGAGCCCGATAACTCAAAAAATACAAGGAGTTTGGAGGACTTCTTTACCTTTCTAGAAAGGGGAAGAAATTTCCTATCTGACGAAGCAATACCCAGAAAATTTTGTAGTGCCACAAATCCATGAAATTTCAAGATGAAGCACAAGGAAGGAGGAAAAGAAGGTAAGTTATCAAAAAACATGCAGGAGCTTATTTTTTATAACAATTTTCTATGACTTAGAGGGGTCATCTGCCTGCTAGATGAAGTGATCAGCTTCCTTGAAGTATCCATTGGGCATGACAGTCATGGCATTATAGCCTGGAACTGATCTAAACTTGAAAGCAACTGCCCCCCTCAGATCACTTGGAAACTCACTGAAAATGAGTTGCTGATTCTGATTTGCAAATACGCCAAGGGCCAAACACTTTCAAGAGGAAAAACAGCTCCAAAAACACTATGTACAAAATTAGAAATCATACATATTCTAAGTGGAATATGTAGAGATGTGCAATGCACTTAGGAAGAAACCAATCTAACTACAAGTAAGACAATGTGCACAAACACTTAGAGGAAATTGAAAATCTAAACTAGTATGTACAAGGGTGAAACCTTTCCTTTTCAAAGAAATGTTTGAGGTAGATTTTAATTCACTAGAATATGAAGTTCTTCACTTTCTCAATGTAAATCTAATTTCGAAGGCCATTGAGGTAACTTTTGCAACTTGTGATGCATGTAAGGGCCACTCCAAATGGAATAAAATTTTGAATGTCTTCCTGGTTTTGCTCGGTGCGACATCCCATTTCAACTCTAAGTCTCCAATATTGGAAGGTCCTTGCTCTTGCCCTTTTTATCGAATAATTTTTTGACTAAGGCTTGGTCCTTTTCTATTGCTTGTCCTGCATATGCTCTCTTACTTCTTCCAAATCCATCAAATTGGCATATCTAGCCTCCATTAGATCAAACTCTAACAATTCTAGTTGCTTCATGAGTTCCAATGTTGCCAACTCAAGTGATATAGGCAAGACTACCTCTTTCCCATAAACGAGTCTTGAATGGAGAGTTATCTGTGGATCTCTTGGGGGTTATCCTATCATGCCCATAGAGCTGATTTGAGCTTAGTATGCCAAGTTCTCTAATTTACATCAAGAGTCCTTCTAATAATCCTTAGTAAATTCTTGTTTGTGGACTCAGCTTGGCCATTACCTTAAGGTTAATAGTTTGATGAAGTGCTCATATATATTCCATTCTTAACAACCCATTTAGTGATCTTATAACCTATGAATGCTAATGCATTGTCTGATATGATGTTGGATGGTATACCAAACCTGGTTATTAAACCCTTCATAGAAATCTAGAATGTTGGATTCATTGGCTTCTTTGAGTGCTACTGCCTCAGTCCACTTAGTGAAGTAATTTCTTGTTGTTAAAATCCATTTGTACCCTAAATGCTTGGTGTTTGGATTGATGACTCATAATGAAGTCCAATCCCAATCATTGCATAAATGGATCGAAAACTGAAATGTGATTCAATGGAAGGTATTGCTGCATAACTTCTCTTTACCAGTGAAGAATGCAAATTTTTTGCAAATTCTTTATCCATGCATAGCAATCACTGAATACTTTGGGCCAATAATAACCCACCCTCATGATCTTTAGATCTGTCACCCGTTAGGAGAAAAATGAGCATCCATTTGATCCATCATGAACTCTTGTAGTATTCTCTCAATCTGATTTGTACCAATGCATCTCATCAAAACACCATTGAGTATATTTTCTAAAATAGAACGCCTCTAATAAGTACAAAACGAATGACCTGCCATGTAAAATATCTTCTCTTTACCTTGCTCATTTCTAGAGGGAAAAGGATAGTCTACAGGAAATGTATTATGCTCTGAGTCCAGCAAAGAGTGGGTATATTAATATTTTCTTCTTGACTCAGTCTGCAAAATTAAAATGGCTTCTTCTTAGCTGTCCTGCAATACCAAAACATAAATCCTTTCCTTTTCTTGCTTCAATTGGTTGGCTCAAGGCTAATTTCTCACACAATCCTCTTCCAATAGACCAGCTTGGTGACTTTGATCTCAATTTCATACTCCATGATACAAGTGATCCTACCCAGCATGTTTTTCATTCAAATCCTTGTTAAGAAGGAAGGCATTTAATGACCACGTGGGATACGCAACAAATGGTTATGTTTATCTACTTCTAACGAGTGTTTCTAGATTTTGATGTGAAAACATATATTCGTCTTAAACTTCCTCTTCTCTAATCTTAATTATGCTGAAAAGTATCTCGACAATTAAGTATGATTTTACTATTTCATGTATAATTAAATTTAATTGCAGTATATTTTTGAAGATGTAGTAGATTTTGATTTAAAATGTTGCGACATGTAATATATCATTGCCAATATATCGTGGAACTAGCTTATGTAAAATTAAATTTAATTGCAATATATCATTGCAAATATATCATGGAAATATTTTATGTAGTAAATATATCATTGCAAATATATCATGAAATTATTTTATGTATGATTAAATTTAATTGCAATATATCATTGAAAATATTTTTATGTAGTAAATGTTTGAATTAAAACCAATTTATGTTAGATTAAAGTTAATTGCAAATATATCTTTGTAGATGTAGTAATTGTTTGATTTAAAACATTGTGACATGCTGAAAAATCGTCTTAAACTACCTCTTATCTAATCAATAGTTACCAAAGGCACACATTTGTAGTCCTAGATTAATAGCTTGAGGGTTGTGCTAAGTATCTTTAATGGAAATGAGTTTTTGAGATCACTCATCACACTATATGACCATTAACACCATGGTTATGTTATCTATTTCTAACAAGTGTTTCTAGATTTTATGTGAAAACATATATTCATCTTAAACTACCTCTTAAATAATCTTAATTATGCTGAAAACTATCTCTGAAATTAAGTATGATTTCACCATTTTATGTATAATGAAATTTATATTGTAACATATTTTTGTAGATGTAGTAAATGTTTGACTTAAAACTACATTTGCATAAAATATTTTGGTGAATCTAATTGGAATATAAAGACAATATGATTTGATTTGACATTGGAATGAAGGGACACCGCAAGGTACCCAAAACTAGTAACAACAAAGTAAAGAGAGTAAAGATCCACTCCAAGGCATCCCAAGAATCTCGGCTCAAAAAACTCATAAAATGCTGAAGAAGTTAGGTGTGCACTGTGGTCTAAATCCACTGCTCGATCACAAAACTCAAAAAAAAACTGACATTGGGCTCCACCAGAATAGCTCCATATAAGGAGTCTGTCAACAGAGTGATGTCGAAAGTGTAAAAAAAGAAACACTAAACATAATTCGATCAACTGCTTGCAAATAGGTGTGCCACAATCCAGGAACAAAAACCAAAGCAACAAGGCAAGGACACAAAATCCAAAGTGTCATGATCCAAGAAAAGCCAAGGTATAAAGGCAAGGACATGAAACCCAAAGAAGCAGGATCAACACCACACCCTCCCATACTGTTGAATGGGTGGAGTGTGCTACAAATCTGTATGAGTTGCCCAAAATAACTACTCGAACACTGACAAACTAACACTGAAATGCACCAGAATAGATCCCCCATAAGAGATACTGTCAACATGTCAAAAGTTTTGAAAATACATATACAAAATATCTCAACAAACAAGAGAGATACACTACAGTTGCTAAAGAAAAATGCTCAACACAAGAAGCATCATAATGCAGAAGGTATAGAAAGTGGAGCAAGAGGTCGAATGGTGGAGGATCCATGCCTGTAGAGTCCTCTCAATGAATGCCTATGTCACTACCACGAGTGAACAGATATCCACCCCAAATCAACACGGATGGATGAAGAAAATGTTTGCATATGACTTGGTGCAAAATGCACAATGGGTGCATGCAAAAGAACATCAGAATGTGTTGTCAGGTTGATCATGGCTGACAGCTGAAATCTCAGGTTTTTCAAGCCTGAGTGAAGGTACAAAACTCATGTGTTGCTCATGATCCTCAAAAAGAGTCGAGCGAACAAAAAAGGAGCTCTATCAATGTGTGATCCCAATGAAGTATCTGCTCGAAAACCAATGTCATGATGAGAATTCCATGAATATACATTTTTGGAGATTTAGGGATATCCCAATTCTTCTACACCTCATAGGTTTAGAAGCATCAAAAGCAGGTTCAGGCTCAAATACTGGCAGATCAATGTCAGTGGGTACAATAACAACAACTACAAGTGGACTAGGAGCATGGATATGGTTGTCCACAATATGATGGTGATTCTGTAGGCTAGCAAGTTTGTTTTGCAGGGAGTGTATTATTGTATCTTTATCGTGAATGAGTGATTCTAGAAGAGAATTTCACTTCTTGAGCAATCTATTTTCTTCCACAAATTTTACAATATCCTCTTGAAGTCCACATACTTCAAAGAAAAGCATATCATTCTCAGAATCCATGATAGGTACAAACTGTAACTCCCAAAGATTTAGGACGTCGGGCTCAGCTGAAATTGCGTCCACAATTGATTACAACACTCCTCCATATTTGGCACTTTATAATTATAATGCAAGTCTCAAAATAAATAACTTCAATGGAAAGAGCACGAAAAAACAAGCACTTTTGTAAAAAAATGGCACTCAAAACCGAGTTACCGATCAAAAGTTACAAGATTTTTAATATTTTGCTCTGTTATTTATTTTAGTTGCCACTAAAACAAAGTAAAATGTTGTTGCGTTCACCACCCAAATATAATTAAAGGGGGTTGAAGTTAAGCACCTACTAGTAGGAATCACAACTTTTAAGCCCTCATATGACCATGCCATATGACCAAGGGCTAAGGATTTTGGAAAGTGGCTCGAACGTTAGACAACCCAAATGGCATTTTACTGTATGCATAGGTTCCCCATTTTGTGGTGAAGGCTGATTTGAATTGATCATCTTCCTTCACCATGATCTGATTATATCCTAAATAACCATCCAACAATGAAAATATCCTAGAGCTAGCAACAACCTGTAAAATCTGCTCCATAGATGGAAATGGGTAGTGGTCTTTGAGATATGCTCTATTCAAATCTCTAAAGTCTACACACAGCCTGATTTCCCCAATGTTCTTTTTAACTAGAACCAAGTTGGCAGCCCAGCTTGAATGCTTGATGGAGAATATGATACTTTCCTCTATTAACTTGTTCATTTCCTTCTTCATTAGAGGCTCAATGGGTGGGTCGACTGGCCTTTGCTTTTTCCTGATGGGCTTAGCATCTGGATCTAGTTCAATTGTATGTTGTGCTAGCTTAGGATTGAAACCTCTCAAGTCTTCATAGCTCCAATAAAATACATCTGGAAACTCTTGGAAAAGTTGAGTGAACTCATACCTTTCTTTCTCTATTGCCACTTTTCCAATTTGAAGTGTTTTGCCTTCTCCAACTGAGATGGATTTCGAATCTTCTCCTTTGACTTGGATGTTAGCTTTCTCCTTTCTAAGTTGATCATTAGGATTGAAAATAGACTCTAAATTCAAAATTCCCTTTGTTATTTTGTTTTTTTTCAGTTGCACTACCTGATCACCATACTGTTGTTCTAACTTTTCCTGATTTTTGGCTGAGAACTCAACCTCTTCTTACAATAAATTGATTATTTTTTAGTCACTTTAAAAAACTTTCCAACTTGTATTATTGTCTGGTATTGATGTCCTCAAAATCATGTGGATATGTGGTTGAATTTTATCTCTTTTAATTTTCTCCACCACATCAAACATTTCTCCAACTATTGCAAGCATATCAATAGCTTGGTTCTCTTTCCTATGGATGGAGTTGATGTTGAAAGATCTCGAAAATCCTCCATTAGATCCCATATTCTATGTTCTTATAACTCTTGAGCAAATCATTGTTTGTAGCATGCTACCCTTTAACTTGATTTACTATCAACTCACTGTCACCAAAGACCTACAGATTTCTAATGATTTTCTTGTTTGACCCACTGAAGTCCATAAACCAAAACTTCATATTTAGCAGTGTTGTTAGAGCATGCAAACTGAAATATGAAAACTGAATAGTAATTAATGCCTTAAGGTGAAACCAACATTGCACCACCTCTAGCACCTTGTCTACTTCTTTATCCATCAAAGAAAAGTTTCCATACCTCATTATCATCTTTTTGTTCTGACTTGGTGATGATAGGAAGAGGATGATTCTCTTCATGTAAGAAATAAACACCTATCTCAGATTCTTCTATGTCCTTGTAGGGATCAAAAGCATGCACCTTGTTTACCGACTCATCAAGGTTCAAATATAGAATGCCTCCAACTTTAGTGTCAGCTTCATGTATGCTTGAATAGTCTTCTTGGTCAAAAGATTGAAAAATTTGCATTGATTGGGCTTGGAGTGTGAGGTTCAATATAGAAATTGGCAATAGGCTTATATCTGATTTTTGTATTTTTCCCCATACCTTGTTTTGAACAGCATATGTGATCAATTAGTAGATAGGTAGCCTCTAATTCTAGCTATGAAATCCCTTGACAAATATATGGCAAAGAGTGGTGGAAGATCAATCACAGACACATCTTGTAAAACTGTTACATTTGGGCATGCATGTAAGGTAAGGCTTAGTTCCTTGATGATTCAAATAGTTGATACTCCTGTCACATCTAATTTCACTACTCCTTTGAGTACTAGCTCATATTTTGTGCTCAAATTTATCAGTTATCTACTTTGGCATCACCGAACTACTTGCCCCTGAATCTATCATGTAATTATGCACCAAACGCTTCTCGAAAATCAATGACACATAGAAGGGTGGGGGATTCAAATTCTTACCTTTCTTCCCTCCATGGTTTCCTTCAGGCTGAGTTACATTAGTGATTACCTTCCCTTACACATGAGGTGGCTAATTTGAGGTTGACCAATCCTTCATGGTAGCTTGCAAGAGATCCTTTTTTCCTAGGAATAGAAATTAATTCCCACATAGATATGTTTACATTGGTCTTATTCATTTATTCAATGATATTAAATGGGAATGAACCATCTCTTTGCATCCCTTTGGCCTGCACATTCTTTTCTTGCACATGAGCTACAGACAAATAGTATTTGAGCTAGTCTATAAGCTAGCTTGGGCTGCCCTTCCACATTTGGAGCTGCATTTTTCTTGCCAACACCTTGTGGAGTGATGGAAGGTTGTGAACCACTCAAGTTTGGTGGTTGTACCTCTTCAATGTTCCTCTTCTTGGACCTTGTATTATCTACTACATTTTGAGGAGGTATTTGATTCATCACATAGAGAAATATTCAGCCTGCCAATTCACAAAGTGTGGTCTCACTTAGAGCTGCCCCTTGTTGAGAAGTTCCTTGTTGCTAATATATTTCTTAACTTACTTCACTTTCTACACCAATTGTTGTCACCATCAAAGCTTTCTTCAAAGCACCATTGAAGCACATAGATTGGATGTGAGGTTTGTTGTCATGGGAAACAAAAATCATATTCTTGAACCATATTATTTTTTACTGGCACTAGGGCTCTTGATGTAGACGCAACATTAGGATTATAGGGCTGGAAAGGTCTATTGGTAGGAGGCCTAACTTGATTATGATTTGTAGCTTGGAAGGGTGGCCTATTAGGCTGAAATGGTGGTCTATTTGGTTGAGATTGAGGCTAATAAGAAGGCCTAAAACCTTGAGCTTTCTACCTCTTAAGTCTAACCAGCTCATTACCCAAATTTTGCAATTATTTCATGACCTCTTGCAGCTCATTTGAGGCACTAGAAGATGAAGTAGAGGTCTTATTTGAACTCTGATTTCTAGGAGTGGGAATGGGAGCTAATGTAGGTGCTTGGCTAGTACTTGGGCTTCCTAAATCTGGATATAGAGGCATGGGTGGTCTAGGTGCAAGTTTTCCAGCCTGTATTAAACAATTCTTAGCCCTAATAGAGATGCTATAGGCTGCAAGCAAGGTTACACCTCCCATGAATTGAATCAACATTAAAATATCAAGATTTAAAGCTTTGAGAAAGTAAAGGAAAGAACATTTTGTTGGTGGTATCACGGATAATGGGATTCTATCCCAAGTTCTTTGAAATTTGAAGTTGAAGTCAGTTAGCTTCTCATTAGGAGTCCTCTTAATAGTTGTCAACTGCTCCAATACGGACAAGTTATCCCCCTTTTCTCCAAATTGGTCATGGAGGGTTGTGCATAGATTGTTCCAACTTGTGATAGAGCCTGCTCTCAAAATTTTGAACCATTGTAAGGATTTTTATTTGAAGGAGGATGCCAACAACTTAACAGCAATATCCATTCCAGCAATCTCATGAATTGTACAGACATTTGCAATGTCCTTGACATGGTCACCAGGAGTGGTCTGATTTTCTCTAGTAAAAAATGGAATTCTCTTTAATGCTGTAACTGGTAATGGATTATGTGAATTGAGAGCAAGTGAGTTGCTACCAGTAAAGTTGACATAAGGATTCAGTTGTGCCATTCTGATTCATCTTAGGACTCTTGTTGGTTGGATGAAAGGTATACCAGGTGGAGGAGTTTATAGAGTTTTGTTTGGTGGAGATGGAGATATTTGAATCCTTCTTCCTCTCTCTCCTCTTTCTGGGGACAAGTGGAGATGGTTAAATAATCCTTCTTCTCTTGTCCTTGACCTTGTTTGGATTCTTCTCATGAATCTTCAAGCTTGGACTGCTGAAACCACTTGATCTTATCTTCTGGAGTCTCCAGATGTGTAAATCAAGGCTCTTTTAAGCAAGAAACTTGTAAAAAATACACATCAACTTTGTTGCAATGAAGATGAAGACCTCTAAGGTCCCACAGGGCATGCCAAAATTGTTAGTGCAAAATCACAACACCCCTAGATGTTTCTTATATTTCTAGTTTGATAATGGCATCCAGTGTGATTGCACAACATTGAATTTTTTCCACAAGTGTGGGACTTGCAGAATTGGGAAAAAAATATCAAGGTTAAAGGCTTGTTCCTATTCCTTTGTTCAGGTGCATGCATTCATTTGCAGAGGATCTATTTTAAGTCCTATTATAAATCTTTCCAAGGGACCAAGGTGAAGAAGTTTGTAAAAATAATGAAATCTAAGCTAATGAAGGTGATGCACTGAGGAATGATGAACTCCCACTCTGCTGTTAAACAAAGACCATAGAAATAATGTAACTCAAATGTACAAATAACCAAATTTGCAAATGAAAAGATCAGAATGAATGCAATAGAAGTAAAAAAGGGGATGGAAATAACCCACGAGGATTATTTTATTGCTTCAGAGAGTTGATACAGAGCATTATAATGGCCAAAAGACATAAATTTGCATTTACAAATCTATCGAAGGTTTGAAAACTCCACAAAATTGCTACAAAATAGAGAGAGAGGGAGATACAGAGAAAAAATGTCTAACCATTGCAAAGAATGAATCCTTTCCATTAATAGCCAGAAGCAAGAGAGAGAAAACAGAAGGAGAAGAAAATCTGATCTTTTCCTCAACCACCAGCCATTAATCCCTTTCAAATCTGGCCTGCTAAAAAATCATTAAATTGAATTTTCACCTTTTACCTGCATGCTAGACAAGCAAAAAAAGGAAAATGGAATAAAAATGATGTCTTCAGAGTAATTTTATCTTAGCATTCAAGGCATGAGAAGACATTCTAGGGTTTTCTCCTCATCAAATCGAGTTAATTCTCCATCCTTGGCGTTCTGGAGAAGAACATCATAATGGCTCGAGAAAAAAATGACTTGTTCAAAGCAACCTAATATGCATTGAAAGTGTGAAATACATTTTTCGCATTTTCTCCATTGAAATCCACAAAACATGATGTTTTTATTCCTTCAATGCATAGAGGGGATCAATATATTTCTAAAAAATCTGATTTCATCCAAATCTAATCTCAGAATCGAAAGATATGCCCTCTGCAATGTTTTAGGTGAAACATGACAAATTTAGGTCAAAAATCGGGTCGCTGGGCCAAAATTTGTCATTTTCCTTCTTTTTTGAAAATTTGGAAAATTTCTAAAAATTCTTTGTTGCCCCGCCAACCCGATGACATGTGGCACATTCTGATTCGTTGGTGGGTCCCAAAACAACATTTTTCTCCTTCTAGCCCACAAGGGAAAATTTTCCCAAGGTCTTCCACCGGTGAAATCCCTACCATTGATGTGGACAGGTAGCGTGCTATAATTGGATGCAGAAATGTGGTTCATTTCTTACTTGTTGTGTTTTTGCAATTTTGGCAAAATTTCCAAAATTATCCCGACGCCGCAATCTCTGCCAATGAGTGGACACGTGGCACCTTCTTATTTGCTAATGGGATCGCGGGCTCATTTCTTTCCTTAAACCTTTTTGGCCAAAAGGGAAAAAAACCTATCTTTCTTCCAGACCCCGCTGATTAGTAGACACGTGGTGCCTTTTTATTGGTTGGAGGGGATTTGCTTCAATTTTTGCCTTTGATAATTTTTGGCAAAAAAGCCAAAAACTTTAAAGTCCTTCCGCCACCCATCACTCCACCTTGACATGTGGCATATTCTGATTAGCTATGAGTCTTAAACTTTTTCTTTTCCTTGAGGGCATTCGGGACAAAATTATACCTTAGATCTTTAGAAAAAGAGAGGGTGAAATTCCTAACTTCCTTCTGCCCGCTCCAACTTCCGCCAATGACATGTCACTCTCTGATTGGAGTGAAAATTTGACCTTTTTCCTTCCACTTCCCTTTGTTGGATCCGCGGGCCGATTTTTGAATTTAACTATTTTTCCCAAAAAATCTAAGTGCCAAAAGTTTCTCCTTGGCCTCGTGAGTGCACTTCATTCCTTCTTCGGTCCTGCAGGCTAAAATTTGACTTTGAGAATTTTAACCAAAAGATGCCTAAGCGCCAAAAAATTTCCCATCACTTTGTCAGTCCGCTTAGGCCTACCACGTGGCGCTTCCTAATTAGCTGGGGGCAAAAATTTTTCCTTCTTGGGCCCGCGGTTTGGAAAATGAACTCGAGTTTTTTAACCAAAAAATGGCTAAGTGTCGAATTAGCCTCCACATCACTACCAATCCGATAAATCTTCTTGGTAAAAATTCTCCCTTAGGCCCGTCGGTCCACTTTGGAAAATTTTCCCTTGTAAACTCCGTCGAGCCATAACTCAAAAAATACAAGGATTTAGGAGGACTTCTTTACCTTTCTGGAAAGGGGAAGAAAAATCCTATCTGATGAAGTAATACCTAGAAAATTTTGAGTTCCATAAATCCATGAAATTTGAGATGAAGCACATGGAAGGAGGAAAAGAAGGTAAGTTATCTAAAAACAATCATGAGCTTATTTTTGATAACATTTACCTTAAGATTATATGAAAGCGAGTTTTAGTCATGTAACAATGTGAATTATAGTTGATTAGTGAATAGGGGGGGCATAAAAAGATAGGGTTGAGGGTTTGACCCATCCCAGAAAAATTGGGTATAAAACAAAAATTATGTTATTAATTTTTAAACATTAATGATTTTGAATTTAGTAAAGCATGAATAACGTGTGGGAAATAGGAAAATTAAGAATGTAAAAAATTTATTAATTAATGAGGTATGAACAAGAAGAATTTAATGTCATTATTAAGTAATGTGGTGTGAACATAAAGAAAGAAATGAAGTTATTAAGCAACATGACATAAACAAAAAAATTAATGTAATAAATATATTACTCAAGGTGATAGTTAAATTATTATCTTGTGTGGAATGAACAAAAAACATAAATTGTTTTGAGGTTAATAAACAATATGGAAAATAAAATTATGGTTGTGATGAATTCATAAATCTATGTTGTAAATATAACTAACATAACATTATATGAATATGATAAAATAAAAACCTTTTATTTTATTCATTCGGCAATATAGAAGTTCTTAAGTAATATAGTACAGTTATCAACAATTACAGAAAGAAAAAAATAGAGATCATAATGAAGTTATTAATCAATTTGATATAACGATGACCCATGATAAATTCTTTTACATTAATATATGTTACCACATTTTGTTTCTCATAGAAAGAGTTTATGAAATCTAATTAGTTGTACCTTAACAATGCACACGTTGTCATAAGAAATGTTAACTAATCAACCACCACTACTAAAAACTTTGGTAAATACTATTTATGGAACAATATAACATTATAACTTAGTATTATATGTTGTGAAAGGGATACATATCATTATGTATAACCTTTTTTAAATCCTATTTAATAATCAAATTTGTAATTATGCTGAATTAATTTAATGGTGACATTTTATAATTGAAATGTGTCTTTTATTGATAGTTTAATTTTTTGAAAAAGAGAATCATTATGTATAAAATTAAAAGGACATTATATACTAGCTACAAGTATTGGAAAAATCAAATTAAAAACCCTATAATTCCGAATATCCTAATTGGTATGTGATAGTTACAAGATGATGCAAAGAAAGTATAGATGCACATAACTAAACAATTCGTACTTATTTTATTCTACATTTGAGGATCA
Source organism: Taxus chinensis (assembly GCA_019776745.2). Taxonomy (NCBI): domain Eukaryota; kingdom Viridiplantae; phylum Streptophyta; class Pinopsida; order Cupressales; family Taxaceae; genus Taxus; species Taxus chinensis. The sequence continues at coordinate 578,778,655 of CM034155.1, read as the reverse complement.
TTTCTTATCTTAATAGAAGTTTATTCTTACATATGGGGAAAAATTATTCCTTGAATATATTAATTTCTCCTTTGGATCTTATTTATACATTGTCTCATATTTTATTCTACCCATCCAATAACTCACTCTTCTTCCAAGGTTACTTGCTCTTACCTCAATCACTCTCCTCTCGAAGTTTCTCAACCAATTTTATCTTCTTTCATTCTCCCTCAATAAAATAACCTATTCCACCACCTCAAATTAGGGTTAGTAGATCACTAAAAATTATTCAAAACAAATCAAATTACAATGCTTCTTTCGTTGGCACAAAATTGTCCCCTTTTCTCTCAAGGCAATGCATGTTTGGTTCATATGTAGGTATAGAATTCTAGGGGTGTCTCTAAGTTCTCGCTAACTCCATTAGCATAATCTTGTCCCCTTATATGTATTCCCAAAAATTGAGGGTCCAACTCCTTCAAATCCCTCTATTCCACTTTTTGTGTTTTGGATTACAAACCCTTACTAGGTCTTGAGAAAATGAATGTCATGCATAAATTTGAATATAGTAAACTTCACGATGAAAGGAGGAGATATTCAGGAACCCATTACTGAGTTTTTAATTCATAAAAAATATTACTTCCATACCATCATCCAAGAACCCACTTCCTTTATAAATTTACCCTCAATGTAAGTCTTAGGACTATGTTTCGCTTCCCTCTACAAAATTCCAAACATAACCAAAATTTTAACCATTTAAAACTTAATATTTCTTCACTAATGGTTAGAGCACATGTTTAACAATTTTACTTTCAAATTTTATGCAATACATATTTGATTTGACCCTTCGATGGTCGTGCCCTAGTAGAACCAACTGTTTAATACAAAGGAACCCGAGGAGGGTTAATTTGAATATAAAATTCATTACAATTTGATTCAAGGATCTATATTCAGCCTAGAGGTTTGTTTTGACCCAATTCACAATATTATTTTAGCTGTGTTGATCTTGACACAAGGTCTATCCAATTTCTATGAGATCTCATGGCAAGCATACATGCACATTCTTGGATATGAAACCCTTGTTGGCAATGTAAGGAACTAGAACATATTTTAGTATACAATAATCTATCTAAGGATTAAGATACACTCATCCAATATTCCCAAGGGTTTTCTATGTTATCAAACTTGACACAACTCAAGTCTTATATGAATGAGCACCTAATACACAGTCACAATAAAGACGTAGTATTAAAATTTTGTTACAAACAATATTACTTATATGGCATACAATGAACCTTTTATATTCTCTAACACGATTTTTTTATGTTTCCAAACCTCCCCACTAAATTCAAACACAAACACATTAAATGATGGAGCACATAGTCATGCTAACAAACATCTCCTTATGCTATGCATCAAAACATGGGGTTATATTTTTCTCTAGATAAGGTACCACATAAGCTCATTAATAGTTACTTCGTTAACTCTCACATCTATCTTGAAGGGAGAAGGTCATAGCTCCCTAATATAAACTCAGAAATGCACTTACAAGACTGTTATAGATATCATAGTTCCTCCAACATACATTACTCATAAAAAGGAAATAAAAAAAATCTTATCAACAATACCTCTTCACTCTCTTTTACCCGACACAAACTCTCTCTGCGCAATAGCTCCAACACTCCATCACTTGGTGTCAGAATTCCAGTAGTTACAAGAGAAATAATACACACAAACACAATAAATCCATATTTTAATGATCGATACTCGTGACTAAGTTTTAATATCACTTTATCTTCAGTCTAAGAGAAAGATTACTTGTATACACTATGAAAATCATTATAATCATACAATAAGTTATCATAGATTGAATCATGATAACATTCAAGCATGAAACATACAAAACCTGAAATTTTTCCTTAATTTTTATTTTTGAATCTTACTTCTTGATTCACGCCTGGGTAGAATGAGGTATGATAGTTACATTTTACTTATTATAGTCCTTCCACCGTCTTTTATTTATATTACTCTTTCAAATTAGTTAGTTACAAACATGTTTAATAATTAGATCCCCTTCTAAAGGAGTTACTTTCACCTAACATGTTTGAACATTAGCATGAAACAATCATTGCATGACATGTGATGTTAAAAGGACCTAATTCCATAGTATTTACTTTATTCCACCCTCTTACAAAGTTCTCAAGATTTAATATTACATTAAATTCTCAAACTATTCCTATGTAGACCTTATAAATTGAAATATCCCTTTAGAGGGAAAATAATTCGTTTGAAAATTTGAAGTTCTAAACACTAAAATAAACTACTAACTGACACCTAAGGAACCCTAGGACTCATGAACACACTTAACACACCAAAAACAAAGTCTTCATGGTTTATTTTTCTAGGTAAGGTGATGCTCATGCATCATACTTTGAGGGTTGGAAAATATTGAATCTAGGGTTCATTTAAAAACCCCTCCTCCAAAAAAATAGTTTAGAATGGTTGGCGAATCTCCAAAATCATTTTTTACATCGATGGTGAATTTCTGAACAACTGTTTCGTGGCAAAGCCGACTGGGTTGGATGGTCGTCCATCATCTTCCGTACAGCCTAGGTCAGATGGAATCCAACCCATCCGTCCATTGTCTACCATCCAAACCAGCCATCCAACCTGGGTTGGAGGGCCATCTGGGACTATCATCCATATTCTATCATACAATCTAGGTTGGACAATGTACAAGCTAGGTTGTATGATAGACGATGGACGACCATCCAACCTATATTAGATGTCCGTCCATTGTCTTCCATCAAACCCAGGTTGGATGAGAGACGATGGATGGCCATTCAACCATAGATAATGGTTTTCCATCCAATCTAATTTGGATAGACAATCACTCTTTGTTGGATGTCGATATTAATGGGTACCCCCCTACAACCCCCTAGGATATTTATTATACCTCAGCAAATACATGCGTAAGTTAATTATTACATATAAATAGTAGGCAAACCGACCCATACAAATGACTTGTCGGTGTAAATTTTAGGTGAAGTAGGTGGAAACCAACTAATGAAAATTCACCATTTCCAATTTCCAAAGTCCCTAATATTCATGATTTTATGAAAATTCACCACTAAAATTTTCCCTAATTGAATCTTATAGTTGTGCCTTTTTCTTATTTTTCTAATTTATTTGTTTCTTCATCTTAACCCTGACTTGGTATTCACCTTCAGTTGGTTCATCATCTTGGTCTTCATTCATGTCTTTTTATTACGTTTCATCATGTACTAGATCTTCACAAATAAATTATGTTTCTTTATAGTATTCTTCTTCTTCATTTTCTTCCATCATCATGACTACTACTTGACTATGTTGCTTCTACTTCTCCTTTATAAAATCTGATGATTCATGGCTTCTATATTATTCTTGTTCTTCATTCACCTACTTTTTCTCAGCCACATCATGCTTCTCTTCATTCTTCATCTCCATTTCTCATTATATACTTCCATTGTCATGATCTTATTCATTTTCCAAGGTCTCTCTATCACTTTTCTTATCTTTCATCTCATTCTCTCCACTAATCCAACTCCACATGCTTGTGAGAGCTATCCAAGAACTCCTCATCATGAAAACTATTTCATTATCACTCTTAGCTAATATATATTGAAATTTATATGGCCCACATACCTTTTATTCTATCTCATCTTCACTCTTGTTCTTTATTTCGTCATTAAAGGATTCATTGCTGACATCTTCTTCCTATCCTTGAGTCCCTACATTAATCCATTTAAAGACATAGTTAGAATTAAAATTTGGAGTCTCCCAGCCTCTTAAGAAGTTCCATCAATGAGATCTTCCTCTTAATTAATTTGATGCTTCACTTCACCACTCTCTTATTCATACACAACTTCTGTTTCAACCTCTTTTTCTTTCTTTCTCACCCTTTTCACTTTTTTTTATCTTCCTTTTTTATCTTCTTATCTCTTTATTCAACTATTATTTCTTTCTATTTCTCACAATGAACTCTAATGGCCACTTGACTCCTTCCATAATCTCAAAAATAAGTATACTACCTTCTTTTTCTATGCTTGTAAATTTTATCAACTCTGCCAACTTCTCAACCTACATTGAGCTCCATGAATTCTTTCTCAAACCAAAACTCTTTCCTTCTTGCCTTATCTCTTTTCTTTAATTCTTTTTTTCTTTTTCCTCTCTTATCTTCCTCTTCCACTTCTCTATTTATTCCATTTTCCACTGCACACACTTCCACAAAACTTGTCAATCAAAAAGTATATATTCAAATCTCAAACAAAATAAATACATTCTATGATACCAAATGATGTAGATAAAATATATATGTATACAAATAAACAATTAACCCTTACTTTATTTTACATTTAAGGATCATTATTTAGTGTAATAGGGGTTTATTCTTGCATATGGGGTTAAATTATTCCTTGAAGATCTTAAGTTATCCTTTGGATATGATTTATACCTTTCCTCAAATGTTATTATAATCATCAAATAACTCACTCTTCTTCTAAGGTTACTTGTTCTTACTTCAATCACTCTCCTCTTGAAGTTTCTCAACCAATCCTCCTTATTCAACCATGAAACATTTGGGTTTTAGAATATTTCATATTCCCTGAATAAAATACCCTATTCCATCACCTCAAATTAGGGTTATTAGATCACCAAAAATTATTCAAAACATCTCAAATTACAATGATTCTCTCCTTGGCAAAACCTTGTCCCATTTTTCTCAAGGCAATGCATGTTTGGTTCATATGTAGGTATATAATTGTAAGGGTGTCTCTAATATCTCATGAGATCCATTAGTATCCTATTTTTCCTTTACATGTCTGAAAAAAAAATTAGGGTCCAACTCCTTGAATTCCCTCTATTCCATGTTTTGTGTTATGGATAACAAACCCTTGGCCTTGAGAAAATGACTATCATACATAAATATTAATATAGGAAACATCAAGATGAAATGGAGAGATTTTCATGAACCAATTAGTGAGTTCTTGATTCCTAAAAAATTTCACTTCCATGCCATCATCCTAGTACCCACTTCCTTTATAAATTTACACTCAAGATAAGCATTGGGACTGTGTTTGGCTTCCCCCCTTAAAACTCTCAAGGATAGCCAAAAATTTACCCATTGAAAGCTCAATATTTATTCACCAATGGTTAGAGAACATATTCAAAAATGTAAAGTTAAAATTTTAGGCACTACCTCTTTGATTTTACCCTTCAAAGATCATGCCCTAGGAGAACTAATTATGCAATACAAAGGAGCTCGATGAGGGTTAAATTGACTATATACATTACACTTCGATTGAAGGCTATATATTTGGACTAGAGGTTTTTTTTGACCAAATTCAAAATATTATTTTAGTAGTGTTGATGTTGACACAATTTTTGTCCAATTTCTATGAGCTCTTATGACAAGCATACATGCATAATCCTTGATATGAATCCCTTGTTGGTAATGCAAGGAACTAGAATGTATTTCATTTTACAAAAATATATCTAAGGCTTAATATTCACTTATCCATTCTTCTCAATGGTTTTCTATGTGCTCAAACTCATCACAACCCAAGTCTCAGATGGATGAGCACCCAATATATAGTCACAGTGAAGACTTAATGTTAATAGTTTTTATAAACAATATTACTTCTATGGTATACAATGAACCTTTTATAATATCTTGCATGAGTTTTTTATTTTTCCCAATCTCCTCGCTGAATTCAGACACAAACACATTAGATGATGGAGAACACAATTATTCTAACAAACATCTCCTTATGCTATGAAACAAAACAGGGTGTTAGAATTTTCTTGAGATATGCACCATCAAAGATCATTAATAGTTACTCAGTGAACTCTCACATCTATCTTGAGGGGAGAATGTCATAGCTCCCTGATATAAAATAAAAAATACACTTATAATACTATTATAAAGATCACAAATCCTCCAACATAAATTACTCATAAACAAGGAAATCAAACAAATCTTATCAAAAATACCTCTTCACTCCCTTTTACCAGGCTCAATATCTCTCTGCACAATGTTTCCAACACTCCATCACATTGTATTAGAATTTTAGTATTTACACGAGAAATAATACACACAAACACCATCAATCCATATTTTAGTGCTCAACACTCATAACTAAGTTTTAATATCACTATATCTTCACTCTAAGAGAAAGAATATTTATATACACTATAAAAAAGAATTAAAATCATACAATAAGTTATCACAGATTGATTCAAGACATCATTCATTCAAGAAACATTCAAAACCTAATATTTTTCCTTATTTTTTCCTTCTTGAAATTTACTTATTGATTCACACCTAGGTAGAATGAGGTATGACAATTACATTTTTCTTCTTATAGTCCTTCCACCCTCTTTTCTTGAGATTCCTCTTTTATTAATCAGTTACAAACATGTTTTATCATAGGATCCCCTTCCAAAGGAGTTAATTTCACCTAACATGTATCAACTTTTGCATGACTAACTCAGTTCATGACATTTGACCTTAAAAGAACCTAATTCCACTATATTTACTTCATTCCACCCTCTTACAAATTTCTCAAGCTTCAAGATTATACTAAATTCTCAAACTATGCCTATGTAGATCTTACAACTTGAATTATCCCTTAAGAGGGAAAATATTTCATTTAAAATTTGGAGGGTATAAACACTAAAATAGACAACTAAATGAAACCTAAGGACCCCTAGGAATCATGAACACATTTAACACAAAAAAATGTCTTTATGGTTTATTTAGCTAGGTAAGGTGATGCTCCAACATCGAAAGAGGTATAATCACTCAATTTATACTCTCGGTTTGATTGAAAGTTGTAAATGTGAATAAACTATGTTTAGAACCATTGTATTATTAACTCTCATAATTCATTTGGGATATTTTAAATAAGTATTATTACTTGAACTCTACTCTCAGTTCCATTGAGTAATGTATTTAACTTCGTTGAGAATCATTTTAGACTATTTTATCAACACATGCAAACTTATTGTTGTGAACAATATATTAAACTTGGAAACCCTAATTTTATGGAATTGGACACAAGTCAACCACTTCTAATCTCAAATTAAATTTTGAATTGAATTATGATTAAAAAAAATTGGATAATGATTTATCCTTTAATTTGCACCGATATCAAATCTAAAAAACTTAAAACTACCATATGTATCTTAGACTATTTGTAGGAATTGATAATTCCGTTGTGTTAAGTAATTGTTTCTAGGATCTCTGTAATGTAAATTCTCTAGGATGGTTATTTAATAATAATTTAATCTTAATCATATGACTAATATTAAATGAATATAATAGTAATAAGAAATATTTATCATGCAAGAAACAAGTGAGTATAAGCAATAGTGAAATAAGATTGAATTATCTTGTATTTAAAGATCGAAGTTAATTATAGGCTATAAAATGAATGGAATAAACTATATGTTTAATTTTTAATATTTATTTCAGAAACAAGAATACGAAAATCCTTTGAACATAATTGCTTAGATAAGGATAGGACCACCCGAGTGATAGTTTTTGAATTGGGAACTAGTGTCATATGAACAAATTTGGATATAATATCCTCAGGGTATGAAATTTTCTTCCTAATTTCACACTTTTCATACATAATTCATTATAGGGTTCCCATATCGCATCTAACCCTGCAAAAAAATAACACTAGTTATTGGCACAAGGACCAAAAAAAATATTAGATGAAATAAACAATGCATATGGTTGAGTTAGAATAGCCTCATTGGTCACCCAAATGTTATTATCATAGAGCTTTGCACGATATTTCAAACTATGTTTAATTCTAGTTTGCATGTGTGTGTGTGTGTGTGTGTGTGTGTGTGTGTGTGTGTGTGTGTGTGTGTGTGTGTGTGTGTGTGATTGAATTGGTTCCCATGAATTTAGGTTAACTTTGTGCTAGTTGCACCAAGAAATTGAACTATGACTAATTTTCTCACGAGATGAATGTGTGAGATGGAATTAAAAAATAAACCCTCATATGTAGTGAGTAATGCAACCCAAATGCAATCCTTAAATGTTGTTCTTTTCCCAAGTGGTACATTGTAAGTAATAGCCCATGTTTTTTCACCTCTAATAATAGTGAGTACATTGTTTGTATATTTCATTTCCTTATTTGAATTTTGACACTTAGTAACACAAAGGCCAAATAAAATAATTATAAAATACTTAAATTTAAATACCAAATGGTAATTTAGGAAATAATAGATAATGGATAAAAGCACCAAGAAGGGACACTAACACTCGATAGGTAGTGTCCTTACTGGGTGATACTGTTCCAAAGAAAATATAAAGAAATAAGAACGAAGGCAAAGATAGGGATCCCTATTACTCGACCAGAAAGATATAAATCTAGGAAGTATATGAAAAAAGTAATATAAACCAATCAAAGCAATATAATTACCAGGAAAAATGTGTCACTAGTGTCTAATCTTCATACTCATAAATAATGTATATAACAACATACTAGAGGCGTGATGTAATATTAATGAGTGCATAATTTTGTGTCTACATATTGTATGAGGCATCCATGAGGGTTCAAATTACTCATGTTATATCCCTAGTATATAATTTCTCTATATTGTGCTTTTGAAATTGAGTGAGACAAAGATTGTTAGGAAATATATAGTACTCACATTTTATATTGTGAGAGGTAGATTATAATGTATGAATTAAATATATTTACATAATGATAAATGTAATAATGTGATGTAAATGAGTTGTAATAACAAGTCATATAGTTATTTGAGCATGTTTTGATTGTTAAACCAAATTCACATAAATAAATAATGTGAGGGGTGTTGTTAAAACAACCTCCTAAAAAATAGGATCAACTTCTCTTATTTATTTATAATGTTTGATATGAATGAAAGTGTAGAAATATAAAACCTTGAATATTATTTTCTACTCCAAGACCATCTACCAAATTTCTTTGAAATAGTGTGTGGTTTGTAAATACAAAAATGTATCATATTACAATTTCACGCATAACAAGTAATAGGGGATATGGGTTTAATTGTGGTTTTACTAGAGTATTCCATCACACGTTTTTTAATAGGATATTTTTATGCCTTGATACATTTTGAGATCTAATTTCAGGTTACCTAGTGTTATCTTATCCTTTTGGATGGATGCATTTTTGTTATTACGTTTATATGATATGTTTTTTTCCATCATTATTCATCATTCTACCATTATTTAGCAGTTTTTCCTAGTTATTGAAATACTTATGGATTCCCTCTATTACCTTATGAGTTCTTATATATTCCTTATCAGAAAGAGTAGTTTTGATTGGAAATTTGGTTGTTGGTGACAATCAATAGTTTAGGGGACAATAGTCCCTCCTCATTATGGGGAGGTTCCCTTATTTAAGACAAAAAATGGAAATCTAATTATATACAAATATACAATCAAATCAAACCTGAATAATAATATTGTTGTGATGAATGATTCCATATCTTCAATTTTCTCAATACAAATGATGAAAAAGGGGGTAGGATTTCACAGGAAGAAACAACAAGTTATATGAGTAAGAGGAGTGAATCAGGGACACAAAGTTCAATATAACAAAACAGTCAAGAATATAAGTATTCTCCTTGGTTGTGCAAAATTATTCACTACTGTAAGACATGAAATGAAGAAAAAAACACATTCAAATATAGATACTTCAAAATCCTATCTTACTAAAGCATGCAGGGAAATTAAAGAACATGTGAATCAATATATATGAAAATCCCTGAAATACAAATGTAGATAGAAACAAATTTCCTTACACTATATTCAACGGATTAAACACAAAGTCTCAAGATTCATATACATTAATTCTAAAATTTACAAGATTCAAGAAATAGAAATAGAAAGGGCATAGATGGGAGAGAAAGTGTCTTCTTCTGTATTGATCAAAGTTTCTATATCTACATTCAGAAACACCAATATCTAATCCCATTACAATGAAAGATAAGCCTTATATAGGCTGAGGGGTAGTTGTAACAAAATTTCCTAACTAATAGTATTTTAATTAAGTGTTTGAAAATGAATAAATTAAGTACATGCGTTATATTTATTTACTGTTCAATTTCCAAAAGGATAAATATTACCTTAAAATATAACAATTAGATAGAAAATACTAAGAACTAGAGGAGGGAAAATGTGAAAGTGACACAACTGGAATCTTTACTTTGAGGACATGAATCCTGAACTTGGTCAGAGCATTGAAAATATACATATCTTTAGGAATGATCATGTTTGATATTTCATACAACCAGTTGTAGAAAGAGGACTAAATTTGTTTTGTAATTCTTCCATTTTGAAACATGCCCTTAGTGGCTTCTACTACAAAGATATCTAGTTTAGAGAGTTCTTCCATTTTCTCCTTATTGAATGATTTAAATTTGAACAAATCTTCCTTGATCCATGTATTTAATTTGGCCTTGAATTTATTTGTTGTACTAAAATTTCTTGTTCTTAATGAGGATAAAGCACTAGCTACTAAAGAAACTAGCCAACTAAGAAAGATATAGGGTAGGTTACCTCAGATTCTTGATGATGAATACGAGAGCTGAATGATGGACTACTGCTACAATAATATAAAAAAAATGAAATAGATTTAATTAGATAGATAAGGGTGGGGTTTTCCCAACTAAGTGGAAATAAGAAACACTTGACTTCCTTAGCAAATGTCAACCCCAATTATTCGATGAGAGGATGTAAACGAAAAAAACATGTAGAAGTAACATTGTCAATGAATCTAAAAAATGGAAGAGACTGATCTAAAGCTCATTAGATAATAATAAATAAAACATAAAGGTTACCTGGTCTCAGTCGATGTTAAGCTAGACTCTGGATAGGCAGGTTGAAAATGACTTAGGAGGATGGATCTGGAAGGATATCAAATATGAAGTTCCTACAATTTTTTGATCAGGTCTAGGTGCTGCAAAGACCCAAGAAAGCTAGAATCCACTTACATAAGAAGTATGACTGGATAGAAACCATAAAGATGGATAGGAAGATCATAAAAGGGACTATAATTTTGATAGAGTTCTTAGTAGGATAGAGGAAGAGAGTAGATGGGGTGAGAGTAGTAGTAGGATAGCCAGAAAGGCTATAAATTACCCTAAAATAAGAAAGGATGGTACTGAAAAGGTAGGTCAAGGGTGAAGAGGTAGGGTCAGCGGTGACTAGACTAGAATTTGATAGGGCTGAGATAATTCAAGTTAATATGGAAGCTAGCAAGAAAGAGGGGAGAAGAAGAGAGTTGTTAGGTGATTTGTAGATGTTGTAGATGCTTATCTTTACCTACAAGAGGTTAATCTAAAAAAAACAACAATGATCTGATGAAATATTAGATAAAATCACTATAAATAAGGAGATCTCATAGAAGGAGATTGTGATGAATGCAAAACATGTTTGATGATGAATGGGATGCCTATAACTAAATTTGGAAGCTCTATAAATCACAAAGAAACTATAGTTGATGTTTGATTTCTTGATTTCTTGTGATTGTGATTGTTTCATCCTAGAATGAGAACAAAACAACACACTTATAGGGTTGATGACGACTAGGATGCATTGCCACTGATTACAGGGAAAGTTTCCCTTTCAGGATTTTTTATTTAAGGAAGGATTTAGAGAATTTAAGAAGCTAACTGAATGATTTAAATCATATTGGCAGGATTAGATGACTTGGGAATGAATCTAAGGAGGTTATGGCATAGGAATAGATAGGATGAAAGCTAGGGAACTAAGGGGATGGATTTTGGACAAAAACATCCTAAATAGCAGGTTAGTTAGGGCAATGGATGAGGGTATTAATTAAGTAATACAAATTAATTAATTATTAAGGATGGATGGAAATTAACAAGGATGAATAATAAAATATGCGCATGCAGGTGAATGAGGGCATATATACTAATTTTAGGTGTCTACATTTTTCCCCCTTTTTCTTGATTGGTTTACGATATCAAGCCACGAGACAAAAAAGGGTTAGATGAGGATACAAGATTTGATGATAATCTCCCCCTAAAATGGGGAGTCGATGATGTCACAAAAAATTGATGACGCATTTCAAAAATAGTATATGGGAAAGGGCGGGTGGGGATAGGATGGGTAGAAGAATGACCAAAGGTAATATGGCCCAAGAAAAAAGGATAGTAATAAGGATGAAAAACTATGGTGGTGACTCCAATATCACTTTGGTAGGGAAAAATTACGGTCTTAATGGAGACAGACAATAATATTCTACGGGCCAGTGAGTGGGTGGAAACCACTATGGTATGGATGCAAGATGGAATGACCAACGGGTAATGTGAAAGTCATTGAAATATGTGCAAATGAATTTGGAAAGTATGAAAATTCCTTCATAAAAAGGAATCAAATAAAAAGGTCATGCGTTCACCAGGAACAAGGATGTGAAAGCATGATGCCCAATGGGACACGAAAAAGGCCGAGAAGGAAATGGATGAAGGAGATGAACAATGAGATAGTATGCCCCAAAAGGGGAAAAATATGGACAGGAAGGAAAAAGGATAAAATGTATGAATGATGAGATAATATTCCCTAAGAGGGGAAACATATGGATGGAAAAAGGATGAAAAATAAATTCCATATGATGGGAAAATTATGGCCACAAGGGTAGACTTAGTGTAATGAATGTAATTCCCTCAAAGGGAAAGATGAATATGGCCTAAAAGGAGGACTTCATGTGAAAATTAGATAGGATGATAAGATTACATTCCGAAAAGAGTGATGATTATATTCACGAAAGGTGAATTAACATACCCAAAGGGATAAAGGATATGACCACAAAGGTTGATTTCAAAAAGACAGTATACCTGAGTAAATTGCCACAAAGGTGGAATTTGGAAGAATGAATATGCCTAAAGGAAAGATAAATATGGCCACAACAATGGAATTTTCAATTGGCTTAGAATTACCTAAAAGGGAAATAATTATGGCCACAATAGTGTACTTTGCTACGAATGCCCAAAGGGAAGAATGCAATGGGAAGGGGAAAATCCCAAAGTGAGGATTGTGAAGGCCAGTCGACATCGATTAACACCAATCAATGATGACCCAAGGGGGTCAAGGGCGACCAAGATTCAATGGGATATATAAGACATGGGTCGATCGACGATGCTCATTTTCATGAGCAAACTTGACGAGAAAGAGTAAATCGAGAAAAGAGAGATTGAGAGACGGAGGCTATCGGAGTTGTGAGGATGCTCCAGAGAGTACAAAGGATGGTGAGTAACAAAACCGACACTTATATTTACATTAAATTCAATGTTTTTTTTTGAATTTTTGGTTAAAATTTGATGAAATTAGGTGTGGTTGGTGGTGATCTAGATGGGTTGACATTGATTAGGCCCCAGGGCTCATCATTTTAACATTGGACATGTTGATCCAACCTGAGTTGACATCGACTTGGGTATAAATTTGCAAAGTAAGTGTTTGATTTGATTTGGATTTATATTTGATGTGTTTTAAATATATTTTTAGATCATGAATCTGATATTTTTATGTTTGATGTGTGATTGCAAGCCTGAGAGACCTTGTATATCAGAGATCTAGTGGCGGCTCTTTATAATAAGATCAGGGGAAATGTGACTGATATAAAGTGGGACCATCTATCCACAACCACATTAGGTGGATTTAGACATTATTAGAGGATCCCATGAGATGTGGGGTTTATGATTTCCCTTGTCAAGAGATGGGATAGATAGACTGGTACATTCTAGTTCATGATAGGGAAGATGATTATCACCCTAGAGGATGTGTATCAGATCCTTATATTACCGATATAGGGGAATAAAGTGTGACCCTTTCTAGTGATGATAGATTAGTAGTTTTGAAATGGATATTTGGAGCTGATGTGCCCCTGATTAGGTTTTATTCAACAAATTTTTCCTATGAGAAAATATTTGAGGCTGGAGTGGGATGCAACCATTGATTTGTATGGTGATGATGGAAGTATCTTGTTATGCACTTCCAAACTCAGGAGGATTGTCAACACCAATCTGGAACTATGATAATTCTTCACCGGGAACTCCTTGCGCTATGATTATTAACTAATGCACAGCTCTTAGTTTGGTGGATGTAATCTGGAAACACAACAACAAATATAACACAAGAATACCATAGACTATGATAAGAAGGAATAATGATAATTCTAAAATATCAGTGTAAATTATAATATCAACATGAAATTGTTATAATCTCACCCATGAGGTTCTTCAAGTGTTATTAACTTCACTTTCCTTCAAACAATAACTATGGTAGAAACTTCATAATTACACCTCTTAATGGCTTCTTCAACACACCTTTAAACTGATGGCTTCCTTTACACACTTACTCATACAATATTTCTCACTACTCTCTCTATGCTAAATGAGGGGGGGTGGCCTCTTTATTTATAGGAATTCAGGCTTATCCACCTTATCTCTAAGATAGGATAGGAAATATCTTCCGGTCAATCATATTCCATGCCTAAACTCTTGCCTTTACATGTAGGCTTATATTCTAAGATAAGATAAACCTTATCATCTCACATGGGTTCCACCTTTTTAGACTTTTCCACAAATAAAATACACAAAATATTTATGACATCACTCATTTTCCTTATTACAAATATAATATTTCTAATTCCTAATCATGTAGACCCTACTTCTCTACTTATCCCAACTTTGACTTTTTAACATTACCAAACCACTTACGACAAATATTTACTTTTTACAACATTCCTATTGTACTTTGACTGTTACCATTCTCTATATTATTGGTGGCACCGTAATGACGGCACCGTTATCTTCTATTGGACGCCACTACTAATTATACTTAACAACATCCTATTCCTAATACATACATTAATAAAATAGAAATTATAGAGGAAAATTTTAATGTCGACATTTTCCCCCTTCCTAACTTCTACTCCGTCCTCAGAGTAGATTATTATGGAAATTCTAAAGCTGGTGCTTGGAAAATCTTTAACTTGTCATGGTTGACCCATTTTCATGCACAACTGCTATTTTGTAGGGCCCCATCCACTTTGGAACAAATTTTCTCTATCTTCTTTTTTTGTATTTGGAATCATATACTAGAACTAAGTCATTCACATGAAATGGAGACCAATGGATCTTTTCATCAAAGTATTCCTTTTGCTCCATTTTATTCTTATAGCTTGTATCCTTCACTATTTATCTTATTTTCTATAGCAAATGAAGATGTACTAACCTTTTTTTTACTGAATCACTTTCATCCATACTTTCATTTTTCATAACTCTCACAATGGGAATATCAAACTCAATAGGAAGAACTGGATCAATGCCATAAGCCAACTGAAATGGGGAGTATCCTGTTGCTGACTTTGATGTTGTCCTATATACCTACAATGTTGCATGAATCCTTTTATCCCACTTATGTACCTGCAAGACTACATCTTTTGCTAGAATTTGACATAACACAAAATTTGTTAATTCCACCTGTCCATTTTTGCTTGGCTTGTATGTTGTTGCCTTCCTGTGCTTAATAGAAAACTTGTTGAATAGGGCTTCTACCACCTCATTAATGAAGTGGCTTCCTTGATTTGTTACAATTTCTAATGGGAAACCAAATCTGGTGACAATGTGTTCATATATGAACCTTTCCACTTCATCCATGGAAGATGTTTTCAATGGCCTATCTTCAAACCACTTGGTTAAATAATCTATGGCAACTACAATATACTTATTTTGGCATGGGGTAGCTAGAAGTGGACCTACAATGTCTATTCCCCATTTTTCAAAGGGACCAAGTGGAAGAATAAGGCATAATGGAGTTAATGAAGTCTTGTGATTACCATGTGTTTGACAAATATCACATGTCTTACAATAATTATAACAATATCTAAAAAGAGTGGGTTAGTGATAACTTGCATCCAAGATCCTTCTTGTTGTAAGTTGTCTAGAGAAGTGTCCTCCACATGTACCATTGTGGAATTCTTCAATCAGCTCCTTCCCTTGATCACATCCAACTACTCTCTTGTACTGTCCATTAGGTCATATTTGAAATAATACTCCATGTAGAATAGAATATGGATGACTGGCTTGAGTAATCTTCCTCTTAGTCTCTACATTGACACCATCAGGAAACTTGAATTCATTCAAATAATTCTAAATATCTATGTATTCACTAGGGATTGTGTCAAGGGATAACAATGCTACATCTGGGAAATCATCATCATCACAAGATGAACCTAAACCCCCATAGGCTCGAGAGATTGCATCTGCATTGACATGCTTCTTTCCTGGCCTATCTATAATATCAAATTCAAATTCTTGTAGCAAAATTATCCATCTTGCTATCCTCCCTGATGGGTTAGGCTTATTTACAATATATTTTAGAGTCTGATGGTCTGTTAAAACTTTAAATTTTTGCCCTAACAAGTAATTTCTAAACTTCTTTACAGTAAAAATAATAGCTAGAGCCTCTTTTTCAGTTACAGTATAATTTATCTCAGCACTGCTCCCAAAGTAAACTGGATGATCATTCTCATTTCCATCTTTTTGGCTCAGAGTACTTCCTAGTGTTGCATCTAAGGCATTAGTATACACAATGAATGGCTTGCTCCAATCTAGATTCTTTAAAATAGGTGAAGACACCAGGGCTTCCTTCAGTTGTTCAAAAGCTTCATGCGCCTTATTTCCTGGTTCATAAGTAACATCCTTCTTCAAGAACTGGGTTAGTGGCTGTGTAATCTTTAAGAAATTCTTTATGAACCTTATATAGTAACCCACATGGCCTAAAAATGATCTCAACTTACTTCTATTCATAGGAAATGGTAACTCTTTGATTTTTGAAACTTTATCAGGATCAGTACCAATACCATCTCTGGATACAACATGCCCTAACAAAACACCTTTAGAACATCCAAAGACACACTTTTTAGGGTTTAGTGAGGCTTGTGCTTCATCTAACCTTTGAAATGTTGTCTCCATCTGGTGTAGGTGCTCCATCTTGCTCCCATAGATGTAAAAAATCATCTAGAAATACTCTGATGAAGTTCCCAATGTAGGGTTCAAACACCCTATTCATCAAGCGTTGGAACATTGCCAGATCATTACATAACCCAAACGGCATAACTCTATAAGAAAACGTTCCCCAAGGAGAGATGAACGTGGTCTTCAGCTGATCTTTCTCTGCTATATGAACTTGATTGTATTTGTTATATCCATCAGCAAAACTATAGCACTCCTGGCCAGCTACTTCGTCCAAAATCTGATCTGAGAATGGAAGAGGGTAATGATCCTTATTTGTTGCCTTATTGAGCTTCCTATAATAAACACAAATGCATAACTTCCCATTCTTTTTTATTGAGATCACAATGGGAGAAACTCATTCTAAATTCTCCACAGCAAATATGAATCCTACATCAAGCAACTTATCTATTTCTTCTTTTACAGTCTTGGAAAAATTAGGATTCATTCTATATGGCATTTGCTTTATGGGTGCTTAGCACCATCTACCAGCTCAATAGAATGTTCTACCCAACTTACTTGATAGAGTTCCTTGTAATCAAAAGTGAATATGTGTATGTACCTTCAAAAGAGCTGGAGGTAGGATTCCTTCTCACTCTCCATCACCAGCATCACCAATCTTTATTTTTTGGAGACGATCATCAATTTCTTTTTTAGATAATTTTATGGGGTCATGAGTTGGTGTGACTGGAAGGATATCCATGACCAAAACATCAACCTCACTTTCTTCATCTTCGGTGTCCACTTCACTAGTACTAGAGTAATCAAAGGATGTCCAATCATCAGTTTCATCACTTAAATCCACAGGTTCTGCCTTATGATGCTGAGGGATCACATTTATCTTCACCCTCTCTCTACCACGTCCAAGTGTCATGAAGCCTTCATTCCAGTAGTTTCTTGCATGAACTCCCCTTAGCCATGGTCTTCCCAACAACATTGGGTACGCAACAGTACCATTTTTCATCACCTAAAAATCTACCACACATACAACACCCATAACAGATATTGCCAAATTTGAAACTACACCTTCTGGTTTAGTTTTTCCTTTATTTAATGACCTTAACATAAGTGTTGAGGGGCGATCAATTTTTAAACCCAACATATTCATTACAGACTTGGTCATTACATTAACTGTAGCACCTCCATCAACTAAGACATCATGAATTGAAATACCATTACATGATACCTCATCTTGTGGGAGTGTAGGGATCTGCCTTTGCCTCTAAAACAGGGACCTCAACCTCCTTCCTTTGTTGAGCATTGAGTCCACTTCACAGCTCCTACCTCTTCTAAGAAGGACATAGCCAAGAGTTTACCATATGTAATTATTTACAGGCCTTTTAGAAGATCAAGATGGAGTATAGTCCCTTCCCTATGAAATCAGAAAATCCTACACACCACCAACTTTCTTTTCCTATGTTTCTTACTAGTTTCTCCTTTCATCTTCTTAGGATCATTTCCATCTTGGTTATCTTTTTCTTTCTTTCTTTTTGTTAAAACACATCTACTTCATTATTTATGCTCTTATCTACTACATCAAAAGAATTAACAGGTGCTTTCCCTTTATCATTATCTTATTTGTACTAGATGTAGAAGCTCTTTCTGGACAATTATACTTATAATGACCCTTTTTATAGCAACCATAACATACAACTTTAGAAATATTTATTTTTGGACCTCTATCTCCTCCCTGAGAACTAAATTTCTTTTCCTTGAAGAAGATTATAGTTAACTGACCCATCTTCCTGAGTAGATCTTCATACTTAGTAGATGTACTAGGAGAAATATTTGTGCTCACCGAGAGTGGTTGTGGATTTTGGACCAAAGGTGCTGGTGTAGGCTCTACTTTAGCAATAATTTCTTTGGGATCCTCTTCCATGCTTTCTTCTTGCCTTCTTGCAATCTCCTTTGTTTGTTTAATGGTAGTTGGGCGGTCATACTTCACTCGTTGTCTGATATTTAGCTTCATCCCAAGAATAAAGTGCTTACAGAGGATATTATCCACGCCATTCATTAACACATCCGCTAATCCTTCCTTCTGGATCTGGGCATTCGAGCTTCCTCCTTAGCTCTAGAACATGAGCATGATAATCTCTTATCTTCTCCTTCTCTCCTTGGGCTAGCTTTGTGATCTCGATCATGAGATCTACATATTTCTATTGTTCACCAAATTCTTCAAGAAAACTTTCAGTTAATAAATCCCATGAGTTTTTCACATTATCACCTAGTGTTTTAAACCACCTAAGTGCTGAACCATCCAAAAATGAAGGAAAAAATTCAGTCCATTGTTCCCTTCTTATGAGGCCATTACAAATATAAGATCGTTTAAACTCTTGAATGAAAGAGGAAGCATCTTCATTAGATTGGGCTGAAAAAACAGGAATCTTCCTCATTTTTAAATGTAATCACAGTTAAATACCAACTCACAAGTACAATCAGTAAGACTTATGTGTACAAATAATTAGACTCTCTATAATAGGAAGTGACTTAACACATTTCTACAGTAAAATAGGAATGACCACGGTAAACTATGGTAAAACTTGACTTACTGTGGTAAAAACTGATTTTACTGTGGTAAACACTATTTACGGTAAAAATGAAGTTACTAGGGTAAACACTATTCACGGTAAAAAATGAAGCTACTAGGGTAAACACTATTCACGGTAACAAATGAAGTTACTGTGGTAAATACTATTCACGGTAAAAGTGACTTTACCATGGTAACTCCTATGCACAGTAAAAACAAGGTTACCCTCCAAATGATTTCTGACTAAGTGGGAATATCTCTCCAGAAAATCCACCAACAAGGAATGGTCCCGGCAACGAAACCAAAATATCATCACCAATTCGGCACTATGATAATTCACCACCGGGAAACTCCTCGTGCTATGATTATTTACTAATGCACAACTCTTTAGTTTGGTGGATGTAATCTGGAAACACAATAACAAACATAACACAAGAATACCATAGACTATGATATGAAGGAATGATGAAAAATCTGAAAATATAGGTGTAAATTATAATATCAACATGAAATTGTTACAATCTCACCCATGAGGTACTTCAAGTGTTATTGACTTTACTTGTCTTCCAACAATAACTATGGAAGAAACTTCACAATTACACCTCTTAATGGATTCTTTAACACACCTTCAAAATGATGGCTTCCTTTACACACTTACTCATACAATATTTCTCACTACTTCTCTCTATGCTAAATGAGGGGGGGTGGTCTCTTTATTTATAGGAATTCAGGCTTATCCACCCTATCTCTAAGATAGGATAGGAAATCTCTTCTGGCCAATCATATTCCATGCCTAAACTCTTGCCTTTACATGTAAGCTTATCTTCTAAGATAAGATAAACCTTATCATCTCACATGGGTTCCACCTTTTTAGAATTTTCCTCAAATAAAATATACAAAATATTTATGACATCACTCTTTGTCTTTATTACAAATATAATATTTCTAATTCCTAATCATGTAGACTCTACTTCTCTACTTATCCCAAACCTTGACATTTTAACATTACCGGACCACTTAGGACAAATATTTACTTTTTACAACATTCTTATTATACTTTGAATGTTATCATACTCTACAATATTGGCGGCACCATACTGACTGTGCCGTTATCTTCTATTAGACACAACTACTAATTATACTTAACAACATCCTACTCCTAATACATACATTAATAAAATAGAAATTACAGAGGAAAATTTTAATGTCGACAAGATCTCGATTTCCATGTGATCTATCCTAGGTTGTGGCTAACATTATTGATCATAGGACAATATTTTGATTTGGTACTACCTTATTAGGTCAGGTCTATCATAAGCTATCAAGCTACAAGGAGGGCAAGGATCGGGGCTAGATGTAGGATTTTTATTACATTGCTTGGCCTATGAGCATATAACAGTGATCAGGCCACCAGGGCTACCGTGGGTCACAGGGGACCATATTCAGCGAGAGGTTACATTTTTAAGATGGAGGGCTGACCATGCCTTCAAAGAGAGGGGAGAGAGAGGAGTAGACTGATACATGAACAGGCTAGTTGATATTGATGTGGATTAGGTAAGATGGCAGTTGTATATGGATTTCTTTTCTTGTCCCAGTGTAGATGTAGAATTGTAGGGCTTGAGATGGAATCGGTGGCTCAAGTAATGGAGGACCAAGATGATCAAGGACACATGGTTTGAAAGAGTGAGGCCACAGTTTGAGGTTTTCCAATCAGTTTGACATGACCCTATTTTATATAGGAGAGAGGATTTAAATAGGGATTTTCTTAGCCCTATCATGGCCATTCTATTGGAAGAGGAGGTCATACTGTGGGATGGTGATGATGATGTGGGAGTCAGAGTCAGCTACGTTGAATGACATGTAGCAGCATGGGAAGTTTGGAGAGATGAGGAGGGAGAGGGGGAGGATATTGAGGATATAGAGGTGGATGCTATGGTGGATCCTGGAGGAGATGAAGAAAAAACAAGAGAGGATACATAACTGGCACTTTTTCATGTAGATATCGATAAGATGGGAGTGGAGAGAGATACATCCTTAAAACAACGAGATGTGGTTACTGAGGAGAGGTAACATTACCAAAGGTAGAGGGATGCCAATAGGGCCCACTTTGGAGACCTGACTACCATTGTAGTGACTAATTTAGCAACTGGAATTTAGGTAGCGGCACATGGGTTAGGATATATGGCTCCCCCTAGCACAATTGGGATAGATAGATATCTAGAGCTGGCTGCCAAGGCCAAGCGTTACAATGATATCGTGATTCACAGGCTACCAAATATGCTTCATTACTAGGAGCATATTTATTGGTAGGTGACAGGTGGGGATGGACCATCTAGGAGTGCAACAAGTGTGGCCCAGTTGAGGTGAGAGGAGAGATCCCTGACAAGTGGAGAGGGCACACAGGGATCAGGTGTTATACCTTCCCCTGGAGGAGAGGATATACAAGTATCAGATATGTATTTTACATATTTTGATGACATTTCCACATTGAGGGATTCCTTATAGCTGGTAATGATGTAATAGTACTTCTTTGTCATATATATATATATGATTTTGGTTCATGGATCATTATTGTGTTATGTTCTTCCATGTGTCTCTTGTGTGATGTGATGATTTTTATTCTAAAGATATGATGATCTTATATTATATATTGTGATGATGGCTTCTAAATTAGATGTGATGGTGAATTTATATTAGATATTAATTTTACATTTGATGATGATGATGAAATAGATGTTTAATTAGATGACTATTTAAGATTCAAAATGTGAGCATGGATAAACATGTGTGATGTTAGGATTATATGTTTCATGTTTAGATTAGATGGTGGTGGTTTAAATATAAATAATCCAATGAAACAAGAGAAAGTTTAAAATGGATGTGATTAAGAATAAATGTGTGGTTAGATAAATAAGTAATATTGAATGAAAATAGAGTTATTAAGGAACTAATGTGATTGGGTTATGATGAAAAAATCCTCATAATAGTGGTGATCATGGATGATATCCCAAAGAGCCCTACAGTTCTCCGTGTCATGACCTAGAGTATGATGAAAGGTGTATATGTGATGAGAATTGAACCGTGATGGCATCCATTGGTTTGGATTGAAAGGTTTGAGGGGGGGAAGTGTGATGGCCAAAGTCTAAAGTAAATGTTCCAGGACCCCCATCTAGGATTAAATGTATATACCATGATAGGAACTGTAAGATGATAGGGTTGATGATGAAGAAGATGGACTGTTTTGGTTTCTAAGTGGTCTAGAAGAAGAAGAAGTGGTGGATGACTTAGGTTTGGATGGTTGGGTGGATGGGAATACTTTTGAGGAAGGAATAGGTCCTAGGAGAGAATCAGATGGTTTGGATTATGATGAAGGAGGAGGACCTAAGAAATATGGATGTGATCCCAAGATGGATGATGGAGATTTGGTCTTGATAGGAGGAAGGTAAACTTTCCTATGAGGTCATACAAGATACCACTATGGAAGGAAGCCAAGGTATTTGGATTTAGAATTTTGAGTAGCGCCATTGGAAGGGATAACAATAATATCTACTAGAGGATCTAGGGATGATGTGGTGACGAATGGTGAAAGTAAATTCTACATGAAAAACTCCAAGGAGGGAGAAGGTTGGCTAGATGTAGGGATTTATGGCTATGTAGATGAAACATGAGGGTCACCTATAGTGGCTTTCACCTGAAATGCTCTCTAATATTTTTTGAATGATGAAGGTGGAAAGGAAACAAAAGGTGATAATGGGGATATGGTTATAATTTTCGATGCATTAGGTGTAGGTAAAATCTTAGAGAGAGGAACCGGTAACAGATGTACAAAAGGTATCATACGTAAGGGTGGAATAGATGTGGATAGAGTAATATGATATGCTAGATTTGGTGGGGATGGAGGCACATGATATAATGAAATATGTAAGATAGATATAGGTGTAGGATCCACAATGGGTGTAGGTTTGGAAATGATGAGAATTATCTGGATGAGGAAGTGTCTTAGTTCTATGTGAGACCCCACAGATGTGGGATGTTATAAGATAGGGGTAGATGGGACATGAGTGTGAAGCGGCTCCTGAGTGGATTGGGGAGGTGTAACAGGTAAAATAGAATACGTGGATATGGGGGATGAAATAAGTGAGGTGGCCCTAAGTGAGGAGATATGCAATACAAATGCTAAGGTATGTATTATATCAGATGATGTGGGAATGGGTTAAAAAATATTTGATAAGCATGTCAATGTAGTGATGGGTGCATATGAAGAGATAAGCATAGCTATGGAAAGTTTAGAGGTAGTGAAAGTGGAACTAGTTGCGGTCATGAGAGAATTGGTTGAAGTGAGGGAGGTAGATAGGGTAATAATGGATGTGGTGGATGTAGGAATAGTGTTTAAGGGGATAATGGCACAATACCCAGAATAGAGGTAGATAAGGAAATGAATGAATCTGATGGTGTAGGAAGTGTTTGATGTATAGTATTGATTAAGAAAGGATCAAATAGATGAGATGTATAAGGTGAAGATGAATTTGTTGGTGGGGGATTAACAAACGGTTGTCTAAAGACATCATGTGATGAGGATTGGGCGATTTGAGGAGATGTAGGAGAATGATGATGGATAGGGTCACAATGAGGTGATGAAGATGGGAAAAGAATGGGTACATCTGTTATGGTGGGCTCATCATAGGTGTTCCTAGGTGAGATCGGAGGGGAGATGCCATAAGATGGGGTAGGATTTGCTGACCAATACCTATAGAAAATAAAATCATAGATGGGGTTCTTGTGAGGTATATCCATAAGAGAAGTAGGTACGGTGATACCGGTTGACGTAGGAAGGACCTAGGGTAATGGGTACAATGATGGTAGAAGATAAGTAGGAACGATGTGTGGTAACGGGGATAAAGGTGACAAATTATAAGGAAAATAAACGTAAGGTGACGGGGATGAAGAAAATGGTATATGAGGAAGAGGAGCATAAGCTGATGAAGGTGAAGGTGATGGGATATAAGGCATGGGAGCATAAGGTACTGAAGGTTAAGGTGATGGGATATAAGGCACAAGAGAATAAGATGTTGAAGATGAAGGTGATGCAATATAAGGCACAAGAGGATAAGTTGTTGAAGGTGAAGGTGATGGGATATCAGGCACATGAGGATAAGGTGCTGAAGGTGATGGGATATAAGGTATCGGAGGATAAGGTGATGAAGGTGAAGGCGATGAGATATAAGGCATGAGATGATAAGGTGCTAAAGGTGAAGGTGATGGGATATAAGGCACGTGCATATAGGGTGTTGGAGTATGGTCTTCGGATTGATGTGGTCAAGAGATGGAAGGTCTGCAATGAATGAAGTCATAAATAGGACTAGAGGAAGGTCAAGAAGCATATGATGGTCTAGACGAGGTCATAGAGGAATACTGAAAACTAATCAAAAAGATATTTTGTTCCATTATTAACAAATAAAAAAGAAGACAATTTTTTTTTGTGTTTAAGAAGAAGTGTGAAATGAAAATGAGGATGGCTACAAGTGGACCTAGAAGAGAAAAAATATGTTTGGTTTTAGGTAAGTTCTGGATAGGAAATGTCTAAAGGGGCCTCCTGTTAGGTGATAAAATCCTAATTGGTGAACTAGGTGAAAGGAATTTTTCGATGTGTTGATTTGGTTTGTGAAGTTTCAGGTTTTGAGTGATAAGATCTGAGATGCAGATTATTTAAACCCCATATTTATATTATGTGCATAATTAGGATGAAAAAGGAATATTCTTTTTAAACCCAAAACAAGATGTGATATTTTATAAGTACACAGCCAAGAAAGGAAGGTACAATGTAAAAAGAGAAAATAAGGAAAAGGATAATACCTGGATATTTATTTTCCAATTTATCTACACTTCTTAAATGATAAACGATCCAAGCCATGAGCTAAGAAAACAAAAAATTAGGGCCTCACGCTGTAGGGTAAGTGCACGAAGTTGGTGGACAATTCCGTGGACATAAAAACCCGAAATAAAGGTACCGCGATCGCGGTTTTAAAACCGCAAGTGCGGTCCTAAAACTGTGATCGCGGTTATTGAATTCTAGGTTCGGTAATTACCGAACCTAGTTCCACAATCACGGAACTCTGAGACAAAATTTAACAGTCCCGCGACTCGTTATTTTCCTAATTTTCATTTCGAACCGCGACTTTTCCTAAATGTTTTTCACTCGTACTTTCAATACTATCTCAAAATTGCTCATCGGACTTCTGGATAGCGATAGATTCAACCATGCCGCCAAGACGAGGAGGTAAGTCCCCAATTGTAATCATTTTTTTGCATTTTAGGTTGTTTTTTTTGCATTTTAGGTTTTTTTTGGCATTTTCATGGGTTTTGTGAATTGTTTGTTTATGTATACAATTTTATTGTTTTATCAGTTGGTCGGCAAGCTCGGGCTCGTGCAAACCGTCAAAACATTCCTCAAAACCCACCGAACATTCCTCAAAACCCTCCGAACATTCCTCAAAACCCTCCTCCAAACATAGATCCGCCCCCTGTGGCTCCTTCTGTCCCCACTGAGCCAACAGGAACGCAAGATAATATCATTGGAAGAATCCAAGAAAATAAAATTGTCATTGAGAACCTAATTCAAACTATAAGAAAAAATCATGCTACAAATCCATCCCGCATGACTTTAGCCAATACATTACAAACATTGATTGGTGAAGTCGAGTCTGCAACCAACCAAATACATAGATGGAACACCTTTAGAAGTGACTGTAGGTGGTGGTAT
The DNA here is from genome assembly GCA_019776745.2 of Taxus chinensis. Classification (NCBI taxonomy): domain Eukaryota; kingdom Viridiplantae; phylum Streptophyta; class Pinopsida; order Cupressales; family Taxaceae; genus Taxus; species Taxus chinensis. The sequence goes on along the minus strand of CM034155.1, from coordinate 578,752,310 downwards.
GCGGATAAACTATCTCATGCGGCTGTCAAAGACAAAAAAATTGGAAAAGACATCATTTGTGCATTATTTACTGACCCTAGAACCAATGCCCCCCCTGCAGTTACTTGCAAACGGTTCCCAATCCATTGGTGCCATGATGATAGAATCAAAAACAATTTTTGGGACCGATGGTGGATGGTTTTTGATTATCCACCATGCAACAACAATGAGGTTCCTCTTTATTTTTTGAAGAAATTATATTGTGAGTTTGTGCTCAATGAGGTCCTGAATTATTTTGACTTTTCAGACTTTTTTGGTCAAGGAGGTGGCTCTGCACAGAGTAGACCTGGTGCATGCGTAGGTCAGCCTAGGATCCCCCATGCCCCAAAACCCCCACTACCTTCAGTTATCCCTCCTACAGTGAAGGAGGTTATGGAGATTGATACATTGCATGCATTGAGGGAGCTCACTGACACTCTCACCCAGCATAGCACCCAGATTACATCCGGTGATGTTGGTGGAGGAGCCAGTTCTAGTGCACCACACCACTGTGGATCATGTGGTGCCGTATGCACTGCAGGTGAGACATCATTTGCTGGTTCACAGGATTTTTTTTCTATAGATGAGATGCTGGAGAATGTTTTTTGAATTGGAGCCACTGATATTGGTCTTTCACAGGTAAATTTTAAATAAATTTAAATAATATATATATATATATATATATATATATATGTACAATAGTTTAATTCACATGTTGAGATATTAATATATATATGATTGTACGTCATGTACATACATGTAAAAAACTAATTTTTTATTTTATTTTAAATAGCAAGAGCTGGTGAAGGAAACATCCGGTGTTGACATGCTAGCTACTGCGGTTGGGCGTGTTTCAAACGTAAGTTTCAAGTTGTAAAAACTTACATTTTTAATAAATCATTTAATTGCACTAGATTATTATTATAATTTGTTTCACGTGTATGTTGTACATGTATTAATATTTTTCTCTTTTATACACAGGAGCCTGGCGGGTCATCATCTGCTCAGGGAACTGAAGCTACTGGCATGCCTCGCATGATTTTTACGCAGGTTAGTTACAAATCTCTTTAAACACTTTGTTTCTAATTCTTGGACCTCTGTGTACATGAGTTTCACTTTCTTATACTCAATGTATATAAAATACATACAACAACTACCATATATAAAGTTGTAATTTGCTTAGAATACCATAGTATCTCACACTTGTACACATGCTCTGCTGCATTTTCAATACTTCTAAAATTTTTGTAATTGGAGATACATGTCATAATAGACTTGAGGTGCTTACTTTAGGTGAAGAGGATTATTAAGTGATTATTATGGATGTGGACCCTATCCTCTAGATCCAGAAATAGAAATCTCATTAGTATTTTTTCTAGGTGGTTACTGACCCAATCCTCTTGATCTTCTTGATCCTCTCGGGCCAGTTGATAAATTCCCTTATGTCTCGTTTGTAGTACTAAACTGGATACACATGGTCTACATGTTCCCAACATCCAAAATAATGACACGTACTGCACTGTCATAGGTATATTATTTGTACATGATGAACTTCTCAATCCAATGTAAAATGATATCTTCCCATATCTACTTATTTACCTAGACTATATCTTGATTCTCAATAACTACCTCTAGATATGTAACACCATGAGTCACGAAGGAAAAGATACTTGACAAGGTGGAAGAGATCAACTCGTAATCAAAATGAATGATAAGAGTGATGAAGAAATGTAAAAAAGGTTATTAAATCCTCTTGTACCCTTTATCTAAAAAAATATATGCGTACTTTCCATATGATTATAAGTTTTATATGGATTGGTGTACTGAGATTTAAGAATTTACAACATCATTGTATGATCAAGAAGTGAGGTTTGTATTTACTTGTTTCTTATCTATTAATCCAACATTTATCAATACTATATTGAAATGGGGGTAATTTGTAGTACCTAAATGTATTCCCAACACTTGGAAACATGAAGTGTGTTACAACTATAATGATATATATCTCATTCACACATAACTTGAACAACTTAAGGAAATGCCTCACTCTATATCCACTTCGCTTCTACTAGATAACAAGTATTCTCCATCCCAACCCCTCACAAATCACTGCACATGTTATTGAACATATGCATAATCCTCCATGTGTCTCAGACCTAATTTATTAGACATCATGGACATGTTTGTAGGTTTAGGATAAGTTAAACTCCAACCTATCCACCCCCTACGAACCTATCCCATACACTTCTAATATTAACTTTTTCAAAAGGGTTACTTAGCTTAGTCAACCTAGGTAGTACTTTTAGGTTTGTTGAGTAAGAAATCTAACGATTGGTCATATATAAATATTCATTCACTAAAACCTAGTAGGGTGACCTTGGAAAATTCAAGGATCCTCTATTCTCACTCTAATAAAATTAAGAAGAAACATTGGACCATTTGATTCCTTAAGAGTACCCATAACAACAACAAACTACCAGTTTGAAGTTATCCATGTTTCTTCCCATAGATCAAACATGAGCTAAATTTGTGCATGTTTCCATGTGTGAGGGATGAATCAAGGGCTTGTATTCTATTATATATTATGCCACACCTCATAATGGGTTTGAGCAGCTATAATGTAATTTAATTTAACATAACAACCAAGTCATTGTAATTTAATTTAAATAAATAAGGAAACGTTGTATTTTGCAAACGGTGGGTCATGGCACCGAACCGCCTGTGCCGGCACGTCTGGGTGGCCAAGTGAATGCTAGAGGAGGCGGTGTTTCGGTGTGCGAAAGGGTCGTTGCTTCCGGGCTACTTCGTTCGGGCGTAGTCCCTTAAGAGCCCTGAGACCAAAATATTGTTCAAATTCGACAGGTGACTACTCAGACTCCGTGGCACCTAGAGAGGCCTTGTCTAATCCGGCACCTCGGCATACGGACCCTCTACAATAGCCTCTCTCATTTTTTTCTTTCTCATTTTGGTGCTCTCGCTGTCCTAATGTTTGCAAACGCGCAAAATAGTGCAGTTGGAGCCAGTGTAAGGTTGTCAAACGTTGTATTTTGCAAACGGTGGGCCGTGGCACCAAACCGCCTGCGCCGGCACATCCAGGTGGGCAGGTGAACGCTAGAGGAGGTGGTGTTTTGGTACGCGAAAGGGTCGTTGCTTCCGGGCTACTTCGTTTGGGCTTAGTCTCTTAAGAGCCCTGAGACCAAAATATCGTTCAAATTCGATGAGTGACTATTCAGACTCTGTGGCACCTAGAGAGGCCTCGTCTGATCCAACACCTCAGCATACGGACCCTCTACAATAGCCTCTCTCATTTTTTTCCTTCTTATTTCGGTGCTCTCGCTGTCCTAATGTTTGCAAACGCGTGAAATAGTGCAGTTGGAGCCAGTGTAAGGTTGTCAAACGTTGTATTTTGCAAATGGTGGGCCGTGGCACCGAACCGCCTACGCTGGCATGTTCGGGTGGGCAGGTGAACGCTAGAGGAGGTGGTGTTTTGGTGTGCGAAAGGGTCATTTCTTCTGGGCTACTTCGTTCGGGCGTAGTCCCTTAAGAGCCCTAAGACCAAAATATCGTTCAAATTCGACGGGTGACTACTCGGACTTCATGGCACCTAGAGAGGCCTCGTCTGATCCGGAACCTCAGCATATGGACCCTCTACAATAGCCTCTCTCATTTTTTTCCTTCTCATTTCGGTGCTCTCGCTGTCCTAATGTTTGCAAACGCGCGAAATAGTGCAGTTGGAGCCAGTGTAAGGTTGTCAAACGCTGTATTTTGCAAACGGTGGGCCGTGGCACCAAACCACCTATGCCGGTACGTCTGGGTGGGTAGGTGAACGCTAGAGGAGGTGGTGTTCTAGTGCGCGAAAGGGTCATTGCTTCCGGGCTACTTCGTTCGGGCATAGTCCCTTAAGAGCCCTGAGACCAAAATATCGTTCAAATTTGACGGGTGACTACTCGGACTCCATGGCACCTAGAGAGGCCTCGTCTGATCCGAAACCTTGGCATACGGACCCTCTACAATAGCCTCTCTCATTTTTTTCCTTCTCATTTCAGTGCTCTTGCTGTCCTAATGTTTGCAAACACGCGAAATAGTGTAGTTGGAGCCAGTGTAAGGTTGTCAAACGCTGTATTTTGCAAACGGTGGGCCGTGGCACCGAACCACCTACGCCGGCACGTCCGGGTGGGTAGGTAAACGCTAGAGGAGGCGGTGTTTCGGTGCGCGAAAGGGTCGTTGCTTCCAGGCTACTTCGTTTGGGCTTAGTCCCTTAAGAGCCCTGAGACCAAAATATCTTTCAAATTCGACGGGTGACTACTCGGACTCCATGGCACCCAGAGAGGCCTCGTCTGATCCGACACCTCGGCATACGGACCCTCTACAATAGCCTCTATCTTTTTTTTCCTTCTCATTTCGGTGCTCTCGCTGTCCTAATGTTTGCAAACGCGCGAAATAGTGCAGTTGGAGCCAATGTAAGGTTGTCAAACGCTGTATTTTGCAAACGGTGGGCCGTGGCACCGAACCTAGTTCTTCAACATTGACAGTAGAAACATTACCTAGTTCTTCATTGCTTACAGTAGTTGGGATTGAAGATGAACCTCTTCTAGATTCACGAAGTTTCCGCATTCGCTCAGCATTTTCAATTTTGTTGGCCTCTAATTCGTATGGTGTTTTTTTACTTAATGACTTCCTTTTTTGACTTCGTTTTTTGTCTCCCATGATGTTTTTGCTTTTGGTGATAAAAAAACGTGCCTGGAAAAAGACAGAATTTCGCAGTAATTCGTACGGTAAGGTCAGAGAGTAAAAATCACATGGTAATTCAGACATTGGGATGTGTGTAAATATGATTTATAAAGCACGAGCGAGCTTTATAAACCGCGAGTGCACTTTATAAACCGCGTTCGCGGTATTTTTACAAAAAACTGCGATCGCGGAGCTATTTTCCGAACCTTAGCCTCGGAAAATCTTTGTTTTTCCCCAACCAAAGCTATGGAAGGTCATTATGAAGTGCAAAAGGTCAAAAAACCTCAAATCTGCTCTTCCAAAGACTTGAACCATGCTAAAAAACTGAAAACATTTCACAAAAATGGTGCCATCACGTAGGGTAGACTCTTAGCTTTGTAAAAATATTGTTTTTAAAGTGAATAGAATAAGATAAATATCATTTTATAATTTATTACTAACAGTAGGTCCTTAAGACATTTTTTCCCGTGAATGTTCATGTCTATGTTTAAGACTGTAACTTTTGTTTCGCTTATAAAAATATGATAAAAATTATACCATCCTAAGCATGGACAAATTCTATACACCTTAAAAAAAAATAAAAAATTGATTTCGATATTTTTTGATATAGTTATGGTGGGCAAACGGAAAGCGCTCCATTTTCTAAATATTTTCAGACCACTTTCACGGAAAAAATCATAAAATAAAAAATATTGCTAAAAAAAATACAAAATAAAATCCATCCCAAGATAGACAACTACATCTAACGTTTCACCAAAGGAAAAAAAAAATAACAAGATTTGGTCATCCAAAATGCGGGCAAACTGACTATAATCTTATAAGTTTTTTCGAAAAAAAAAAGTAAGTCATATAATTTTAAGTGTTTAATATAGCTAAACTTATCCGTTTTTTACAAAAATTAGTATTTTAGAAATTAGATTCCAAATTCTACGATTCATATTTATATAATATTTTCTAATTTAGAGTGCATGTATAGCTAATAATCCCTACAAGTTGAGATTTCACTGTTTTTTGCAATATGACGTCCACGGATGACCCTATATTTGTCCATCAACTTGGTGCACTTACCCTGTAGTGTTAATGGAAAAAGAAATATATAGAAAATAAAGAAACCACCTAAAGGGGGGTCCCACTAGGCATGTTAGGAATGTTGTACTAAAATTTCTTGTTCTAAACGGGGATAAATCACTGGATACTAAATAAATTATCCAACTTATAAATATAAGGGGTTTAGGTTACCTCGAATGTATGATGTTGAATACAGATGTTGAATGATGGATTGCTGTTGTAATAAGATCTACAAAACTGAAACAAATTGAATTAAATAGATAGGGGTGGGGTTTTTCTGAAAAAATAAGATCCAAGAAGCACTTGAATTCCTTGGCAGATGTCAACCCCCATTGTTAGATGAGAGGATGTAAAATCACAAAACATGTAGAAACAACATTGTCACTAAATTTAAAAAGATAGAGAATGATATAAATATAATTAGATGACAATAATTAAAAAATAAAGGTTACATGGTCTAGGTTGACAGAAACCTAGAATTTGCAAAGGTAGGATGACGGTGACCTGGGAGGATGGATCTGTAAGGAAATCAAATATGCAGGTCTTGTAAGTTCTAGAGCTAGTTTGGGAGCTACAAAGACCTGAGAGAGATGGCATCCACTTGCAGAGGAAGTCTGAAGGGATATAAACCAAAAATATGAATAGGAAGATGGCCAAAGAGATTATAAGTCTGATAGAGTTCTTAGGAGGGTAGAGGAAGAGAGTAGATGAGATGGGAGTAGCAGTAGTAGAAAGGATGGTACTTAAAAGGAAATTCAATGATGACCAGGAAGGGTCAGCAGCGACTGGACCAAAATTTGATAGGGCTGAGATAAGTCATTTAAACATGACAACTTACAAGAAAGAGGGACAAAGAAGAGAGTTGCTAGGTGATGGGTAGATGTTGTAGATTCTTCTATGTACCTTCAATAGGTTAATCTACATGAAAATAATAATGATTTGATGAAATAGTAGATAAATTCACTATAAAGAAAGATATCTCATGAAAGGAGATCTCAATTAATGCATAACCTGTTTGATGATGAATGGGCTGCCTATAACTGTCACTAGAATCTCTAGAAGTCATAGAGAAACTCTTGTTGATGTGTGATTTCTTGATTTCCAATGATTGTGATTATTTCCTCCTGGAATAAGAATAGAAAAAAATTATAGGTTTGACGATGACTAGGATGTGTCGCCGCTAATTAGGGGGAAAGTTTCTCTTTCAGGTTTGATTTTTTATTTAAGGAAGGGTTTTGTGATTTTAAGGTGCTAACCAAATGCTTTAAAGCATATTCGTGGGATTAGATGACTTGGGGATGAATCTAAGGAAATTATGGCATAGGATTAGATGGGATCAAAGCTATAAAATCAAGGGGATGGTTTTAGGACAGAAGCATCCTAAATAGCAAGTTAATTGGGGCAATAGATGAGGGTATTATTTAATTAATAATATCAATGTGGATGGGATAGTTGGGCATTTGAAGCCCTAAATGATTAATTAATTAATACAACTTAATTAATTAATAAGGATGTATGGGAATTAACAAGGATAAATAATAAACTATGCACACACAGGCGAATGAGGGCATATATACCAATTTTAGGTGTCTATATCATCCACTAAATTCCTTTCTATAGAATTATGCTTATAGAATTGGAATCGAAGAGCTTGTAAGTTATAAAATATATCTGAGTTGAATGATTCTTCCTTATTCTCCATGTTCTTCAATTCATTCATAACCTCTTCAAAACATTTGATCTTCCACTTAACACCATAGACCCAGTTCTTGGATATATTATTTTTGGAATCATCAAATATTTTATGGTAGAGTAAAATCTACTCATCAGTAGTTCTCATGATTCTTAGATCTTGAATAATAAATAACCATATCTTTATTTCCTTATCAATACCAGTGATTGCAGAATTTAATTGATCCTGAGATAAGGATATATTATCATACATTTTGTATGGCTCATCAATGAAAATCAATCTAGAAACTATCATAACTTTCACCCATGCTTCAACAGCTCTACCAAATAAAGCATGCTTTTGAATCTATTTTATATGTTTAATAACCTCTTCATAAACAACATCTTGAGGATAATGTGAGGAGAGAGGAGTGTGATCTAGAGGGAAATTATAATTTGAGAGAAAGGATTTAATAAAATTAGATAGAACCTGAACCTGTTCTTCTAGTTGTTGTGTTTGTTTTCTCTTTTCTACTCTTTCAATCACTTTGGAAACAATATCTATGAGGTTCTTTACTTTTCCTTCAAAATTAGATTCTCCAAGAGATGTTCTTATTAATTCTAAATCTTCCATAGTTATGTCCTTTTCATTCTTATCTATCTTTGGTTTGAAAATTTCAAAAAAAAATTGTCCTTTGGAATCAAAGGCCAAATGGGAGGTTTTTTTGGCCTTCTTTTGTTGATGAGGATTTGAGAAAATTATAAAATCTACTGCATCATAACCAAGAATAACAATCTATGATGAGGCATTCCTTTTCATGTTGTTGTCAACCCTAAGTTGAACCCATGTGAAAAAGTCACTAGAAGATGGAGTTGGATAAGGTGTCAATGTAAGGACATTTGGAGGAGGAAGAGGTTGAACAATGGAAACATTAAGAGTAAAAAATCTGGTGGAAGAGAATGATGGTATCATAACCTCAATCTTAGGCATCGAGGCAATATATTTCCCTGCATTAGGTTCAATGATTTTTACCTTATTTTTCTCATCACTTTCTTTTTCTTCTTCACTCTTGTGTTCTTCAACCACTTGTTTTCATTCATATTTTTGCTATCCATCTTCATTCCCACATCACCCCTTAGTTAACTAAACTTTTTCCTTAGAATGTAGTGGTATCTGATCAAGAACCTAAGCCACCTCCTCAGTTGACTCTTGAGGATTTTCTTTTTCTTCTTCCTTTTCAAGTGGTTCATCAATTTCATCTTCCTCCTTTTCTTTGTCTTTTTTTGTATACACCTTGGTTACTGAATCTAATGGTGAGGAAAATGGATTTAATTGAGTAGGATCTTCCTTGTGAGAATTAGAGGCCTCCTAAGAGGAATATGCCTTCAGTGTTTGTCTGTATTTTTTTTTTTTTCATGAACCACTGTATGGTTTGTTTGTCTATTATTTTCATTTTCAATTAATGATCTAGTACTAAAGAAACTAGAAAACTCTCAATATGAAGGGTTTATCATACCTCAAATGCGATGTGATGGAGATGGTCGTAAAGGTGATTGATCTCCACTACAAATCTTCTCAACTACAAAACTAGAGAAATCTATGCTTAGATAGTATATGCGGGGGCTTCAAGAAAAAATTTGGCTCCAAGAAGCGTTAACTTCATTAGCAGATGCTAAGCCCCATTTGATAAAAGATGATAAAAGTAATGATAATAAAGAGGATAATATGCAGAATATGAGGCACACAGAAACTAGAAATGCAAAAAAATAAGGCACATACAAATTTGATCTAAAAAATGAAAATTAAAGGTTACCTGACCGGGTTAATGGTGACCTAAACAATGCAGGTGTAGGTTGATAGTGACCTAAGTGGATGAAGTTACACTGTAATAGAATTATACAGACCTATAGAGACTTGAATGTACTCCATGAATTACAGGGGTCTGTAGATATTGTGAACAACCTATAGAAGGAGATCTCATGCAGAAAAAAATAGAGGATAATAGGAAATAAGGATGTAGATGGGATTTTTGATGTATAGGACTTGGGTCGGTGGTGACCATGGTCGGGAAACTAGAGGGTAAATGGACTAGTTTTGATACAACAGTGAGGTAGGATGACAAGTATGGGGTCTGAAAGGGATGACAATGAAAAAGTACAGAAAGTAGAAGGATAAAAAGAAGAATAAACATGATCACAAGACAGGGTCGATGATGACCATGGTAGGGTGATAGTAACTCGAGTAGGATAGATCAAAGATGAAGTAAAATTGATGGGATACATGACCTACAAGAAGAGAAACTATAATAAAAGGCTAATAATGGGATTCCCATAGCTACAAAACCTGGAAGATGTTATATATGATAAGATAGAAATAATATGATGATAACTGAATAAAATAATGCAAGGATGATGTTAATCTCATGTACAAGTGTTTATGAGTGATGTAATCAAGCTAGAAGGGAGCTCTACTAGGTCTTTCGATGTTACACATATGCTCAAGCATGAGAAGAATCTTGCATGTTGTAAGAAATCTTGGGTATGTGCATGCATCTGATTGATGAATGGAAAGAAATATTTTACTTTTATAGGGTTGACGGTGACTTGGCTCGGTCACTGCTGATTGTGGGGAAAGTCCCCAACAGGATATATATTTTGATTTTGGTATGATTTTGTGCTTTTAAGAGTTACAAAGGTACTTTACAGCATGTATGTGGGAAGGGGTGATCTAGGAATGAGATATGCGTGAGCTAGAGATAAGGGTAGCTTAGAAAAAGCATATGGATGCATAGGATGTATATTTAAAATGAAAGAATCATAAAAATAGAAGGTTGGTTAGGGCATGGATAAAGATTAATTAATAACTTAATAAATATTATTTAATTAATATTAATTCTATAGGAATTAAAGGTGATGGGATAAATAAGGGATATGAATTAAATAGTTATGTGTACGCGGGCGATAAAGGGTGGTGACACCAAATTTAGGTGTATACATTTTGCTCCTATGTGTTGAGTGGTTTGAGCTAGCCAACTATGAGACAAAAATGATGAGAGCTGGATGAGGATTAACGAAAGGTAGATGATGAGATCCCCCTTAAACATAGGATCGATGACGCTATAGGGACATCAATGACATGTTTGAAAAAGGTATATGAAAAAAGGCAGGTGAGTGAATAAAAAGGGTAAAATGACTACCAAGACAAGATGCCTCAAGCAAAAAGGGATCACAAAAAAAAAAACTATGGTAGTGACTCCAATATCACATGGAAAGAGGATAATTGTGGTCTCAACAAAGATGATAAACAACATTTTTTGGGTCATTAAGTGGGTGAAGATCATTTCAATATGAATATAAGCTGAAATGACCAATAGGTCATAGGTAAGTCATCAAAATATGCACAACTATATGCCAAAAGTATACAAAATCTAGCGTACACGAGGAATCAAACGAAAATGTATGTGTCCATTACAAAAAAAATTATGGTGCCCCAAGAGGAGAAAAAATATGGCCCAAAAGGAAAATTGAAAATACCAATGCCGAAATAAGGGAAGTACATTATGGTAATAAAAGACAATATGCCCCGAGAGGGGTAAAGTATGGCAACAAGATGGACTTTGTGCCAATATTGGATAATATCATGAAGTAAAATTTATAATGGAAGAGAAAAAACATGGCCACAATGGTGGACTTTGAATGTATATACTCCTGAAGAAAAAGAATAAATATGGCCACCAGGGTGGAATTTAAAAGTAGGTATGCCTGAAGGAAGAGAATAAATAATATGGCCATGAATGTGGACTTTGGAAAAAAAAAAAATTCCAAAATAGGGATAATTTGAATATTGTAATAAAATTCCCAGGGGAAAAATGTGTATTTCCATAAATATGAACTACAGGAAATGAATGGTTAAGATAAAGGTCCCAAAGGGGAAATATGTATGGCCTAGTGGGAATTAAGATGAGAAAGATATGATAAGACAAGATAAGGAGTAGGATAAAACACAACCTTAATGATAGCTACCTATAAATATAAATGTCTCTATGTTATATCAAGGAACGTGTGAGGAAAATATAACTCTAATCGCATTAGATCTAAACAAGAGGGGGATCAAATTTATGCAAGGAACATGCAACCGAAACCAATATTATCAAATAACCAATGATCATTAGTTGTATCAAAGATCATAAAAGAAATGGATTATATGATCTCATAAACCTAATGTTGTCATGAAAAAATGGGTTCTAGATGTATCTTGTACATGGGAAGAGGATTCTCTAAGATTTGTATTCCCTAAAACTATGCCCCAACTTTGGGAGGGGGAAAGAAAAAGATGGTTAATGCGGAAAGTCTGCCAGAAGAAATTTGATCAATACAGGAAGATTTTTTAGGATGCTAGTAAAATGGAAGGCTGATAAATGTGGGAAGCCTTCAAATTCCATAAAAAGGAGAATTCATCCTTTAAGGGTATGGTCTACTTTACACTTAATATAGATGGCATAAATTATAATATGATATCTTTCCTTTGAGGGATGGATCTATTTCTCTTTCTTCTTCTTTTTCTTTTGAATTTTAACTTTTATTTACATGCTTTTGATTTTTTTTGCATAAACTATCCTTCGAGGGATCATTATATTTTTAATGAATTTGATTTTAATAACAACATCTATGAATTTTGAATTTTTACATGGGGGAAAGTTGGGAATAGATAAGTAGACAACTTAGGAGGGGATAAAGAATGTAGAAGAAATAACCATGAATCCTTTGTATGGTTGCAATAGGTGAATAAGAGGGTGATGGATGTAATTACTGTGGATTTCTCATTAACAGGGTGAACCTATCCATAAGGAATATGCTATGGTCAGATCTGTGGTGCCCATATTTAAGGTCACAACCATTGAGTGACAAAAGACCATAAAATTCTAAATCATCACAATGAGATATGGAAGAGGCTAATATGGAGTAATGATCTAAAGATATCACTAATAGCACATTGGTAAAAATTCTAATAATATAATGGTCACAACTACAATGCATTAATTGGTTTCAGTTATGGTTTACCATCAAGGGAGGCCAAATGATAAGCTCTTGACCCATACATGTGTGTAATAATATATGGTCCAATCCAGTTAGGGGAAAACTTTCCACGTTGGCTCCTTTTAAGAGTAGTGACATTCTTTTTTTCTTTAAGGATGAGGTAATTGACATTAAATTCATGATAGGATAATATAATATCTTGTGAAGGATTGTATGCAATAGAGGAGCGAGAAATAAAAAATAATGCAGTTAAGGAAGCAAAAATATGCATCCCTAACAAGACAAAGAGATGGTCCCCCAAGAGAGAGACAAATATGACCACAACACTGGATTTTGATGAAAATAAATGGTTCATCAATGGAAGGAAAAATATTTCCACAAAGGTTGGCTATGATGAAGACGATGGTGTCCCAAAATAGGCACAAATATGTCAACAATGGTGAACTTTGATGAGGAGGATGGTTCCCCAAAATAGGCACGGATATGGCCATAACGGTGGACTTTCATGAAAATAAATGGTCCCTTAATGAAAGGAAAAATATGGACACAAAGGTGGGCTATGATGAAAAATATGGTGCCCCAAAAGAGACATGAATATGGCCACAATGGTAGAATTTGATGAGGAATACGATTCCCTAAAAGAGGCAAGAATATGTCCACAATGGTGGACTTTGATAAAAATAAATGGTGCCTCAATGAAACGACAAATATGGACACAAATGTGGGCTAATATGAAAACTTTGGTTCCCCAACAGAGACATGAATATGGACACAATGGTGTAATTTGATGAGGAAGATGGTGCCCCAAAAGAGGCACGAATATTGCCACAATGGTGGACTTTGATGAAAATAAATGGTCTCTCAATGGAAGGACAAATATGGCCACAAAGGTGGACCTTAGAATAAAATTGAATGAGATGAAATGTTCATAAAATATGTTGAACACCTTGGAGATGAGGGATCAGGAACAATGCATCTAAGGAGATGAGAAAATGGCCACAAAAGTGGTCTTAGGATGGAGATAAAATGGCAAATAGATAAACTAGATAAAATAAAATGAGCTGGACCTAGATAAAGTCAACGAGGAATTCTGAGAGTGAAGTCCCCCAGAATTAAGAGGGTCACTCGATGGGTAAGGGGATGGATTGATATGGATAAGAGATACAGAAAGATAAATAACATGGGGGGGAATGTTCCCCCCACAAAATAAACTATGTTGGTAAAATAGGATGAGCTAGTGGATGTCGAAGGAGATTAGAAAGAATGTCGAAGAAAAACATTTGTATTTTGATTGGATAAATGGTTGGTTAGTACAATGATGATTAGATAGGCCAACAATATCAATGAATAATAGAGGGCCCTCTTGAGGAAGCCCAATATGTGGAGGAGAGATGATAAAGGTTGATGTGGATGAAGATGTAAAAATAAAAATTGGATTGGTCATAGTGGATGAAGAAAGAAGAACCCCTTAGATAAGATATCCATCTTTCTCAATAAGATCATAGATTATTGATTGGAGGGAGTTAAAATACCAAGTGTCATGACCTAGGGTGCGGTGGTAAGCTCAAATATAATTTGAGGTGAACCATGATTATTTCTTACTTCAACAGCTAAAATATTTGATGGGAGGAAGTGTGATCGTAGATGTTCGAATTAAATGTCTGAGGATCTATTTGTATGATCCCATAGGAGTAGTGAAGGGAATATTTATCTTGTGAGGCTTAGTAGGAGATTGTGACTTGGATTTAAGGGAAAGAGTGGATGTAAATTGGATGGGTGAATTAGATGTCTTAAAAGATGAACCAAAATTAGATTGTTTGGATTTGGATTGTTTGTTGTAATATGTCTTAGATGGAGGGGCTGACCCTACAATAGACGAGAGTGTCCCTATGATGGATGCTGTAACATTGGATTGCTAAGAAGGGGTAAGACCTAAATGTTATGAGCAAAAATTTGGGTATGTTTACCATAAGTATTAGATTTTGATCAAGATATTTTACCCTTGGTAGGGATGACAATAATTTTGACTAGAAAATCCAAAGATTGTGGTGTAAGGATGGATTTCAAATAAGAGAGAGGTATTTTATGAGGTTTGTACGAGAGGTGGATTATGTAAATTTTTAATTTGAAGTATTTCAAGGATTAAATATTAAATATGGGGGTGGGATAGGTGATGTATCCATGGGAAAATATGTAGAAGTATGCATTAAATATGTCAAGGTAGACATGAGCAGATTTTTTGATGTGGTAGACATAGGTATAGTTAATATTGATGATGAGATAGGTATGATTGGATCATTTAAGGATATGGCTGATGTAGTAATAGGTGTGTTTGATGTAGATTTGGGTAAGGAGTTAAATATGATAGGTTGAAGCATGATGAATGTGGATGAAGAGATAGGTATAGTCAAAGCTAATGTGGATGTGGTAAAGACATGAATAGGTGTAGATGTAGAACATGTTGTAGATATTGGAAAATTCATAGACACAATGTGTAAGGTAGGGGTAGATGATGAGGTAAATGAGATAGGTAAGGGAAGAGATGTTTGATGTATATTATTGATTAAATAAGGGTTGAAATTGTATGATGTTGATAGCGGGAATAGGTTGTTTGGTGCTGGATTAGGGAATGGTTATTTAAAGATGGAAAGTGGTGGAAATTATATGGGTTATGGGATTGTGTAATTTTGGAAATTGGGATTATAATACGGTGCTTGGGATTATACGGGAAATTTCAATTGTTGACGCATACGGGGCACGAGATTATCAATAGATGAAAATGTCTGGGAAGGCATGACAGATGTAATACGAATGTCATTGATATAAGGTGATGGGGGAAGAATGGGATTTAGTGTTTGGGTGGATCAATAGGATTGAGAGATTGAGGGAGATCTATGAAGTATAAATTCATATATGGGGTTAGAAGGAGGCCCAAGAGTAACTAAAGGTGCTATTGAAATATCGTCCATGGCAGACATTGGAAGAGCAGTACAGTAGTTGAAGTGATAAGTCTGGGGATTATAGTCATGGTTGATGTGGGTGTAAGAGAGGTGTCAACATGAGGAGTGGAAGGATAAAGTTGTAAATAAGATTGATGTGTTAAATTTGAAAGGGATTTTTTATAGAATGTTTGGGGTTTAATAATAGTGTTTTATTTTTGAAGAGTGTAAACATATGTAGATTTAAATGGTGGGGGTGTAGTAGAATCCACCGATTGAGTTGTTTGACAAGATTGAGAGGTTTTATGGGGTTTAAGACATAGGTATTCATAAATGGGGATAGGAGGAGGCCCAATAGTTTCTAGAGGAGAAGGATATGGAGGTGTGACTGGTTGAGGGGAAACATACTTAGGGGAAGTAGGAGAGTCATTTTCCAAAGTGGGGTCAATTTGAATTACATGATCTTTACAAGCTTGAGAGATCCAATGTGGAATCTTAAGACTACTAGAGGAAGGAGTTTCATTAGATATATTATATTATTGCATTATTTGAGAAAGAGAGTTAATAGGTATGAAATGGCAAAGGATCTGTTTATGAATTTTATTAACAACCAAATCAAACAATGATTTTTTCATTATCTTGATTTTAAGAAAGTGTGAAAAAATAAAAAGGGGATGGATAAAAGGGTACATAGGAGAAGGTGGTAAAGATTTAATTTCAAGATGTTATGGCTAGAGAAGTATCAGGTGAATTCCTATTGGGTGATAAAATCCTAATAATTTGACCAGGTAGGAAGATTTTTTGATGTGTAAATTGATTTATGAGTTTAAGGTTTTGTGTGAGGATTGTGAGATGCAGTAAGGTTAACCCCTACTTAAACTATGTGAGAAAGAAGAATGCAGAAAAGAAAGGTTCTTTTGAAACCAAATCGAAGTGTGATCTTTTGATAAGGACACAAACAGGAAACAGAAGTATGATACAAAAAGGAGAAAATATGGAAAATAAGAGGAATACCTGGATAGAGATTTTCATTTTTATCTGCACTTAAGTGGGAAGATCAATCTATTAGTCGAACCAACATGAGTAATAAATAAAGAAGAGCCTCACATTGCAGTGTTAGTAGAAGATAAAGAATCGGGAAATAGAAAGAAATAAAAAAGGATCACTTAAAGGGTGGTCCCATTGGGCGTGCCAAAAATGTTTTCCCAATTTTTCGTTACTTTTGAATTAATGATCTAGTACTAAAAAAAACTCAGAATATGGAGGGTTTATGGTACTTCATAGGTGATGTGATGGACATGAGCGCAAAGGTGATTGATCTCTGTTGTAAATATGGTAAACTAAAAAACAAGAGAAATATATGATTAGATAGTATATGTGGGGGCTTCCAAGACAAAGACGGCTCTAAGAAGCATTAAATTTCTTGGTGGATGTCAACACCTATTTAATAAAAGATAATAAAAGTAATGATAATAAAACATATAATATTCATAATTAGAGGCACATATAAACTTAAAATTTAGAAATGTAAGGCACATACAAATCTGATCTAAATAAATGAAAAGTAAAGGTTACCTAACTGGGTCGATGACAACCTTGACTGTGAAAAGACAAGTTAATGGTGACCTAAGCAAATGAAGATGCACTTTAAGATAATTATGCAGACCTACAAATATCTCAATGTAAACCAGACATGAGGGGGGACCTATAGATACTGTGAAAAACCTACAGAAGTAGATCTCAGGTAGAAAATACTAGAGGATAGTAGGAAACATGGATGTAGATGGGATGTTTGGTGTATAGGACCTGAGTCGATGGAAACCAGGGTAGGGAGACATTGAATGGAGCATAGATGGACTAGTTTTTATGTAACAATGAGGTAGGATGACAAGTATGGGGTCTGAAAGGGATGATAGGGACAAAGTACAGACAACAAATGGATGGAAAAGATAATAAACAAGATCACAAGATAGGGTCGACGACCACTAGGGTAGGGAGATGACGACTCGAGTAGGATAGATTAAATCCAAAGGTAAATGAATGATGTAAGTTACTTGCAAGTACAAAAATTGTAATGGAAGGAAAATAATGGTCTAACAGTTACAAAACCTACAAGATGTTAGACTTGATAAGATAGTAATAATATGATTATAACTGAATAAAATAATTAAAAGAATATTATAATCTCATGGAGGAATGTTCATGAGTGATGTAATTAAGCTATAAGGGAGCTCCAAGACATCTTTCAATATTACAGGCAATGTAAGGCATGAGAAGAATCTCACAGGTTGCAAGAAATTTCATGTATGTGCATGTATCTGATTGATGAATGGAAAGAAAGAGTTTAGTTTTATAAGTTCGACAAAAACTGGGTTGGGTCACTACCAACTGTGGGAAAAAATTCCCCAACGGGCTATATTTTCTGATTTTGGCATGATTTCAAGCTTTTAAGAGTTGGAAATGTGCATTGAAAAATGTAGATGCGAAGGGGTCATTTAGGGATGAGATATGGGTGAGTTGGATACAAGGGTAGGTTAGAAAAAACATAGGGATGCATAGGATTTATATATAAAATCAAACCATCCTCAAAATAGAAGGTTGGTTAGGGAATGGATAAAGATTAATTAATATTAGTTACATAGGATAAATAATTGGGATGAATTAAGTAAATATGTGCATGTGGATGATTAAGGGTAGTGATTCAAAATCTAGGTGTCTACAATGTTCTCAACAACATGGGGTTGTTCATCTTAGCAGGACTATCTCACTCTTTTTTAGACCAATCAATTGTTGGAATAAGCATATATTGGATGGTTTTAATGTATTCCACTATATAAAAAAATCATCATCTTCCTCAAGATACTCAATAACATGGTACAACTTAATCTCTCTAAGTTGCTGCAAAGGCAACCTCACATAGAATATTCTCCTTACTTCATTATCATTTCTACATTCTTCCTAGTAATATTAAAATGTGGGAACATTATAATATGTCATTCTCATTTTTTTAATATGAAACCTTTTCTATCAAATGAGGATCTCTTCTGAGAAGGATGGAACTTTAAATTAACAATTGTTTTTACAACATTTTACGCATTTAATGCATTCCTGCATGTGTAATTCCCTAGGGAGATAGGGAACTAAATACATGTGATATTTTTATGCCTACGTGTTCTTTGAAACATGTCCAACTATCTACAAACCTCCACTAGAAAAAATTATTCATTACAATAAATGGGTAATTTTTTCATGCACCATCAAAACCAACAAACCTGATGTAAGAAAAATTTATGAAATCAAGGAACCAGATCCCACATGTGGATATAAACTACTCGAATTTATCAAATACCCTTTAATATGTATCTCCTTCCAATATCCTGACTATGAACATAATATAGTCATCACTAATTTTTATGTGATGTAGCTTTCTGTTCTCAAATGTTAGTTGAGGGTAGAATTCATAGACTAGTGTTTTCTTTTTATCATCTTGAGATGAAAACCCTACCCATACCCTATAAGCTCTTATGATGTACATTTGGTATCGTGTAATTTAGAAATTTTTGTTTTGCTAAACATTAACAAATTTCTCACTTAGGTTCTCTGAGATGATTTCCCCCAATTGAATCTTCATTTATCTTCACAAACAAGGTTCATGTAGACACACAACCAATACAGGAACTCATTTGTTGAGGGGAGACCCATAAAACTATCTAGCAAGTTAATCATATTGGATAGTTATTCCTTGAAATATGACCTATATAAAATTTTGGGAAGTTTGGAATATCCTCTCTTTTGATCCTTAATCCAATATTTAGCAATCATTATTCTATATCTCTCCTTGTCTTTCTCAAAAACTTTTTAATCCCGAGCCTTGGTCAAGGTATTAGAATATTAAAAGGTAGGAATCCCTATGGAAATATTTATGTAATGGGGATGAATTTTAGAAATGATTTGGACATGAGGGTCCTTTATTTCCTTAGTTGTTGGGTCAAAAGATGAAGAACATGCAAGGAAAATATCACTCCATTGGTCTAAGATAGGATATTTGGTAGCGTAAGAAATCCTAATATTCTTAAAGCATTGAGCCATGATAGTAGGAGTAACTTCAGATATGCAAGCCCAAAATTTATCAAGGTTCATGTGTCTCATATCACTTTTCCTTATATTTGGCATAGAGGTCTCTAAGGAATAAATTGTTTCCTAGCATCCATACTGAAACTTCAAGGTGAATATGTGTGAGAAAAATCAAGGAAAATGGAAGCTCAATAATGGTTTTCAGGAGGTACTTAGGGGAAAATGAAGGAAACACAAACTATCACCAAATTAATTCAAGAAGGCATCGAATGACTCACCTTTAACATGAAAATGATGGCAGTTACTCAATGTTCCTGAAACAGATTGAAGTTTTGAAAATGGATAAATTTTGAGCAAGCTATGAGAAAAAAATCATTTCCAGGTCGCAGGAAGTAAGGTGAACAGTAGATTGTGAATACTCAATTTACAGTGGTAAAAATAATTAATTTTTCCCCTTTATAGAAAGCTAGCATTCAATTAGGTTAATATGGGTGAAATGGTTCAATGCGGGAGTCGGAGAGTACCTAGGAAGACTTTTTATCACCTTTTATACTATGCAGACGTAGCAAGTGTTTTGGGAACTCACTTAACCACCAAGTTGTGCGGACATGAATAGAGATAGGGAAATAAAACAGATTTAAGCACTACATAGGGGATAATAGTGCAAAGAACCGAGGGACTTGAGGAACAGAACGCTTGCAGGGATAGTTCTTTCTGCAATAAAAATGTGTGTTCATAGGAGCCTTGCAAGCTTGGGTGAGGCGTGAAGAACCAAAGGTTCATGGGAATGGTTCTCCCTAAGAAAAAAAATCCACATATTCTACTAAGGTAAGGCTTGCGGATGGGGAAGAAATGTGGAGAACCAAGGCACAGATAGAACACTTCCTTCCATTCCATATAAATATGCCACACCCACAAAAAAAATATAGAGTGAAGTGATGCGGTGGGTAAGGAGATGCATAGAACTAATGGTCATGGGGAACAAGGGCTTGGTGACAATAGGTTCCATGTGGAGTATAGAAATCCACACAACACAGGGACCTAATGCAATACAGGTGACTGAGAGGTGTGGGGAACTAGAGGCCCATAGGAACTTGTTCCTCAAGTTTCTTTAGAACCCACATTTACCGCAATGGATTCAAATTGACCCAAATTAACCCAAAATAGACTAATTGTTTAGATTTTTTTACGTCTCATACTTCAAAAAAGAAAAATACACAGGGAAAGGGGGGTCACTAAGCCAATTTTTTTTTTTGAAAATGTCACATTTTTGGGGTAAATGACAACAATTGACTCTTTCTTGGGATTGAAAAGACTTGACACATAATGAAAACAAGACAAAGTACAGAACCTTTAAAACTCATGGTTTTAATACTAGTGAATTATCGATTGGGAAAGTACATATAGAAGAGAAAAAAGACACAAAGACAGAATACACAGACCAAAATAGAGACTATAGAAGACTATATACATAACAATTTGCAAAGGACTGCTTGTTCACTCAAGACTTGAATAATTTTAGATATTGGCCAATATATGGAATGGAATGGAAGTTCCATCTATATATATTAGATAATATGAATTTTCACCATGAAAATGCAAAATTTTAAATAGACCAAGCTATAGGAAATTAAGCTTACCATGACTTCCACGAGATTCACTCCTTTTATCCCATAGTGAGACAATATATCTAACCTGGAAGTCTCGAAGCTTTATCCTTTTTGTCAAAAAAATTGCTTGAATTGTTTCTTGTGTGTAGAGATCATATCCAAAACAATTAATCCTTACTCATCCAACTTCTATAGCTATATAATTCTCTTCTCCATAGATTTTGAAAATTGTTCATCTTCGATGGCTTTGGAAAGATGCAGTGTAGGTAGTCCAATGTGACTAGAAACTAAAATTTCATTCCATAGATTAATTAAAATAGAGATATTATGATGAATCTCTTTGGTGTGATCATGTCATCCCAGAGAGCATCATACAACTTATTATGCCCGTTCCTTTATGACTCATCTACTAGTTTCCTAATAATGGTTACCATGTTCTTATTTGTTTATTTGGCCTATCTGTTACGTTTTGGATAATAGTATGAGGAATTATCAAGGGATATCCCATGCCCATAAAAAATTTAATGATATCATGAGAAGATAATGTACGGGAATTATTAGGAACAATCTTGTTTGGGATCCCGAATGTTACCAATATGTTTTCTTTAATGAAATCATGAACAACTTCAGAAGTGGTTCTTTTTAGTGAAATTGCTTCAACCCACTTTGTGAACTAAGCAGTGGAAATTAGAACATGTGTTTGACCTATAATTGAACTTGGATTAAAATTTCCAATGAAATATAGCCCTCATTTTTGGAAAGGCTCTTCTATAACCACTAGTTTCAGAGGGAAGGTGGCCAATTTAGGTATGCCAACAATAGTGTGATATGCTTCACATTTTGAAACCCACTTAGTTGCATCCTAAAATAGATTTGGCTAGTAGTATCCTACATGGAGAATTTTGTGAGTTGTAACTAAGGAAAAAAAATGACCACCACAAGCCTGATCATGGAAATCTATTAGTAATCTCTTTTTCTACTTCTTGTCTACACATCTCAGTAAACAACCATCAACTCATCTCTTAAATAAAGAATTTTCCCAAAGGACATATTGTGTAGATTTGAGCTTAATGGATCTCTTTTCCCTAGCACTAAGATCTATCATAAATTCTTGGTAGGTGGGAAAATGATAAATATTGGAATGTCACTCATCAGTTAAACATAGGAAAAGTACAATCGGAATTTCATAAGTCTCCTTCTCACATGATTAATTCTTCAAGCTATTAGCAATTAATTTAAATAGACTATTACCATGAATAAGAATTATTTGATTGATGTTGAGATCGTACTCTTGAATCTTGGCCACCTTGTTTCCTCACTTTGATCGAAACTCTTGCTGCGTAATGATGTATTTTATTATTGTATCAGGTACAAACATAGTGGAATGTGAATTGCTAACATAAAAACAATTTTTTGTATAGATTTAACCATAGCAAAGGCGTTCTTCTATAGTTGAGATTACTTTGACTCATGATCCTTCAACTCATAACTAATAAATTTAATGGGAACTTCAAATCCTTGAAAATTCTTCTTTACCGGGATTACTGCCAAGGTTTTCTTAGAGGCATAACAATAGATAATTAAATCTTTATTAAAATCAGGACAGATAAGAATAGGTGTCTTGACAATAACTTTCTTTATATTTTCAAAGGCATTATTCCATTTGGAATTCTAATGGAAATTTTGTTTATATTTCATCATATGGGATATGTTCCTTATCAACTCCGCAAAATTAGGAATAAATATTATAAGGAAATTGAACTTTTTGAAGAAGGAATGAACACCTTTCTTTGTTGTTGGAAGAGGTATATTTTGAATATCTTGAACACATTCTGGATCGATATTCATCCTATCTTTAGACACAATATTCCTAAGAATAATTTCCTATGTCACAACAAAGATAAATTTATTAGGGTTCAATGAGATGTTGTGGTCCCTATACCTTTGAAGAATTGACTAGAGGTTCTTTAAATGATCTTCTATCTTCTTGGAAAATACAATAAAATCATCCAGGTAAGCAATTTTTATTCATATTATCAAAAGCCAAGTCCATTTCCCTCTGGAACGTTGCACCTATGTTGATGAATACAAAATGCATCCTTTGATAACAAAATGTACCATTGGGAGTTTTGAAGGAATTTTTATGCTCATCTTTCACATCCACTTCAATCAAGTTATACCCTAAAAACCCATCAAACATGGACAACATCTCTTAACAAATCATAGTATACAGAGTTTGATCCATTATAGGAAGCAAGTAGTTGTCTTTTAGAGAAGTGTGGTTAAAATTATTGAAATCGATACAAATATGAATTTCTCCATTCTTTTGTCTTACAGGAACACTATTGGAAACTTGGGATTGCAGATTAATAGGGAAGATTATATTGACATTAAAAATTTTTTTAGTCTCTTCATAAATGGTGCCTGTAATTTTCAGATTATATTTTCATTTCTTCTCATGGAATGGTTTAATTCCTGGCTTGAGAGTAATATAATGTTCCATCTCTCTTGGTTTAAAATTTTTTAGATCGTCATAGGAGTAGGAAAACACATCTATATATTTTTTAAACATTTTAACCATCTTTCTTCACTAGAGAAACATCTCCCAACATTCAAAAATTTTGGCTCCTCGTCACTCCTGAGATTAACTTCCTCAAAATCAGCTTATTGGCTACAATATTGTGATTCCTTTCCTTGGACATATCTTTCATGTTTATCAAACAAATCCTAGAAACTCATAATACCTCTTGGTATCTTGTTACCTTTGAGGTTGATGAATCTATATTGGTCACATTCTTTCTAAAATCCTTCAGTCACAAAAGAGGTGGTGTATTCACTTAAAAATATAACTAGCTGATATTATCATTTAACTCAAGGAAGGAAATAAAATGCTATTCATCATTAAAAACATGCTATTTGTTTACATTGTCAGGAACGTTGGGTCTGAAAATCATCTTCGCCATGATTTTTTATTGACTAAAATCCAAGTGGCGAATGAGCAGGTACCTAGATACTACTAGATAATCTGATCTAGTATTATTATCTCTTAACACTACATTGACTGAAAAAGGCATCTACACAATCGATATAATCCTATAATTTGTTATGCTAGTACTTGAGCATTTCATTCTTCACATAAAATGCTTCTTGGACCTATTTGACAATAAGTTCAGCATCTCCCTCTACAAAAATATTCTTTATTCACATCTCCCTTGCTGATGCAGACCAAGAACAAGGGCCTCGTACTCAGCAATATAGTTACTATTAGAAAATTTGAGTTTATAGGAAAATGGGTGATGTTTTCCATCAGGTGATACTAATACAATCCCTATTTTGAAACCCATTGTGGAACAAATCCCA
Organism: Taxus chinensis; assembly: GCA_019776745.2. Classification (NCBI taxonomy): domain Eukaryota; kingdom Viridiplantae; phylum Streptophyta; class Pinopsida; order Cupressales; family Taxaceae; genus Taxus; species Taxus chinensis. The sequence continues at coordinate 578,727,802 of CM034155.1, read as the reverse complement.
TCAAAATCGAGGGTCCATGTATCATTTTAATATTATTGCACTACATAATAGGAGTTTTAATTTCAAACTCATACATCACCATATATTTTCCATGACTCGTGTCTTCATATACAATTTGAGATTTGGAGTCATTTGTCTTCTCCATTATATATTATGTTTGCTTCTTTGGAAATAACTTCTTCATCTCCCTTTTTTACTAGAATCAATACATGAGACCAGTCCATTGTTGCTTTGACCCATTTTTATAAAAATGCACAACAAAAGCTACCAGAGCATCCTTTATCCTCCCAACTAGGATTACTTCATTGGTCTCCATTGAATAATAGGAACCAAAAGTTTGAGTCAAGGTAAGACCAAGTGCATGAGAAACTTTTTTAGGCATCACATTTTCTGATGCTCTAGAGTTAATAATATAGTTACTGAGTTTGTCCAACTATTAGTAATGTTACATAAAAAAGTCTCAATATTTTCAGATGTGGAAGGTGTAGAAGCCATTAAATTTTTTGGGGATGGAGATTTAGGGGTAGGCAATAGTCCTTTAGAAGCTGTGGAATACTGAATAGGATTAGATTTTACAAATTACACTACCAGGGAAAATGATTTAGGGTGAGTCTAATAAAATTCATCTTCAGAGATTTTAATTTTATTTTTTTTAATATGATCAATAATATCAAAATATCTTGAGGTATATGGGGCCTCTTGATTAAAAAAAATAGGGATTTTAGGCTTATCAAACTTGGGGGTTGAATATGTTTTAGAAAGGGGTGCGGGATATGTTACCTTAGGTATAGGAGAAGAAGATGAAATATTATAAGGGGAAGTAGTGCTTACTTTCTTAGTAGTAGTAGGGATGAGTACTCTTCTTCTAGAAACAACTGGGATGATAGTTGGGACTTATTTAGATTTATCCTTCTTCATAGGATGTAAAAAAAATTTCTTTTGTTCAACTGTTCTCTAGTCTTGATAGCGTATGATTCACTGTGTATATCAAAAACTATATCATCATAATCATCATCATCATCATCTACTCCCTCAGTGAAGAGATAGTTAGTTTGAGATTCATCTTCCTATTCTTTGACCTCTTTAAGTTCTTCTTCAACTTATTCAATCTCTTCTACTTCAATCTCATTATTAGCTTCTTATATTTCACATGTTGGATTGATTAGAACCTTCACATGAGGGATCTTAATTGAAATATTAGGTTTAGTGAGAGGCCAAAAATTCCTTGGCCAGAAGTTCCTCCTTGGGTTTCCCTTGTATGGCATACTCTGCAAAAGTTGTTTCTTGATTTTAATCATATCATTGTCCAACTTTTGAACCAATTGATCAAAACTAAATGAACCTAAAGTATAAGCCTTGGCCTTTGGTGGTTCTTTTCTCAACTTAGCTAACATAATCAAGTCATCTTCTACACCTATGTCCAAATTTAGATCCAGATTTAAATTCTCAAGCTTGGCTCTCCTCAGTGTGTAGCTCACCTCTAACACCTGGGCATGAATAAATAAACACTTCATATTTTGATCAATATGTTGTGGTTAAACATAAAACCAATGTTCTATAGATCTGTAATCAATTAAAGCATACAAGCAATAAACACCAAATTTAACTAGAAGATAAAATAAATAGAAGCAAGATAACACTAGATATAACATGGTTCACCTAGTTTGGGCTACGTCCACCAAGAGAAAACCAATCTTATTATTCAGTGATTTAAAAAGGAAATAAAATGAATATCTTCAATCTTCCACACATCACATAATGTACAATTATTTATCCTCACTAGCTACTCTCTCTTTCTCTCCAAGGAAACTTACATTCAACAAATTTAATTCACTTACTTCTAACCCTTATTCTCATGCCTTTATACATATACGAAGTTTGAGCACCTTAGCTATTTGTTTACAACCATTAGATAAACTTTACAAGAAAGATTAAATCTAATTCCCATGACATAAATATTAACAATAATACATAGGTAACCAACACCAGTTACCCTAACCGATGTTGACTCCAACTTTCCTTGAATGATACATGTCTCCAGTTGACCAACGTTAGTTACTATGTATTCCAACAAGTTAGTAAAGCATGCTAATGTGAATAAATTAAGCTCCACAACTAAACAATCTCTCACTTGGAGATAAATTAGTACACTGCATGTACATCTCCATCCTTGAATACTTTTCCTTGGCCCGTTTCTCCCTCTTCAAGTCTCAAAATCGAAGACTAATAGAAGTGGAGTGAATCTCCATCTTCTCCTTTGCTAACAAATATGTTAGGATGTGCACAGGGTTCTCATTTCTATGAATTTTCTCCAACATCATCTACCCATCCTCCAACACCTTCCATATAAAGTGATACCAAAACTAAATATGTTTCATTATTGAATGAAAAACTAAGTTATTTTCTAGATGAATTACACTTTTACTATTACTGTAAATCTTACAATCCTCTTGCTCCTTTCCCAACTCTTCCATGAACCTGATCATCCAAATCATATCTTTGGTAGCCTCTGTAGTTGCAACATATTCTTCCTCTTTAGTAGACAAGACCACAACCTTATGTAATCTTAAAATCTAGCTAATTGTTTTCCCACCTACTATGAATACATATTCTATGGTTTTTCTCCTACCATCCAAATATCTAGTTGTATCTGAATCAACATAGCCCTGTAAAGAATTAACTGACCCTCCATAGCATAATTGCATGCTGGATGTCCCTCTCAAATACTTGAGAATCCATTGGAATTCTATCCAATGCTCTCTACCTAGATTGGACATAAATATTCTCACAAATCCTATTACTTATGTAATGTATGGTCTGGTATAAACCATATCATACAAAAAACTTCCAACTGTTGAATTATAAATAACCCGTGCCATGTACTCGACCTACTTGTTTGATATAGGACACTGATATTTTCTCAATTTGAAGTGTCCAGCCTTAGGTTTACTTACAGGTTTTGAATCTTGCATTTTAAATCTTTCCGGCACCTTATTGATATAGTATTCCTGAGACAAATACAATTTCATGTTCTTCTTGTCTCTGTAAATTTGCATGCTAATGATTTTATTTGTTGATCCCAAATATTTCATTGAAAACGTGTGAGCTAACTTTAATTTAACTTCACCAATATCCCACATACTAGATCCTGTAATAAGCATATCATCCACATACAATAACAAAATAAAATAGATCCCATTTCTAAGCTTCTTGAAATAAACACAATGGTAAGATCCACATCTCATATAACCATGATCATGCATGAAATTATCAAACCTAAAATACATATTTCTTGGGGATTTACTGAGCCCATACAAGACATTTTTCAACCTACACACAAGTTTCTCCTTACCCTTGAATTCATAACCAAGGGGATGTTGCATATAAATATCTTCCTCCAAATCACCATGAGGGAAATTTTTCTTAACATCAATCTATTCTAAATGTAAATCCTTTATTGTAACTAAACTCAAAACAATACAGATGGAAGTAATTTTACCATTAGGAAAAAATATTTCACCAAATTCAATACCTACTTTCTGTGTAAATCCTTTTACCAGAATTCTTGCTTTGTATCTTTTCTTTCCACCCTCTTCCTCCTTGATCCTGTAAACCCACTTGTTTTGCAATTTCCTCTTACCTGCTGGTAACTTGACTAAATCCCATGTTTGATTCTTTTCCAAGGACTCCATCTTCTCACCCATTTCATGTTCCCATTTCATGTGGGTATCTTGTTGCATTACTTCTTCAAAAAAATCAGGTTCACTATTATCAATCAATAATAAATAAGATAATGAAGGAGTAAATATTTTTTGGAGGTCTACTTACCCTTTTTAACCTTCTTACTGAAATTTGGGGTAGTTAGGGCTCATTTTGTTCCTGTTACACATTTGTGTTAATCTATGATCGTGAGTAACACCAGTCTCTTGTAACCAACATCGGTTCCTCTAGATAGCTGATGTCGGTTCAATCAACTGACATAGGTCCTGTGTTGACTGACACCGGTCACCCTGACCAACGCCGATGTCTATGGATTTCTATTTAAATTTTGAGAATGTATCTTTCTCAAAAAGCTCCTCACTGGTTCATTCTTAGGTTTCAAAACCTGATCCTTATACATTCTCTTTTCATTCCAATCAATGTTACATCTTCTAAGAATCTTAGAATATTTTAAATCCCAAAATTGAAATCCAAAATCACCATAACCATAACCAATGAAAGTGCATCTCTTAGATTTAGCATCTAATTTCTTCTTATTTTCCTTATCAACATGCACAAAATATTTTGAATCAAATATTATAATAAAAGAAAGATCTACCTCTTTTCCATTCCATGCTTCTTCTAGCATTCCACCAAATAGTGCACTTAAATATTGACAGTTAGTTAAAGATACCATCATATCTACTGCCTTTGTCTAATTCTTAAAAGGTAAACCGGTATGTATTCTCATGCTTCTAGCACATTCTATGACTGTTCTTTTCATTCTTTCTACAAATTCATTCTCTTTTTGATCTCTAAGGACCATTCTTTCTCCACTTATTCCATTCACTAAACAGTAATCATTGAAAGCCTTACTACAATAATCACCACCATTGCCAGATCTATGGAAATTTAAATTTAAATTTATTTCATCTTCCACAAGGGATTTCCATCTTTTAAAACTCTCAAAAACATCATATTTACGCTTAATACATTAAATCCATACCTTTCTTGTGGCATCATAAATGAAAGTCACATAATATTAGGATCCTCTAAGATAATCTACTTGAGCTGGTTCCCATACATTTGAAGGAGAAAGCTCCAATTTTTGTTCATTTTTTTTTCCCTAACCTTAAGAAATCTCATTTTCTTCTACTTTACAAATATACAATGCTCATATAAATCAAGATCTATATGTTTCAAATCTTATAACTTACCCTTTTCCTTTAAGATCCGCATTCCTTTTTCACTCATATGACCTATCTGATAATGCCACGTGCTTGCAACTGAATCTGAAGTAGATAAAATAGAAAAGGAATTAGTAACCACAGGTAGATAAGTACAATGTTCCCACCTTCTTGCCTCTTGTTACAATAAGGGCTCCCCTTGGAAAATTTCCAAGAATTAGTTGTGAATCCAACCATGCATCCAAATTCTCCTAATTTCTCTACATAAATTAGATTTCTCTTGAGGCTTAGCACATGCCTCACATATTTCAATATCTGTGTCTTTCCTTTCTGTTTTTTTAGATAAACATCACCTTTACTAGTAATCATGCATGGTTCTTCATCTCCTAAATAAACATGTCAAAATTACCCTGAACATAATTTCTTAAATAACCCGTATTAGGGGTAACATGAAACGAAGTTCCAAAATCTAAAACCCATGATTCTACTTTATTATCTAAGGAGAGAATAAGATAATCTTGCATTACCTTAGTTACAACATTTTCCTCTTTACCTTTATCTGGTATATTCTCTTTATTTTCCTTGAACAAACACTCCTTCTTTGCATTGTCTCTCTTTCCACAATTCTAGTAGATTATATCTCTAACTTTGGATCTAGATATACCATTATTTTATATTCCATTATTCTTACTCTTAGATATCTCTTTTGATATTCCTCTTGTTTCCACATTCAAAGCATTCCATGATGATAATTCTCTTGTACTTTTCCTACATATTTCTTCATTAAGGATTATACTAACCACATCATCAAACTTTAGAATATTATAAGAAAATGTTGTATTACTAAAAATCATTACCAAATTATCCCAACTATCTGGAAAAGATCATAATAATAAAAAAAAATCACTTCATCATCGAACAAAATATTTACCTATTTTAATTTATTGACAATAGAATAGAAATCATTCAAATGATTAGACATAGATCCACCTTCTTGCATCTTAGAATTTAATAATTTCTTCATCAAATAAACTTTATTCGATGCACTTGGATTTTCATATAAGTTTTCTAAATCTTTCATTCAATCTACCATGGTTATTGCTTTTGTTATATTAGAAGCTATAGATGTTGTCAGGCTGAATCTTATAAATTCTAGAGCCTTTCTGTCAAGAATCATCCATTCTTCATTAGTCATCTTTACAATCCTTTCCTTCTAATCCAACGGTAAATATAAATATCTCTAATACAAATAATCATCCACCTGCATCTTTCATAATTTATAATTAGGCCATAAAATTTTTCTACTATGTATTTGTTATCTTACGCTATTGCTAAGCTCCCACTCAATCAGAAAAACCTCTAAGAGTGAATATTTTCAACACACAAAACCTCCAAACAAAGCTCTGATACCAGTTGTTGGGTTTGCACCATAGACTTGTGTTGTAAATATCTATAATCAATTAAAGCATACAAGAAATAAACACACAATCTAACTAGAAGATAAAATAAACAAGAGAAATATAACACCAGATATAACATGGTTCACCCAGTGTGGGCTACATCCACAAAGAAATGGCCAATATTATTATTCAGTGCTTTATAGAGGAAATACAATTAAGATCTACAATCTTTCACACCTCACATTATGTACAATGTTTTCTCCTCACCAACTACTCTCTCTTTCTCTCCAAGGAAACTTACATTCAACAAATGCAATTCTCTTTCTTATAACCCTAATTCTCATGTCTTTATACATTTAAAAAATTAGGGCACCTTAGTTATGCGTTTACAACCATTAGATAAACTTTACAACAAATATTAGATCTAATTCCCATGACTTAAATATTAACAATCACACATAGGTAACTAAAGATGGTTACCCTAACCGATTTTGGATCCTACTTTCCTGGACCGATATCGGTCCCTAGATGACCAATGTTGGTCTGATAATTGACATTGGTTACTGTGTATTCAAGAAATTTTGTCAAGCATGCTAATGTGAAGCAATTAAGCTCTATAACTCAACACAATAGGGCGAGTAACAACTAGAATTTTATCAACCAATTTGTTTAATTTGGAAAAAAATTACTGCACTGGCTCAAAAGGTTATTTCTTCATATAGGAGAGTTGAGCCAAAATTGCATGAGAATATTCCACAAGATTAACCTATTCTCGAACTGGGTATGCATGGTATTCCAGTTAGTAATAGTACCAGTTGGGAGATGATAGAACCAATCCGGACCATTTTCTTATAGATTCTCAACAAAAATTTTGATCGATACATCCTCATGATGAACCTCAATATTCCCATATGCAACAATAAAGGTTGCAATGTGTTCATCTCAGTGTAGTTCACCATCACCTCAAAACTTAAGAAAATTCTTCTTATTCCCCTTAGGAAAATCATGTAGAGGTTGTGCAAGGGCTAAAGGTCCAACCTCTTGGCCCCAAGGCACTAGTGTAACCATTATAGGAAAAACAACTTATAAATGAAGAGAAACACCTTCTAAAAATAAAACTTGAGCTATAGCACTTACTTGTGCATGAATGATAGTACTTACTAGACAGGATGAACTATCCCTTCCTTTGACAGGAGGTATATTTTAGTACCTTTTGTTTTTACCTCTTCTTTCTAGAGATAATTGGAAACTTTGTTGTTGTTACAACTGGAAGACATGGTCTTCTACACCTTGGGATATTTGTCCTTATTTATATTTTCTTTCATCGATTGTATTGAAAATTTGTTTTTCTTTGAAGATTATTTTGTGGGAATCATGAAATGTGCCCCATAGTGGGCACCAAAAAATTGTTCGTTAAAAATTTGGTCGTTAGTGAAAATAAAAAATCTAGGGGACAACAATCCCTTCTCTTTATAGGGAGGTTACCTTAGGAAAGCCAAAACTCATAAATATAATTATATACAAATATACAAGCTAATCAAACCTGAATGAGAATATTGGTGTGATGAATTATTCCATATGTTCAATGTTCAGAATACAAAATATGAACAAGGGGTAGGATTTTAGAGGAAGAAACAACTTATATGAGTAAGAGGAGTGATTTAAGGACACAAATCTCAACCTAACCCATGAGATAAGAATACAAGTATTCGCCTTCGTTGTGAAAGATTACTCACTACTGTAAGACAAAAAATGAAGAAAGCAACACATTCAGATATAGAATCTGTAAAATCATATCTTACTAATGCATGTATGGAATTTAAAGAACATTTAAATCAATAGATATGAAAATCCATGAAATAAAAATGCAAATAAACACATATTTCCTTGCATTATATTCAATGGATTGAACATAAAGTCTCAAGATTCATATATATTAATCCTCACATTTATGAAATTCAAGAAATAGAAAAGGAAAGAACACAGATAAGAGAGAAAACATCTTCTTCTGTATTGAACAAAATTTTGTATCTACATTTAGAAACACAAATATCCAACCCCTTTATAATGAAAGAGAAGCCTTATATAGGTTGAGGGGTAGTTATAACTAAATTTCCTATCTAACTATATTTTAATTAAGTGTTAGATAATTAATTAATTACATATGTTAGATTTATTTACAATTCCATTTCCAAAATGATAAAGCTAACCTCAAAATATAACAATTACATAGAAAAAAAATAAGAAATAAAGGAGGGAACATGTTAAAGTAGCACAACTGGAATCTTTACTTTGAGGACATGAATCTCAAACTTGGACAGAGCATTGGAAATATCCATATCTTTAGGAATGATCGTGTTTTATATGGCAGCTAACCAGTTACCATGGGAGAATTCCATTTCTTTTGTAATTCTTCCATTTTGCAATAGGCATTTAGTGGCTTCTACCACAACATTATGTAGCTCAGAGAGTTCTTCCATTTTCTTCTTATTGACTACTTCAAATTTGAAAAAATATTCCTTGACCAATGCATTGAATTTGGCCTTGAATTCATTCGCTGAATTCCTTTATGCAGAATTCTCCTTATAGAAATAACATCGAAGAGCCTTCAATTAATAAAATATATTTGATTTGAATGATTATCCCTTCTACATCGTGTTTTTCAAATCAGTCATAGACTCTTAAAAATAAATTATCTTCCACTAAACACTGTAGACCCACTTCTTGGATAGATTGTTTTTGGAATCATCAAAGATTTTATGGGAGGGTAGAGTCTGTTCATTAGTAGTTCTCATGGTTGTCAAATATTGAGTACTATCCAAGCATATATTGAGTTCCTTATTAATGCCAATGATCTAAGAATTGAATTTATCTTGAGCTAAGGATATTGTATACCACATCAATGAAACTATATCCATAAACTAGCATACCTTATACCCATACTTAAGAATATCTACTAAATGAGGAATTCTTGTGGATATATTTTTATATCTTTGATGTTGTTGAGAAGATAGAGTATTTATCTAAATTGAAGACACATAAATGATGCACGCATGGGAGCAAGGTGCATTTGAAGGTGCAGAAGCATCGTAAAACAAGCGTGCATGCTAGAACACTTTGAATTCAGAACTTAATCATTTTATGGATCCATACTATTATTGGAGTTAGCGTGCTAGGAACACAAAGACAGGAATACTTGATGTCCACACAATGTTATTTTGGGAACAAGAATCAACTAAGTGTCATCATAGTTTAGGCTAATAATAAGATTTCTACTTGGATTTAACTATAGGAAGTCTATTATTAGAGCACTTACATGGTTTTGCATCCTTTTGTAAAGGTACATGGCTATTTTTAGCATGTGGCCTATTTTGAGAAATTTCATAGATGGTGAAGGGAAAATTCCCACCCCCTATACATATGAACTAATTTGCACGATTTTGGTTGTGCGAATTATTGTAGAGCTATGCTACTGATTTTGTCACTTGCATAATTTATGGAGATACTATAGTAATGTACGAAGATTTAATGTTTTCCAATATGTAAAGTAATGGAATATATTGGCTGGATAATGGTGTTGAACATGACTTAATCTAATTATTACATGGTAAATCTTGTTATAGTCATTGTTTAGTTCATCTTTCATAAATTCTAAGATCTAGATCTGGTTTGCACACCGTGGGTTATTTACTATTGGATTATGAATCTAAATATGCATATGCACCATCATGCTAACATCCTAAAAAATTAACTCTAAAGAGGGAATTGGTGCCTTTGTGTGATTCAGGTGAGCTCTTAGCTCAGGCTTAGTGATGTGCTAATGCACCTAAGTCATTTATAGTGAATTCTAGGCTGCATCATTGTTTCTGTTGCTAAGACCTCTTTCTCAACTATTTTTAAGAATGTTAGGTGATGAAGAGGTACTAGTTGACATTAGAAAGTTTTGAGGATTGGATAATAGATTTGGAATAAGAATACACTAGGAGATTCAATACTGGATCTAAGTTTGACACGTGCGTGTGTGAGTTGATCATAATTTGTATGACTACTTTTATGATATCTTCTTTCCTATCTTTCCCATACAAATATATGAGTGGTGATTTTCTTATGCATCTAAAACAAACTGGAGTTTTTGCACTCTTTTCTGGATGCAGGAATAATTTTAGGCTCTCTATGATGTTGATCTAATTTGGACGCGCATTGTGGATACTTAGTTCTATAATGTTCTGAATAACTATATTTTAGAGTACTCAATTTCAACTTACTCTTATCCGGAGATAGGTGAGTTTCAATTTTTACATTATCCTAGGGGATCATATCTACATAGAATTCCACTGGCAATCAAGATCTTGATGGTAACCCTAAATTTGGAAGAGAAGTCGATGGCTACCTAAACCCCACCACGCACGAGGGTAAGAGTATGTGTGGTGAAAGATAGCATACCTAGCAATAGAAAGGAAAAGAGAATAAATTTGGATTAGGCTTAATGAGGCATGGGAGAGGGATTTAGAGAATCAGTGTGAGGTTGTAGAACAAATGGCGTTGTGGAGATAGATGGCTCGTGAAGGATTTGGAGCTCATGCAGAGGACATGGAGTCGGTGCATTTGGAAATCCCCCATTTGGAAAAGCATGACAGGGAACCCTCATCGGCCTCTTATTAGAGTAGGCCAGCAAAGACAACATGGACCATGGAGCGCGCATCTGAACCTACTTGGTGACCTAGCACTTGTGTTTGGTTTTCCAGTTTCTAGTATATCCTATAGTCAGTAAGTTAGTTTGGGTAGTAGAGTAGCAAGAGGTAGATTTTACTTATCAACTAGGAGTAAATCAAATAGAAAGTACATTTATGACTGGGTAGATCTATTCCTTTTCATTTGGAGGTTTGGTTAGAGGTACATGTTATTGCAAAATAACAGCACCCCTAGATGTTTCTCATATTTCTAGTTTGATAATGGGCATCCAATGTGATTGCACAACATTGAATTTTTTCCCCCAAGTGTGGGACTTGAAAAAATGGGAGAAATCTCTCCATATTAAAGGTTGGTTCCTATTCCTCTGTTCAGGTGCATGCATTCATTTTGCAAAGGATCTATTCTAAGTCCTACTCTAACTTTTCCAAGGGACTAAGGTGAAGAAGGAGTTTCAAAAATAATGAAATCTAAGCTAATAGAGGTGATGCACCAAGGAATGTTGAACTCCCACTCTACTGTTAAACATAGACCATAGAAATAATGCAACTCATATGCACAAATAACCAGATTTGTAATGGAAAGATCATAAAAGATGTAATGGAAGTAAGAAAGGGGCTGGAAATCACCCACAAGCTTATTTTATTGCTCCAATAAATTGATACAAGGCATTACAATGGCTAAGAGGTAAAAAACGTGTTATAAATTTAATGGAAAGGCTTGAAAACTCCACAAACTCGTTGCAGAACAGAGAGAAATGGAGATGCAGAGTAAAAACATCCAACCGTTACAAAGATCAAATTATTTCCATTTATAGCCGCAGCAAAAGAGATAAAATAGAAAGGGAAGCAAATCTGATCTTTTCCTCAGTCACCAACCATTAATCTCTTTCAAATTGGCCTACAAAATCATTAAATTGATTTTTCTTTTTCTACCTGCATGTTGGAGAAGCTAAAATAGAAAATGGAATAAAAATGATGTCTTCGAAGCAATCTAATCTTACATTCAAGGTATGAGAAGACATTCTAGGGTTTTTCCCCATCAAATCGAGCTAATTCTCCATCCTTGGCATGTTGGAGAAGACAGCCATGGCAGTTCAAGAAAAAAATGACTTGTTAAAAGCAATTTGATATGCATTAAAGGTGTGAAAGACGTTTTTCACATTTTCTCCATTGAAATCCACAAAAATGATGTTTTTATGTCTTCAATGCATAGAGGAGATCGAGATCTTTCAGAAAAATATGAATTTTCCAAAATCTGATCTTAGAATCAAAAGATATGCCCTCTGTAAGTTTTTGGGAAAAGCAGGGCAAAATTAGGTCAAAAATCAGGTTGGTGGGCCAAAATTTGACATTTTTCCCCTTTTTTTGCAAATTTGGAAAAATCTCAAAAAAACCCCCGTGGCCCGCAGCTCTGTTGTGACATGTGTCACTCTTTGATTGGATGGGGGGCCAAAACCAACTATTCTACCTTTTTGGGGTGAAAGTGCAAAGTTTTCCAATGTTCTCTGACGGCCCATCAAAGATTTGATGATGTGTCTGTGAAATGACACTTGGCGATCTCTGATTCGCTGGGGAGATGCAGTTGAATTTCTTCCTTTACGCCTTTTGCAAAAAGGGAAAAAGTCAAAAATCCTTTCGTCGCCCTGCTTCCCATTACTGCTCTGGACACGTGGCACTCTCTGATTGGTCTATGGGTCTCAAAATCAGATTATGCCGATTTTGCTTGCAAGGGAAAATTTTTCCAAGGTCTTCTACCGGTGAAAACCCTACCGCTGATGTGGACACATGGCATGCTCTGATTGGCTATAGAAATGTGGCTTCATTCTTACCTTTTTTGTTTTTACAACTTTGGAAAAAATTCTAAAATTCTCTCGACACCCCGATCCCCAGCGATAAGTGGACACGTGGCACCTTCCTATTCACTGATGGGATTGCGAGATCATTTCTTGCCTTCAACCATTTTGGCCAAAAGTGCAAAAAACTTAACTTTTTCCTGACCCCCGCCGTGTCACTGCTAACATGGACTAAACACGTGGTGACTTTTCATTGGTAGCGGAACTTCAGTTTAATTTTTACTCCTTTAGCTTTTTCAGAAAATGGGAAAATTTTCCTTTCTATCTCTAACAGCCCGCCTTGGCATTGATAGCCACGTGTCATCATCTGATTCGATATGGGGATGCGACCGAATTCACACCCTTAATGTTTTTTGACAAAGAGAGGGAAAAATTCCTAACTTACTTCTTTCATGCCAACTCCCGCTGATGACATGTCACTCTCTGATTGGAGTGGAATCTTGACCACTTTCCTTCCACTTTCCTTTATTGGATCCATGGACCGATTTTTGACTTTAACTTTTTTCCCCAAAAAAGCTAAGTGCCAAAATTTTCTCCCTGGCCCCACAAGTGCACTTCATTCCTTCTTCGGACCTGTGGGCTAAAATTTGACTTTGAGCATTTTAACAAAAAATGCCTAAGTGCTAAAAGTTTCCCATCACTCTGTCGGTCTACTTAGGCCTGTCACGTGGCGCTTCTTGATTGGCTGGGGGCACAAATTTTTTCTTTACAGGCCCACAAGATGGTAAATTACCTTGATTTTTTAACCCCAAAAAAGGGCTAAGTGCTGAATTTGTCTCCACATACCCGCCAATTTGCCAAATTTCCTTGGCAAAAAATTCTCCCTTAGGCCCACCGGCCCATTTTGGGAAAAATTTCCCTACAAACTCCCCCGAGCCATAACACAAAAAATACAAGGAATTAGGACGAATTATTTACCTTTCTAGAAAGGGGAAGAAATTTCCCATCTGATGAAGCAATACCTAGAAAATGTTGAGTTCCAGAAATCCATGAAATTTGAGATGAAGCATGAGGAAGGAGGAAGAGAAGGTAAGTTATCAAAAAATAAGCATGAGCTTATTTTTTATAACAATTTTGGCAACTCAGAGGGGTCATCTACTTGATAGATGAAGTGATCAGATGCCTTGAAGTATCCATTGGGCATGGAGTTCTGATTACAACCTATAACTGATCTAAACTTGAAAAAATACCCCTTAGCCACTTGGAAACCCACTGAAAATTACATTGATTCTAACCAAATGCCAAGGGAAATGCACTACAAGAGGCAACACAGCTCCAAAAAACACTATGTACAAAATTAGAAATCATACATGTTCCAAATAGAACATGTAGAGATGTGCAAAGCACTTAGGAAGAAAACAACCTAAACTACAACAAAACAATGTACACAAGCTCTTAGAGGAATGAAAATTCTAAACTAATATGTACAAGGGTGAAACTTTTCCTTTTCAGCAGCAATGTTTGAGGTAGATCCCATTCACTGGAATTTGAATTTCTTCACCTTCCAATGTAGACAATTGAAAGGCATTGCTACTTTTGTAACTAGTGACCATGTAAGGGCCACTCCAAATGGCATCAAATTTAGCATGCCTTCCTAGGTTTTCCTGGTCTGCATCCCACTTCAACACTAAATATCCAACTTGGAAGGTCCTTTCTCTTGCCCTTTTTTGACTAAGGCTTGGTCCTTTTCTATTGTTTGAGTTGTATGCTCTCTTACTTCTTCCAACTCCATCAACTCGGCATATCTAACCTCTATTGGCTCAAACTCTAATAATTCCAGTTTCTCATGGGTTCCAATATTGGCAACTCAAGTGATATGGCAAGACTACCTCTTTCCCATAAACAATTCTGAATGGATAGATACCTATGGATATCTTGGGAGTTATCCTAATATCCCATAGAGCTTATTTGAGCTTAGTATGCCAAGTTCTCTAATTTTCATCAAGAGTCCTAATAATCCTTAGTAAATTCTTATTTGTGGACTCAACTTGGCCATTACCTTGAGGGTAATACTTTGATGAATTTCTCATATATATTCCATTCTTAACAGCCCATTCAGTGATCTTAGAACCTATGAATGCCAATGCATTGTCTGATATGATGGTGGATGGTATACCAAACCTGGTTATTAACCCTTCATAGAAATATAGAATGTTGGATTTATTGGCTTCTTTGAGTGCTACTACCTCAGTCCACTTAGTGAAGTAATTTATTGCTGTTAGAATCCATTTTTGCCCTAGACTTAAGTTTGGATTGATGACTCCAATGAAGTCCAATCCCCATTGCATAAATGGCTGGCAAACTGAAATGTGGTTCAATGGAAGGGTTGTTAACCTCTCTTTACCAGTGAAGAATGCACATTTTTTGCACTTCTTTATCCATGCATAGCAGTCACTGAATAATTTGGGCCAATAATAACCCACCCTCATGATCTTTAGAGCTGTCACACGTGGGGTAAAATGACCTCCAACTGATCCATCATGGAGCTCTTGTAGCATTCTCTCAATTTGATTTGTACCAATGCATCTCAACAACACTACATTGATATATTCTCTAAACAAAACACCATTAGCAAGCACAAAAGGAATGGTCTACAATCTAAATTACCTCTTCTTTACCTTGCTCATTTTTGGAGGGAAATGGATGGTGTGCAGGAAATGTATTTTTCTCTCAATCCAACAAGGAGTGGGTATATAAATATTTTCTTCTTGACCATTATGCAGAATTAAAATGACTTCTTCATTGTTTGCTTCAAATCATAGACCCAGCATTAATTTCTCACACAGACCCTTCCCACGGACCAATTTAGTGACCTTCATTTCAATGTCATACTCCATGATGTGGGTTATCCATCCTACATGTTTTTCATTCAAGTCTCTATTGAGAAGGAATTCCTTAACTCCCGCATGAGAGACTAGCAAATGGATCTTATTGTTTGAAACTAGATGCTTAAACTTATTCAAGCTTCTAATCACTGCAAGAATGTTCTTCTCAATGAAGGAATACCTTACTTCATAGTCCTCAAAGATTTGGCTAAAGAAGGAAATTGGCTGCTTTGTATTTTCTTTGATCTACTATACCAAAATTGTAGAGATCATGTCACTTCCAACAAAGGCATAAACGATGAAATCCCTGGAGAAATCTTGGTTAATGAGAGTTGAAGTTCATGAAATAGCTTCTTTAATCACCTAAAAAATTTCCTTGCCTTCAGCTATCCACTTGAATGCCACACTCTTCTTCAACATCAACGTTATTGGCTTGATAAGAACAACAAAGTCTAGAACAAAGCTTCTGACAAAATTGATTCTTCCAAAGAAGATTTGAAGAGATTTATTATGGATTGGCAACAAAAATTCTCTGATTTCTTCGAATCTCTCTGGGTCAATTGCCAACCCTTCATTGGAAACAATGTGGCCTATAAGTTTTCCTTCATGGGCCATGAATATACATTTTTTGGGATTTAGGGATATCCCAAATCTTCTACACCTCTAAAAAAACTTGTCTCAAATGAAAGAGACGGTCTACTGCATTTTTAGAAAACATAGTGATATCATCAAGGTAAATTAGAACTATTTTATTGATTAATCCCTTGAATGCCATATCCATTTCCCTTTGGAAAGTGGCTCCAGCATTAGACAATCCAAATGGCATTTTATTGTGTGCATAGGTTCCGCATTTGGTGGTGAAGGTTGTTTTGAACTGATAATCTTCCTTCACCATGATCTAATTATACCATCAAATAACCATCTACCAATGAGAACCTCTCAGAGCTAGCAAAAACTTGCAAATTATGCCCCATAGAAGAAAGTGAGTAGTGGTCTTTGAGGGATGCTCTGTTCAAATCTCTAAAGTCTACACATAGCTTGATTTATCCACTCTTATTTCTAACTAGAACCAAGTTGGAAACCCAACTTGAATGTGATGGGGAATATAATACTTGCCTTTATTACCTTGTTTAATTCCTTCTTCATTAGAGGCTCAATGTGTGGGTTGACTGGCCTTTGCTTTTACCTGATGGGCTTAGCATCTGGATCTAGTTCAATTGTATATTGTGCTAGCTTGGGATTGAAACCTCTCAAGTCTTCATAGCTCCAAGAAAATACATCTAGGAACTCTAGGCAAAGTTGTATGAAATCATACCTTTCTTGCTCGGTTTCCACTTTACCAATTTGAAGTGTTTTTCCTTCTCCAACTGAGATGAATTATGAATCTTCTCCTTTGACTTGGATGTTTGCTTTCTCCTTCCTATATTGATCATTAGAATTGAATATAGACTCTAAAGTCACAAGTCCCTTTGGCAATTTTTTTGTACTCAGTTGTACCACTTGATCACCGTAGTATTGTTCCAACTTGTCTTGATTTATAGCTGAGAACTCAGCTTCTTCTTGTAATAAATTAATGATCTAATGATCATTCTCAAACACTTGCAAGCTTGTATTATTATCTAGCGATAATGGCCTCACAATCACATGGATATATAGCTATGTTTTTTCTCTTTTAATGTTGTCCACCACATCAAAAATTGCTCCAATTACTGCAATCCTATCAATAAGCTTCATTTCTTCCTCCTATGGTATGGACCACAATGATGCCAAAGGCCTCAAAATCCTCAATGAGGTCCCAAAATCTATTCTTATAACTCTTGAGTAGATCATTCTTTGTAGCATGCTGTCCCTTTAACTTGATTTACTATCAACTCAGTATCACTAAAGACCTGTAGATTTCTAATGCTTTTCTTCCTAGCCCAATGCAATCCATGGATCAAAGCCTCATATTCAGCTAGTGTTGTTAGAGCATGAAAAACTGGAATCTAAAAGTTTAATAATACTTAAAATTTCATGTGCTGAAACCAAGCATTACATCACCTCCAGCACCTTGTCTACTTCTTGAACCATCAAAGAAAATCTACCATACCTCATTATCATCTTGGTGTTCTGACTTGGTGATACTAGGAAGAGGATGATTCTCTTCATACAAGCAATAGATTTGTAGCTTAGATTATTCTATTTCCTTGTAGCGATCAAAATCATGCACCTTTTTTTCCCACTCATCAATATTCAAATATGGGAATTCCTCAAACCTTGGTGTCAGCTTCATGTGTGCTTGGATAATATTCTTGTTCAAAAGTCTAAACAATTTTCATTGATTGGGCTTTGAGTGTGAGGTTGAATATAGAAATTTGCAATTGGTTCGGATCTGATTGTTTCTTTTTCCCCATACCTTGTTCAAACAACATATGTGACCAATCAGCAGATAGGTAGCCTCCAATTCTAGTTGTGAAATCCCTTGACAAACATATGGCAAAGAGTGGTGGAAGATTAATCACATACACATCTTGTAAAACCATTTAATTTGGGCATACATGCAAGGTAAGGATTAGTTCCTTGATGATTCCAACAGTTGATACTGTTGTCCCATCTAATTGCACCACTCCTTTGAGGATTGGCTCATATTTTAGGCCTAATTGATCAGCTATCTAATTTGGCATCACTGAAGTACTTTCCCCTGAATCTATCATGCAATTTTGCACCAAATGTTTCCCAAAAATCAATGACACATAGAAGGGTGGGGGATTCAAATTCTTACCTTTCTTCCCTTCATGGTTTCCTTTAGGTTGAGCTGCATTGGTGAGTACCTTCTCTTGCACATGAGCTGGCTGATTTGAGGTTGACCAACTCTTCATGGCAGCTTGCAAGAGATCCCTTTGTCCTAGGATGGAAAGTGATTCCCACATAGATATGTTCACATTGGTCTTATTCATTTGTTAAATTATATTAAATGGGGATGAACCATATCTTTTCTACCCTTTGTCCTGCACATTCTTTTCTTGCACATGAGCTATAACATTTGGTATTTGGGCTGGTCTAGAAGTTAGTTTGGGCTGTCCTTTCACATTTGAAGATAAATTTAACTTGCCAACACCTTGTGGAGTGATGGAAGGTTTTGAATCACTTGATCTTGGTGATTGTTCCTCTCCAATGTTCCTCTTCTTGGACCTTGTATTAGCTGCTACATTTTGAGGAGGTGTTTGATTCATCCCACAGAAGTCTTCAGCCTTGCCAATTCACAAGTGTGGTATGACTTAGAGTTGCCCCTTGTATAGATGTTCCTTGTTGTTGATCTATTTCTTGACCTGCTTCAATCTCTAAACCGATTGTTCTCCATTAGGGATTGGCATTCAACACCATTGTAGCACACTGACTGGTCTTGAGGTTGATTGTATGTGAAATACAAGTAATATTATTGAGCCATTTTATTTTGTACTAGCACCAAGGCTCTAGATGTAGAAGCAACATTGGGATTATAGGGTTAGAAAGGTTTATTGGTAGGAGGCATGATTTGGTTCTGATTTGTATTTTTGAAGGGTGGCCGATTAGGCTCAAATGGTGGTCTATTAGGTTGAGCTTGAGGCTGATAAGAAGGCCTAAAACTTTGGGCTTTCCACTTCTTAAGTGTAACCAACTCATAATCCAAATTTTGCAATTGTATCATGACTTCTTGTAGCTCATTTGAGGCACTAGAAGATGAAGTAGAGGTTTCATTTGAACTTTGAATTTATGGGAGTGTGAATGGTAGCTAATGTAGCTGCTTGACTAGTACTTGGGCTTCCCAATTCTAGATATAGGGGCATAAGCGGCCTAGATGCAAGTTTACCATCCTAGAGCAAATAATTCTCATCCCTAATGGAGATACTATAGGCTGAAGGTAAGGTTACACCTCCCATGGATTTAATCAACATTGAAATGTCAGAATTTAAAGATTTAAGAAAGTAAAGGAAAGCACCTTCAACTGTTGGTCTCACAGCCAATGGAATTATGTCCCAAGTTCTTTGAAATCTAAAGTTGAAGTCATTTAGCTATGCATTAGGAGCCCTCTTAATAGTTGTCAGTTGCTCAAATGGGGACAAGTTATCCCCCTTTTCTCCAAATTAGTCATGGAGGGTTGAGCATAGATTATCCCAACTTGTGATAGAGTATGCTCTTAGAATTTTGAACCATTGCAAAGCTTTTCCTTTAAAGGAGGATGCAAGCAACTTGACAACAATATTTGTTTCAACAATCTCATGAATTGTACAAACATTTGCAATGTCTTGGATGTGGTCATGGAGAGTAGTATGGTTTTCTCTAATGAAATATGGGATGCTCTTTGATTTTGAAACTAGAACTAGATTTTGTGCATTGCAAGCAAGTGGGCTGCTTCCAATAAAGTTGAGATAAGGATTTGGTTGTCCTATTCTGATTAGTCTGAGAACTCTTGTTGATTGGATGAAAGGTATACCAAGTGGAGGATTTGATAGAGTTCTGTTTGGTGGAGATGGATATATTTGAATCCTTCTTCCCCTCTCTCTTCTTTCTGGGGACAAATGGAGATAGAAAAATAATCGTTCTTCTCTCATTTTTGACCTTGTTTGGATTCTTCTCATGAATCTTCAATCTTGGACTACTGAAACCAGTTAATTCTATCCTTTTGAAGTTGCTAGATGTGTAAATAAAGGCTCTTTTAAGAAATAAACTTGCAACAAATACACATCAAATTTTTTGCCATGAAGATGAATACCTCTAAGGTCCCATCGGGCATGCCAAAACTGTTAGTGCAAAATCACAACACCCCTAGATATTTCTTTGATTTCTAGTTTGATAATGGGCATGCAGTGTGATTGCACAACATTGATTTTTTTCCCCAAGTGTGGGACTTGCAAAAATTGGAAAAATCTCTCTGGATTAAAGGCTGGTTCCTATTCCTCTGTTCAGGTGCATGCATTCATTTTGCAGAGGATCTATTCTAATTCCTAATCTAATTTTTTTCAAGGGACTAAGCTGAAGAAGGAGTTACAAAAATAATGAAATATAAGCTAATAGAGGTGATGCAATGAGTAATGATGAACTCCCACTCTGTTGTTAAACACAAACCATAAAAAGAATACAACTCACATTCACAAATAACTAGATTTGTAATGGAAAGATCAGAAAAGATATAATGGAAGTAAGAAAGGGGCTGAAAATCACCCAAAAACTTATTTTTATTACTCCATAGAGTTGATAAAAAGTATTACAATCGCCAAAAGGCATAAATTTTACATCACAGATTTATGGAAAGGCTTGGAAAATCACACAAACTCACTACAGAACAGAGAGAAAGGGAGATGTAGAGTAAAAATGTCCAACTCTTATAATGAATTGAGTTCTTCCATTTATAGTCAAGGAAAAGAGAGAGAAAACAAAGAAAGAAGAAAATGTGATCTTTTTCTAAACCACCTTGCCATTAATCTCCTTCAAATTAGGCTGCAAAATCATTAAATTGATTCTTCTTTTTCTACCTACGTGCTGGAGAAGAAAAAACAGAAAATGGAATAATTTTTTGTCTTTGAAGTAATCTGATCTTGGAATTAAGGCATGAGAAGGCATTTTAGGGTTTTGCCCCCATCAAATTGAGTTGTTTCTCCATCCTTGGCATGCTGGAGAAGACAACCATGGAGGCTCAAGCAAAAAATGACGTGTTTAAAGCAATCTAATATGCATTGAAGGTGTGAAAGATTTTTTAAAAATTTTCTCCTTTGAAATTGACAAAAAATGATGTTTTTATACCTTCAATTCATATAGGAGATTGAGATATTTATAAAAAATATGATTTTGCCAAAATATGATCTTAGAATCGAAAGATATGCCCTCTGTAATTTTCTGGACAAAATAGGGTGAGATTAGGTCAAAAATCGGGTCGGTGGGCCAAAATATGACATTTTCCCCCTTTTTTTTGCAAATTTGGAAATATCTCAAAAAATTCCTATGGCCCACATATATGTTGTGACACGTGTCATGCTTTGATTGGATGGGAGTCGAAACCAACATTTTTATCTTTTCGGGGGTGAAAGTGTAAAATTTTCCAATGTTCTCCAACGGCCCACCAAAAATTTGATAACGTGTCTCTAAAATGACACGTGGTGACCTCTGATTCACTAGGGAGATGCGGTCAAATTTCTTCCTTTACGCCTTTTGGAAAAAAGTCAAATTCAAAAGTCCTTTCATTGCCCAACGGGAGATGCGGTCAAATTTCTTCCTTTACACCTTTTGGAAAAAGGTCAAAATTCAAAAGTCCTTTCGTTGCCCAACTTCGCGCTACTACTCTGGACACATGGCACCTTCCTATTCGATGATGGGATCATAGGCTCATTTCTTACCTTCAATCCTTTTGGCCAAAAGGGAAAAAGTTAACTTTCTCCCAACCCCCACCACGGTGCTGTTGACATGGACTAGACACATGGAAACTTTTCATCGGATGCAGAACTTTGGAAAAGGGGCAATACTTCCTTTGTGTCTCCGACGACCCGCCTTGGTGCTGATAGTCACTTGTCATCATCTGATTCGATGCGGGGATGCGGTTGAATTCACACCCTTAAATTTTTTGGACAAATAGAGGGATAAATTCCTAACTTTCTTCCACCACGCCAAATTTCGTTGATGATGTGTCACTCTCTTATTAGAGTAGAACCTTGACCACTTTCCTTCCACTATCATTTTTCGGATCCGCGGGCTGATTTTCTGCTTTAACTTTTTTTCCCAAAAAATCTAAGTGCCAAAATTTTTTCCCTAGCCCTGTGAGTGCGGTTCATTCCTTATTCAGGCCTGCGGGTTAAAATTTGACTTTTATCATTTTGACAAAAAATGCCTAAGTGCTAAAAGTTTCCCATCACTCTGTCAGTCCACTTAGGCCTGCCACGTGGTGCTTCCTGATTAGCTGGGGGCACAAATTTTTTCTTTGCAAGCTCGCGGTCTGCAAATAAACTTGAGTTTTTAACCCTAAAAAGGGATAAGTACCAAATTTGTCTCCACATCCCTGCCAATCCACCAAATTTCCTTAGCGAAAATTCTCCCTTAGGCCTGCCGGCCCATTTTGTGAAAAATTTCCCTGCAATCTCCACCGAGCCATAACTCAAAAAATACAAGGAGTTAGGAGGACTTATTTACCTTTGTAGAAAGGGGAAGAAATTTCCCATCTGATGAAGCAATACCTAGAAAATTTTGAGTGCCACGGAATCCATAAAATTTGAGATGAAGAACAAGGAAGGAGGAAAAGAAGGTAAGTTATCAAAAAAATAAGCATGAGCTTATTTTTTTATAACAATATATTTTCATGCACATCTTCGGCGCAAAAACGGGTGTGAAAAAATTTCGACACACATCTATGGGAAGTGTAACTTTGCAGACTATGGGAGTTTAGTATAGTAAAACTAGACACAAGGTAGTGCATCCTCTAGTTTAATTCCTGTTACAAGTGGAGGATCAGGTGGCACAGGTGGCTCAGGATCTGGCAGATCTAATTTATCTAAAGGTTGAGGTAACACAAGAGGTTCTGGAACTGGTGGGCATGGTCCTCACCAACCTCAAAATATTTACATGGATATGTCACTTCTTCTCCCAAAATATAGGGGAATAGAATATTCTACTGAACATGTCCATATGTGTGAGATACTGTGGCATGTGAAAGGAATTACAGCTTCAGAGAGAAAGGAAATTTAGTTTGTAACTACGTTGTAGGGACGCACACACAGCTTGTACAAGAAGATTGAACCGAAGTAGTTGTGTGAATTATATGGCATTGTGAGATGCTTTCCTCAAAGAATTTTATATCCCTACATTCGAACAAAAAAGTAAAAGCGCACTCAAGGATATCATTCAGGGAACTACTGAGAGTTTTCAGGAATATGATGCTCATTTCAAAACGCTTTTGTTTAAACTATCTTATGATATGCATGAAATTCAACATGTACAGTGGTTCGTCGGAGGCTTGATCACACCATTTAGGAGGGCACTCTCACATAAGACTTATAAATATCCATTTGAGGCACTTGAAGTACCTCGGCATGCTGAGGCAGTTGGAAGCATAAACACTAGAGTGAGGCCATTATTGGAAGCTCATATTGTAGAAATGGAAAAGTAGTTGGAGAAATTGTCAGCAAATTGAGCGCATGAGACGTGTAGTGGAATTTTTTGCACATATTTTAAATTAGAGGGCCATACTAAGGATAGCTATCATTTTAGATGGGTGCGCTCCATATTGTTGCATTGTAAGACATATCATTTAGACCATGATGTAATTTGCAACCCATTGTTGCAACGCATGATAAGGAAGAGTGTGTCCTACTATTATAATATTTTTTTATCCACAACTAACAATACTGAAGAATACAGGTTGATTAATTAGATCCATGATGCCATTGATATTTGTGTATGACATACTAGAGTTGTGAATGGATCTAAGGATAAAAGTGATCAAAACGATCATGATCACACTCAAGGGCACTATGATCATAATGAAGGGTAATTTGGGGAGGCAGTGGTAGAGGTTGAGGATACTGTGGTGGATTAAGGGGACAAGGCCATGGTGGTGGATGAGTTGAGTTTCCTCATGGGACATGTTATATGTGCGGCTCCCCTAAGCATTACAGGCGTGAGTGCCCTTACAAAATTACTTGTTATTTTTGTGGAAAGGATCATAACTATGAAGAGTGCTTGGATTTATATGAAAATTGGAGCAAGAGGAACAAATAATATAACAAGGGCATAGGGATGGTTAGAATACAACGTTCCATGGAAAACCAATGGATGTTGAAGTTAGCACCAGATCCTCAGATGGTACCTGTGAAGATTACTACATGTGTTGAGGCTATGCGCACCAAAGAAAAGTTGCAACAGAAGCCTAAAATTACTAAGGAGGAGGTGTTACATGCAAATTATCTAGACCTTACACATCATAAGGAGGTTTACCAAGAAACCATGAAGGTACATAGAGATCTCCAAGGTGAGATAAAGTGTCTAAAGGAATAGTCGCAGAAGTTAGAACAAAAGAAGTTAGATGACATTCTCCACTCGGATGTTGATGATCTAAAAGATGTATGTAAACTGCTACGTGAGGAGAACATTATTCTTTTACTAGAGATTTGGTTAAAGGTAAAAACTCCTCATGCTCGTATTGACAACAGATGAAATTTTTTGCATGCTAATATCCCTCCTCATAACTTGGATTATGACAAGGAGATCACTCTAAATGTTATTGTGGATGGATGTATTTTGAGTAATATGTTTATTGACACGGGTGTGGAAGTGAATGTACTTACTTTATATGCATGGGTTTAGATGGGTAGACCTCCATTACAGCCATCTTCTAATGTACTCTTTATGGGAAATTTAACTAATGCCACACAAATTGGATTCTTTAAATATGCTTCAATCACCATACAGGGGGCTAAGTTCACTGGAGATTTTGAGTGTTTTGCACTTGCAGAAGAAGAAAACTTCCCAACTCTACTTGGGCATCCTTGGTGTTATACAAATAATGTTGATCTATGGTTCAACAAGGGATATATAAATTTTGAGAACAAGGAGCAGTGATTTATTTTCCCTTTGAAAGATAGAAAATATACACCTTATGTTGAGCCTTTAAGTGAAGAGGACCTGAACAGAATTTTCTGTGCACCATTCGAGATCCGAAAGTGCTTGAGTCATCTAAGGAAGGAATTCTCGAGTGGGATGATGCACACTCCATCAGTGATACTACAAGTATTACCTATGACGATTGGTCCCATGGAACTTATTAAATGGTTGGGCATGAGGTAAGGAGTGCATTTACGTGCGTAAGAAGGATACATTGTGCTAGATGCTAAGGCAACAACCTTGTACCCCGATACATTGGAAAAGGAAACCTTGAGGTATTATTGTAAGCCATGGAATTACAATGGAAGGATCAGGTGGAAAGAAGGAACATGTTATTATATACCCTACACAGGAAAGAAGCACGTTGGTCGATGGTTACTATGGATAATCTCATAGAATGGAGAGAAGTGAGAATTTCCCTATAAGAAAGGTTTCTCAAAAGTAATGCACCTACTCAAATCTATGAATATCATGGTAATAATCCTATTCAGCACCATGTTCAATGGTGTGAGAGACTCTAGTTTGAGGGGAAGGAGGCTTTTTCACCTTCATTATGGATACACATGCTTTATTTCACCTTGTGAGGATGTGTATGCATATGGTATATTTATGTGGAGCTTAATAGAGAGACTTGAAATTGACAAGACTTGACTACAATTATGATCTAGAATTTTTACTACTTCTCCACTAAACCTTCTGTGAATGAGGCATTACAGGTTATGAAGCACTTGACTATGGGAGATAGTGAAAAATGTGAAGAAATAATTCAAGAGTATCTTGGTAATTCAAACCTAGAAGCACATTTTTAGGAAGTAGAAGGGACAGATGTAGAACTGCTTGAACGCGCTTTCCTAGAGAAGGAGAAATAAAAGATGGTCTACATGATGGATGATAAAGAAGTGGAAAATTTTGACATATATCATGTAGAGGGTACGCAAAAGGTCTTATATAGTGTAGATGAGAAGGTGCATGCTTATCATGAACCTATGAAGATAAAGAAAGTGAACATTGGGATGG
Organism: Taxus chinensis; assembly: GCA_019776745.2. Taxonomy (NCBI): domain Eukaryota; kingdom Viridiplantae; phylum Streptophyta; class Pinopsida; order Cupressales; family Taxaceae; genus Taxus; species Taxus chinensis. The sequence continues at coordinate 578,701,527 of CM034155.1, read as the reverse complement.
AAGCTGAACATAAACAGACCATCATTGGAGATTATTGGTCTGACTCTGAAGTGGCTAAGATAACTGAGTTGTTACATGATTTCCAGTTATCGTTTCGTAGAGGGTACTATGATTTGAAAGAAGTGCATGAATATTTGGGTGAGATGAAAATTAGGTTAAATTAAGGCGTGCACCCAGTTAGGAAGAGACCTTACATGATGAACCATAACTTGCATGTAAAAGTTAGAGAATAAATTGACAAGATGTTGAAATCTTCAATCATTGATCCCACAGAGGAATCAGAGTGGGTTAACCCTATGGTGATCAATAAATATAAAGATGGAAGAATTAGGATTTATGTGGACTATAGAGAGCTGAATGTTACGTGTGTGATTGATCCTTTCCCTACCCCTTTTACAGAAGAAATATTAGAAGGCGTTGCAGGACACGAGATTTATTCCTTTATAGATGGATTTTCTGGATATCATAAAGTAAGGATTACTAAAGAGGATTAATAGAATACAACTTTCACCGCTGAATGGGGAAGTTTTGTATACATAGTGATGCCCTTTGGTTTGAAGAAGTTACTGTAGTATTCACGCATTATTGTTCAAGCATTCGTGGACTTTATTCACAAATTATTGCATGTTTACTTAGATGACTAGACTGTATACAAGCTTGTCAAGGATCATTGTGATAACTTGAGGTTAATGTTTAAGAGATGCAGACAATTAAGCATCTCTATAAATATCAAGAAGTGTGTATTTGCTACACCTTTTGGAACTCTGCTAGGGCATATCATCTTCAAGGAGGGTTTGTTAGTAGATCCAGCTATGGTTGTAGTCATTTTAGGCTTAGAGAAGCCTACTATTCAGAGAGAGGTGTGTGGATTCTTGGGCCACATAGAGTATTACAGAAAATTTATCAAATTTTATGCTAATATTTCCACACCCCTAGAGGAATTATTAAATGGTAATGGATAGTTTATTTGGCGAGAACTGCAACAACGCACATTCGAAGCAATGAAGGAAAGGATTACTAAAATGCCTATTCTACATTTTTCTTCATGGAATATACCTTATCTTGTACATGTGGATGCTTCTGGCATGGTCATTGGTGCAGTTCTATTCCATCCCGGAGAAGGTATTGTAGATCATCCTATTTTCTTTTCTAGTAGAAAGTTGACTCCTACATAATAGAATTATACAACTATGGAGCACGAGGACCTATCAATGATCTACGTGCTACATAATTTTATATAGTACTTTCTAAAAATATATTTTTTCTTCTATATAGATCACATGGCATTTAAATACTTGGTGAAAAATCCCATTTTATAGGGGCACATATGACGATGGGTTATCTTATTCTATGATTTTGAATTTATAGTTGAGGTAAATCCAGGTAAAAGTAATTCTATCCCAGATAATTTATCAAGGATTCAATCAGGAGATGATGTGCAAAGTATTAAAGATAAAATACTAGATGCACAATTATATAGGATAAATCGCGTGCCCTCAGACTTGGAGGATATTGCTATTTTTTTATGCACAAGGATGGTTCCCGAAGGAATGCAGGCCTTAGAAAAGGAAAAACTTGCAATTTGTGCCGCTCCTTTCATATTGATCAGTGAGGATTTATACAAACTAGGTTGAGATGAAGTATTGTGTTGATGTGTAATAGAGCATGAGCATATGTAAATTATGGAGGAGGCTCATGGTAGTATCACAGGTGGACACTATATAGGGGATGTCACCATGCGCAAGATCATACTAGATGGTTTACGGTGGGAGAACTTATACAAGGATTGTAATGAATATTGTAAGGCATGTGATCACTGTCAGTACCTTTGAAAAATTGGGAAAAGAGATGAAATTCCTTTGAGGCCTATTACTAGTGCATAACCTTTTGATAAATGAGCAATTTACTTTGTGGGTACTATTTCCCCAGTCCCGCACAGAACTAGATCATGCACATCATTAATTTTATAGATTATCTTACATTGTGAGTGGAGGAAAAACCTACAAAGGATTGTAAAACATCTACAATAGCAAGGTTTTTATGGGAAAATATTCTTACCAGGTATGGATGTCCTTGAATTTTGACAAGTGATAGAGGCACTCATTTCCTTAATGAGACCATCAGGATATTATTGGATGAATTTATGGTTGCACAACATAAGAAAACACCCTATCACCCCCAAGAAAATGGGATTGTTGAGGCTTTCAACAACAGATTGTGCCAAACGTTGACAAAAAATTGTGATGTTGGAAGGAAAGACTAGGATGATAAAATTTTTGTTCTGCTATGGGCATATAGAAAAACCTACAAATGGTTGAATAAGGTTACACCCTTTCATTTGGTGTTTGGCATAGAAGAAGTTATTTCCATGGAATTCATGTTATGTTTTTTACATATTGCATGTGCTAGAGGTCTGGATGATGAGAAAACATGGGAAGAAATAATTAACAAGTTGATGCAACTGGATGAGAGGTACACCCTGGCATGAAGAATTCAAAAGAAATAAAAATCTAGGTAGAAGGCATGACATGACAGACACATAAGGGATATGAAGCTTAAGGTTGGGAAGATGGTGATTCTTTATGATTGAAATTTTTTGTGCCACCTAGGCAAGCTTAAGGTGCATTGGGTGGGACCGTATGTTATCACTCATATACTTGACATAGGAGTTTGCTAGCTAGAGGCGTTTGATGGAACATGGTTTCCCGGTTACTTCAACAAGAGTAGGTTGAAGCCCTACTATAAATAAGCCTTCTTGGTGTTTGTAATAAGGTAGTATTTCCATCTAGATTATATTTACCTTAATGTATTTCCTTTCAATGTGTTTCCTTCTTATTTGTTATAATTTTTCAATTTAGTTCTATTTTTTGTGTAATGAGCATCTAAAGTGTTTTCATGTGCAAAGGACTACACATACCCTTAGTGTGGAGTGGTTGTCATCCAAAGTTGGGTATGCATAAGGAAATATTTTTGAAAGTGTGGATGTTATGGAAAGGTGATGCTAGAAAGAAAATTGCTTCTAATGAAGACCATAGGTGGAAAAAAAAATGAACACATAGTGTAACACAAGGTAATATACGACCGTGGAAACTACTTAGAGGAAGGCACAATGATGAAGTAATTTGGTGCATGGAAGCGCCCGAAAGGAGGTTTATTTATAAGAACTAAAAAGGAACACTAGAAGGTTATGACTGTGGTGTGTAGATCTATAGCGTGGAAAGATGGGTGAATGGCGAGTTAAAATAAGAATCGGTGGTAGGTGGAGGATAAATAAATGTGATAAATTTTTCAAAATCGATATAAGGTGATAAGAAATTTGCATATAATAAATGAATAATTTGCAGAAGATAACACAACACAAGATATATGGGTGGCTCAAGATTCCCAAATATTTAATATATGAAAAATAATACCCTTAAGGTAGGGTAATACCATATAATGATCATTAAGGAAGGAGTAACTCCACAATCTCCCAAGATGGGAATCCACTTTGAGGGGGACACCTCCACTATATCTCTACCAAGTAAAAGACTTAACTCGTACCTTGACATCCTCATAATGATACTCAAACACCTTTAAATAGGATGGGTAACCCCTAATCCCAATGTAGGATGACTCATTACCCGATATAAATAATTTCTATGTGAACCCATATAACTAACTAAGGGGATGTGTGCCACATGTCAACATCTCCATCAACCCAAATACATTATAATACAACATCCCATGTGAACCCATACATATAACTAAGGGGATGTGTGCCACATGTTGGCATCTCCATCAACCCATATACATTATGATATCATATCCCAAGGTACATAGCATTTCTTCCCTCTTTGACATGTTTCGTCCCCGAAACATAAGAAAAAGCCATATAATGAGTGTGATTTAAATTATTTCACAATAGTCGCCATGCTCAATCATCCAACCACCCATATGAGATCCTAATGGGTGATGTTTCTCCAAACCTGATTCCATATTCCCTTGTAATCATTTGATTCCATCCTTGTACATATGCATTCCTCATCAGTATCCACGTGTATCCATAATAATTATTCCTATGATTCCATTTCATATAATGGTTTCTCCATTGATTTTGTATATAGCCTTGATAATTTCTCCTCTAATTCCATGCATACCTATATAGATTTCTGTCCTTATGTGCCCTAGCATGACCCCATGATTTTTTTCTCTCATGATGTTGTGGGTGTCTTTATGGTGCAAGCTTAGTAGCCTGAGCCTTATCAAATTTTTCTTGAACTTTATTTTTCTCTTCTACCTTGTTTACTATTTCTATTTTCCCTTGAGTAGATGAATTATTTTTTTATTTTTCATATTTTTCTTCAACCTCTCCTTCTGAATAATCTTTATTCCCTTCTTCACCATCTTCAAATTCATATTTATGATCCTCATTTATATTATTATTATTTTTCCCGCTAAGTGTGATATCTTGCAATGTAATTTTCTTATTCTTGTACCACAATTTCATGAATTTATTTTGCACATTAAGACTAATTATTCCCAATCTCTCTAACCAAGGATATCTAAGAACAATATCCATACCATCCATATCTAAAGCATAAAATTCTGATTGTAAAACATATTTATCCATAGAGATCTTTAAATCTTCAAAGAATTGAATATGCTTACCATCCACTTGAGCTTCCTTAATATGTTTTGCTTGTACATGTAGTTTTTGAGCTATATCCATATTGATGAACTTACATTTTTTGCTATGGTTTATTGAAACAATTACCTTTTTTCTTTGAATGCACCCTTGAAACTGAAATATTAAAGCTTCCTTCCTTGGAGATGCACTATCATGTGTAGCAGATTCATCATCAACATTTTCTTCTTCTTCTTCTTCTTCTTATTCTTTAACAAAATTATGTTTCTTTTTTGTTTCCCATCTAGCTAGGAAAATATCTTCCATTTCCTCCCAATCACAATCCAATAGATCTATATCCAAATAAGAATACCAATGTCTTGCTTTCCCACCAAGATGAAGATAAAAAATAACCCATACTAAAAAACATTCAAAATAATTTTTCTTAAATTGTAACCAACAATTTTTTTGCATCAATTTCTCCATTGCCATAGATAATTGGTATATCCATCATGCACAAAAATTAGGGTTTCACAAAATTACTCCTTTGACAAATTTTTGACCTCATGATTTCGTCTATAATTTGGCCTCCAATCTGAAACCACAAAAAGTAACCCCTACTAAAATTTTGAGAGCTTTCCGAATATGTAAAAAAATCAAAGAAAGATGGAAAATTGTAACCTCTAGGCCGATTATATGTAAAAACCTAAAAATATCAACATCTTCTTAAAAAAATATCCAAAAATTCTAAAATTTTTACCATATATTTTTGAAGAGGATTCGCAATTCTGGTAAAAATTTTACAAAATTAATTCCAAAAAATGCATCGTGTGAAGCAAATTTAGGAGAAACCCTAAAAATGCAATAACGTCCACAAAACAACTAGAAAAAATCTGAAATTTAGTCTCTATCTTTCTGAAACCTTTTTGCAATTGTGGTAAAAAAATTTAGAAAAAAATCACATCTGATTTAAAAATATAGATGAATCTCTAATATTAGGGTTTGGACCCAAGTTTTTCTGAAATCGACTCTTTGATACCACTTGATAAGAACTTTGCATATAATAAATGAATAATTTGTAGAGGATAACACAACATAAGATATATGGGTGGGCCAAGATTCCCAAATATTCAATATATGCAATATAATACCCTTAAGGTAGGGCAATACCATACAATGCTCCTTAAGGAAGGAGTAACTCCACAATCTCCCAAGATGGGATTCCACTTCGAGGGGGACACCTCCAATATATATCTACCAAGTAGAAGAATCAAATCATACCTTGACATCCTCATAATTATACTCACATCCTTTAAATAGGATGGGTAACACCTAATCCCAATGTAGGCTGACTCATTACCCAATATAAATAATTTCTATGTGAACCCATATAACTAAGGGGATGTGTGCCACATGTCAGCATCTCCATCAACCCAAATACATTATAATATCATATCCCATGTGAACCCATACATATCACTAAGGGGATGTGTGCCACATGTCGGCATCTCCATCAACCCATATACATTATGATATCATATCCCAAGGTACATAGTATTATATGGGAATCCAATTCGAGGGGGACACCTCTAATATATCTCTACCAAGTAGAAGAATCAAATCATACCTTGACATCCTCATAATGATACTCAAATCCTTTAAATATGATGGGTAACACCTAATCCCAATGTAGGTTGACTCATTACCCAATATAAATAATTTCTATTTGAAGCCATATAACTAACTAAGGGTATGTGTGTCACATGTCGGCATCTCCATCAACTCAAATAAATTATAATATCATATCTCATGTGAACCCATACATATAAATAAGGGGATGTGTGCCACATTTCAGCATCTCCATCAAGCCATCTACATTATGATATCATATCCCAAGGTACATAGCATAATGATGGGATGCAGGCTCGCTTTTACACTTGAAATTATGACTCTGTTGAGCGAGCTATTTGCGAACGATCCAAGTAAGATGGGTAGAAGTGTAGAGAGATGAGAAAATAGGTGAGAATAATAGAAGTATGCATGAAATTGGATTGTGTTCCCATTTGAGAAGGGTTTAAGCAAAGAAAAGGCGCACAAAAAGGAGGAATAGAGCACCAGGGTTTGAAAAGAAGCTAGGGAATGTGTTTTCAAGCTAGGACACGTGTTTTTGAGCTAGGGCACAATATTTTGTATTACATAGCCTGACCGAAGTAAAAAGGAATGATTTTTCATTGCTATGGCATCAAGTAAAGCACCTGGAGCAGGGATAAAGGGGAAGATAAAGGTAGAGACCAAATTCGAGATCGAGGATGCCCCCAAAAGTAAATTTTCATAGATGTAGTATCAAGAAGAATTAATCATGGGATTAGATTGGGATTCTCACATCTAATGAAGCAAAGTGGGTGACTATAATCATCATAAAATTGATAACAAGGAGTTATATGTGCTACTGAATAGGAAGACCAATAAGGGAATAGTTGATGATATTCCCATATACGACGATGCTAGAAAGAAGTTGCTGAAGAAGGTAGGGGTATACCAGTTGTATGAACTCCCTTATTTTGGAAAAATGGAAAACCTCTACCAATGGCTCATGATTAGATTCGATGAGGATTTATTTTATTTTTCAGGGTGGTGGGTGAGGATCACAACACCCTTAGTTGTTATCGTAATAGGATTAAAGGGTACAGGTACAAAAATTAGGAATGATTTAACTGACAAGGTAGATATTGTAGCCACCAGGAAGGATTTGGGTTATTCAAAAGGCCTGCACAACATGGACATATACAAACTAAGGAAGTATCCTATTGTACAAGCGGTCGCACACCTACTTACAAAACTAAATGCCCAGGAGAGATTGTCATAGTGAAAACCATGTGGATTTAAATTGCTAAGAAGATGCCACAAGGAGAGATATATAATCTAGTAGGGTACATAACTAATAAAATAATTCAGGAAGCGCACAAAGGTGAGAAGATAAGCTTTGGAACTATTTAATTATTTGTTGTATTTTTAAAATTAGAGTGCTTGATGGGCCAAAGAATAATATTTGGGAGTATCTTATAGAGAAGAGGTATCTCGCAGAAAGTTTTGAGAAGTATTTATGTGAGGGATCTATGAGTGGCCCATTCAAGAAAATGGAAAAGATGTGGTACGACTGACTTTGCGTAGCATTTGAAGAGGAATGGATAATTCGTAAGGAGATACCCTCAGTCGTAGGCAAGTCGGTAGAGGTTGTAGTGTACCAACACTTCTGTATCACACGCTTTGTGATAAAGGATGGGAAATGGAGTACTTGGTGTAAGATACACTATGCCTTCACAACATGGTTTATTCAGGCTGCAGCTCACAGGTTTGTAGAGATGCGTTGATTTTCATATAATGCAAATAAGGTAGACTGTGACTACCATACCTCGAGAAATACTTACGCATACCCAAGTAGGTCTGCTTTTATTGAAAGGATAATCTCAGATGATATAACCATGAGGCCAGTAAGGTTGACCATTAGCGAGAGTGGGGCCATGCTAATTTACATCCAGCTTAAGCCTAGGCTAGAAAATGGAAATTTTGTGGAGAATGAGTTCAGGATCCTAGGTCCTCCTAAGGGTAATCATGTAATTGAGAATGTGGCAATAGAGAAGCCTACCTCAGCCCTAAAAGAAGAAGAGGAAAAAGAACTAGATGAGGACAGTGGTGGCTTTGTGTATAGGGGTCATAAACAACCCACTAACAAGAAGGAAAGTGAATGCATGGTTAGTCCTCCATAACAACAAGAAGAGGAGGAAGACTTGGAAACATATGCATCAAACTTGGACAAAGACCCAATCAATGAGGAGCACCAATTCAAAAGGGTGTTTAGAATAACTAGAACTCAGGGAACAAGGAAATCAAAACCCTTGCAAAGTTCAATCTCCCCTGAGAAGGAAACACCTGAGAAGAAGATAAGAAGGAAGCTGAACTTCAAGGATGATGAGGAGGACGAGTCTGAGGAGAGCGCACCAGGAACCCTTGTGAAAATTGAGGATATAGAGAATCCTCACGATGAGGAGATGAAAAATTATGAGGAGGGGTTAAAGGAAACAAAGACGCTATGGACGATCCATCTATCATGCCCCACACCACTCAGGAAGGAGAAGCGCCAACTCCAAACTCTGGCGCCTGGGTTCCTAAGTGGAAAAGATCAAAGAAAGGGAAGGCAAGTGAGGAATACATGGCTACTATTATGGGGTATGTAGAAGACCCAAGTAAAATTATACATGCCCAATTTTAGAGAACTATAGGGCTAAAGGATTTATATGGATGGGATTATATAGATCTAGAGATGGCCACTGTGCGTACTAGAAAGCAATTGTACTGGTCCATGTAAACACATATGGATAAACCAAATTTTGATGTATGCGAGGAATCATGTGTCTCATGCAGATTGAATAAGGAACCACAAATCATGCACATGACTTTCAAACCTCTTGTGATGTCCGATGAACAAGTAATACCTTGGTCATGGTGTCTACATAGGTTATGTGGAGGAATGTGGATAAATTGGCAACAATTTGAGCACTAATGGAAGATAATAAGGATAAGACTGCAGAAATAAAGTTCCTAAATGCAGAGTCTAAGGAATGAGAAGAAGTGAAGAATGAGGATTTTTTTAGTATGGATGAGGAACTTGGTGACCACATTCTTAAGGAAAGGCCTCATTTAGAATCTCAGGTTCCTCAGAAGTTTCCCTCTGTAATTCATTACTTGCACACACTAGTAAATCTGGTTTTAGATTAAGGGCTCGTTCGAATGCCCACACAAAAGGATCATGTAGAAGAAGTATCAAGGTAAAATGCCACTATTTATAGAAAAGTTTCAAGTTATGAGGCTTTTCTCCAAACCTTAAAATATGAAATGAAAAAGGAAGATCAAGCTTTGAATCTGTGTGTGGTGCCAGACGTAATAATAAGGATAAGAACTATAGCAGAATATAATGAAGTTCTAAAATCAATTAAGGATGAGACACTTGGGCATGCGAAAAGGTTAGCCCTAGTGAAATAAAAGCATGAGGCCCTCACAACAGCCCCAGATCCACACAAGGATCGGATTAATGAAATTGGGAAAATGGATTTCATGGAAGGAATGCTGTCAGATATGGCCAATATTGTCCAAGTGCTACATAATTAAAAAGAAAAGTTAACTGAAGATGAATTGGATGCCATATTGATAGACATTCTGGAGAAGACAAGGAATGCACTAAGTAATTGGAAAATATTAGAAGCCAAGCTTAAAAATGAATATCCTGAGTTGATCCTTCCTATAAAAGAGGAGACTGCAGAGCAAAACTTCATTCTTTCATTCCTTCATTATTTCAATTCTTTATTCTTTTTTTTCAAATAAATAAGAGGGAATTACCCATTTTTAGGCGGCACTGTATTTTAGTGTGGGTTAATGTTGAGCTGGTAAAATATTTCTCTAAATTGAAGACACATAAAGGTTTCACACATCGAAGCAAGGTGCATTTGAAGGCACAGAAGAATCGCAAAACAAGCATGCACACCATAACACTTTGAATTCAAAACTTAGTCTTTTTTTGGATCAAAGTTATTTTTGGAGTTAGCGTGTTGGGAACACAAATACATGAAGACTTGTAGTCCACGCAATGTTATTTTGGGAACAAGCATCAACTAAGCGTCGTACATAGTTTATGATAATAATAGGATTTCTACTTAGAGTTAACTATAGTAACTCTATTATTAAAGAACTTGAATGGTTTTTCATCATTTTGTAAAGGCACATGACTATTATTAGCATGTGGTCTATTTTGAGAAAGTACATGGGTGGTGAAGGGAAAGTCCCCACCCCTATAAATATGAACTGATATGCACAGTTTTGGGTGTGAAAATTATTATAGAGTTGTGCTACTGATTTTGTCGCGCGCATGATTCATGGAGATACTTTTGTAATTTAAGAATCTTCTGTGTTTTATAGTATGCAATGAAATGGAATATATTGGATGGATAATGGTGTTGAATATGACTGAATTTAATTATTCGAAGGTAAATCTTGTGATAGTCATTTTTAGTTCATCTTTCATATATTCGAATATCTAGATCTAGTTTGTGCAATGTGGATTGTTTACTATTGGATTATGAATATGAATAAATATATGCACCATCATGCTAACATCCTAAACAAGAAACTCTAAAGAAGGAACTGGCGCCTTAGCATGCTTCGAGTGGGTGCTCAGCTTAGTCTGAGTGATCAGCTAGCATGCCTGGGTCATTTAAAATGAATTCTAGGCTGCATCAAATGTCCTATTCAGAATGAACAATTGGAGGAGGAAGTGAGGAGAGAGGAGTGCCCAATCCAGAGGGACTTTTCACAATAGGTGGGATGGTATTTAGCTAGATTTCAAGATTACAGAAGGCTGTGGCTTATTCTACTATAGAGTCAGAGTATGTTGCAGCTACAAAGGCTATCAAGGAGATGATATGGATGAGAAAGATCATTGGAGAGTTCAGAAATGAGAAAGATGACTGAAAATTGTTCAATGGCGTTCAGAGTGTAATTCATTTGACAAATAACTCATCGTTTCATTCAAGAAAGAAACACATTCAATTTAGGTATCACTTCATACGAAGGGTATTGGAGGATACATGATGAGGTTCGTCAATCCTCTTCATTAATAATGTCAATCCAAGGATGGTGTCTGAAGGATGTATGCATTAAGAGAATAATATCTTTGCGAAACAGATCCTTTAAACACAAACCAAATTTGCATAAAATAAATCTCCCTTATAGAAATTTAAAGGCACACTTATAGAAATAAAGGAACACTTGCATAAATAATGTTTGCATGAAATAAATCACACTTGCATAAAGGAAATCACACTTGCAAGAATTTAAACACACTTGCATAAATTGAAATTTTTGAATTGGAAATAAACATAATTAAAAAAACACCTGCAGGTTCACAACAGACTGAATTTTCACAATACAAAGAGAAAAACAATACAACTGAATGAATTACAGACAAATGAATAAACATAAAATAAATACACAGATCCATCTTCCTTGAAATGCGTGGCCATCTCATTCCTTGGAAGAGGATTGAAGTCGTACTTCTGAAATCTTAAAACTACAAAATATTTGAAAGAATAGATCTTTATTTCTTGGGAGAAAAATTACAGATCTTAGTGTGGAAGGTTGCATTTATAATTCATGCATCCAACCAACTCCTTATTTTAGGAAATACAATTTGATCTTATCTTTATTCCAATCATAACAACTAATATCTCCATCTCCACAAAATATGGAGAAAGATATATTATTGGAGTCAAAGTCTTATCTCGTTGTTTTAGGAAGATTTGCTCCCAAATATTCTCCTTGATTTTTGGTAACAAGAATCACAATGATTTTATTCTCCTATATTATTGGAAGAGTGTTTTTCCTCAAAAAATTATTTTGACCAAATACCTTTATCAGATTTTCCATTTGACTTTTCTGTTTCTGTTTATGGAACTTCTAGTGCTCGTCTGATACACTTTTTCCTTAGACTACAACTCACTAAAAGCTAGATTAATATTCATTGGTAAAACTTGTAGAAAATCTGAATGATTTTTTGTTAAACACATTTATATGAACAAAAACCTATCTTAGATTTTCCATTTGACTTTTGTGTTTCTATTTATGGAACTTTAAGTACTCGTCTGATACACTTTTTCCTTGAACTACAACTCACTAAAAGTTAGATTCCTCTTCATTGGTAAAACCTGTAGAAAATATGAATGTTTTTTTTGTTAAAAAAAATTCTATGAACAAAAACCTCTCTCATATTTCCCATTGGATTCTCTGATTTTTCACAATTCCTCAAAACCTATCATTCCGTTGATGCAGCTTCTGGAGCTAACATTACTCTATTGATGCAGATTCCGGAGCTAACGTTACTTTTTTTATGTAGGTTTCAGAGTTAAATCCAATGGTTCTAGAGCTAATGTTACAGGTTTCGGAGCTAACTCTAATGGTTTCAGAGGCAACGTTTAAGGTTCCAGAGCTAATTCAAGTGGTTCCGGAGCTAACTAAAACAACTATAACTTTTGCATACAATCTCGGATTGAGATGATTATTGTTTTGAAATTGTATAATTTTTCGATATGAATCTGAATATGAAATAATAATTGAGTTTAGATATAATTTTCATGACCAATTCCATTTTTCCCAATACTAGCATTATCTTTCCTTTATGGCCTGCATACACAAAAATTTGCATCTTTTCCCAAATAATCAATAGGATAAGTCAACAAAATAGATAAAAAATATTTTTAAAGAATGAACAAGATATATATTCTATATTATATCTTAAGAAAAGTATAAGTTCCAAGATTACATTTAAATCCACTTTTAAAGGTAATTTAGAAGGATAAAATAATGGTAATTTATGGCCAATTTATGGCCTCATCAATAGGCAGCTGAAGCTATAGAAGATTCATATGAGTGAAAACCCTATGGATAAGCTAACGAAGCTTTTTTCAAAATGAGAAGTTGGAGCTACACTCCACTTCTATTGGTCTTCATGTTTGAGACTTGAAGAGTAAAAAACAATGCTAAGGATGGTTCCAGGAATGACGATCTATAGGTATAATGTAGTAATTAATCTCCAAGTGGGAGATTGTTGAGTTGTGGAGCTCAATTATTTCACATTAGCATGCAATATGAAACTTGCAGGAAAATACAGTAACCGTCATCGGTTATGGAAGGACCAACATTGGCCGTCTATGACTAACATCTATCAGGAAAGGAGGAATCAACATTAGTTAGGGATAACCAGTTTCGGTTACTTGTGTGTGATTGTTTTAAATAACTCACAGGAATTAGATCTAATTTTATCATAAAAGCAAATCTATTGATTGTAATTGCATGGCTAAGTGCCCTAAGTTTGTATACACCTATATAAGTATGAAAGCTAGGGTTTAGAAGTAGAAGAATTGAAGAAGTTGATGATTATTGTGAGAATAATTGTGAGAGAGATCATTCTTGGAGAAGAAGAAAAATCTTGAGAGAGAGAAACTATTGTACATCTGAGAGGTGTGGAAGATTGTAAATCTTCAATTATATATCTTGTGAAAGCTTTGGATAATGAATTGACTTGTTTCTTGGTGGATGTTGCCCACAGTGGGTGAACCACGTTACATCTGGTATTGATTTATATCTCTTGTTTTATATATTTCTTCTGGTAGAATATCCACTTTTATTTGCATGTATGCTTAGATATGATATATTATCTATACAACCGGTGTGCTAACCCCAACAAAATCTATACTCCACTATCTGCAATCCTCTTCAACCTTCAACCAAGTGAAATATGGCATAAAAAATAATTTTTACAAACGGATTAAAGGAGAAAGGAGATGTAAACTACATGAATGACATGTGGAAGAAGTATTTTATGTTGAGGACAACAATACATAGCTTATATAGAGAATATAAAAGGAATTGAGAGATTTTGATTATATTTTAAATGGAACCTATCAAGTGTGGCATAAGGTGAGCATAACACAAGTGTATTTAAAGATTTTTTTTGTATATGATACTAAGATGGAACAACAACCCAATTGGAAGCTACTGGTCCCATTAGCTAAAATACATCATCCTCCATCGAATTTTCCCATATTATAATAGACTTTGAAAACCCTATTTATTTATTTCTCTTTAAACATTTACATTCTAGTTGAATTTTTTTCCAGTTCGACATGCTTTTTTTTTGTTAAAGCTTTTCTCTTCCAATATCTAGTCACTAGGTATTAATCAATCTCTCAGGATTATTAAATAAAGAAGAAAAATAATAAGGTTTCCTCATCATGCCACTATGAACTATACACAACATAGAAATATTGAGCACCACATGACATACTTTCTAAAAGGCACATTGAAAAAATAACTTTGCTTTATAAAAAGCACTTAAAAAAACCTCTGGCATAATAAGCTTCCATCTTATAGCGATGGTCATCATAGCTAGAATTTGTAATGTATTTAGAGTTTTTTTATCATTTTAGATTTAAAAAACAAAATCTTTTTAAAAAAATATGTTTTACAATTTTTTTTTTTAAAAGGAAAAAAAATGTTTAATTTTAAAGGGACCCAAAAACCTCGAATACAAAGAGAGAATGGATAAAAGATTAACACTCAAATGAGGAGGCCTCTTCCGGCCGCCAAACCACTTGACAAAGAAATACATTAAGAACCATGCCGAGAGTCATTACACAATCAACTCCTCAAGGCACGGTCAGACCGAACATTAAAGACTTTCTTGGATTGGACCTTTGTCCAACCCACATTCAAATTCAAAGTTTGGTACCACACAGTTCCACCCCAAGCACACCTCAATATTTTCATTTGAATTATTGTTTCCATCAGCCAAAGGGTCGCCGACCATGAAGTCCACGTTGTCCGCAACAGTAGCCACGTAATTATAAATCTTCAACGGTTTGGAGAAATTAATGCAAGGTTTGAAAATTAAATTTTCCCACTCATCGTCTACCTTCTTTTCCCCTAACCATTCCAAGCGGTCAACACCAAACTCATCCCCAATGGACCGCTACACAAACATCGAAGAGGAAGAAACCATGTTTGAAGAAATTTATACGACTTCAATCTTCTCCATAGGTTCATTATCCTCTGTATTAACTGCCTCAGAACCGTCATCAATCTATGAAATGGGTAGACACAGACCATCAGACTTTTCCTCAGACTCAGTAATCTTCCCACAACACTTGTTCATCTCGTCTCTGACTGTTCTACATTTGTTGTAGATTATAGGAGAGCTCTCAAACTCGATCCTCTAATCCTAGCTTACAAACTCAGTGTCTAGAACTATTTTTGTAGGTATCTTGGTTCTGAGAGGAACATTGATGCATAAATGGAAAAATACTAACCTAGAATGATCCTTAGTTGCAGGGTCTTTTGCGATAAGAACTTCCATGGCCTTTGTGATTCCCAAAAAAACCTCCAGTTCCCAAAACTCCAAGGGAAGATTCAGATGACGAATCCATACCGGTTGTTCCTGAAATTTGATCTCTTCTACTCCCTAGGTTGCCATCGGCTGAGGCTAAGGGAAACTTGACCAAAACACTATCGTGCTCCATATACCACTTTTTGCTCTATACCCTACCAAGGCACTAAACTGTAGTTTGCAGACCTACTTTCTCTTGCACCAAACATGAACAGGATCGATGTTTGGTCGAATGCCCACAAAACTTCCTACCACTGAATGCTTAACTATGTCTTTTTCCCTATCATTAACTAATACAGGGACATCCATATTTGAGGTGTTCTCATTCCACAAAGGTGAGATTTTCACGGGCTCCTAATTAGCTACCCCAACAACCGAGCCACCCACGTTTTCTTCGATGCTGAGGAGGATTCCTTGATAGTTCTCGAGCTTTGTTCTCTAGAGCCACTACCTTGTTTTTCTCCCACGCTACTCTGTTGTTCTCCATTGGCGGCTTCTCCAAAAATATGTTTTCCATGGTTGATAGGTGAAAATATAATTTAAATGTCAAAATGAATTGCATGTTCAATATGTAATTGTCACGTGTGTACATGGGCGCGCATATGTATGTGTATGCATATGTATGTATAGATACAATCAGGATTCATATTATTTAAAAATCTAATCAGTTAAATATTTTACATCGATGAAATATGACAAAAAATTAAAAACTTGTATTTAATTCTAAAATAGAAACATCTTACAATAAAATAAAATGAAAACATAATTTGTAATTAGTTTTATCTCATTTTAATTTCTTCAATTTATTACAAATATAGACTATATACAATATCATTTTGTTATGTATTGAAAATCTACAAAATTGTTAAAAATAGAAAGCTGCACTTGGAATTCATTTTCTACATAATTGCAAATCCAGGATATAGTGGTGGCTAAGTTATTTTTAAAAATAGAGCCAAATATATTCATTAATTGTTTTAGACTCTCAAGATTAACTACTAAAAATAACTAGTAACAAATACTTTAGTTATATATCTTCCCACATTTTAAATTTTATTTAATTTAATATATTAAGCAATCCCTTAATCTCTGCAATCGAAATTCCAATATATGGTGTTGCTATACTTCTAACTAATTGTTTTAGTTTTGTTTTTACTTCATATTTACATTAATAAAATCAATCTTCACTACACAAAACATCATCCTCGAAGACGAGAGCTCTCGCATATTACAGTGGATCCATTCATCCTTATTTATTAAAAGAAATGAAAGAATACAATCTTATAAAGAAAGGCACCCCAAACAAGCTGCGGAAAAAATATTTTACTCACTCAACAATACAAACGAAACTTCCAATACGGATACAGAAAAACAATTTCTACCACATAGTGCTTGCTACAACGGCTCCGGCGAAAAATACTGATAATCGTGGAGGGTGTGAATAGGGCTACGTCATTCGATGATCGACCCTCACTACCAGCTTAACTTATCCCTCCGGTAGATGATGTTGGAGGATTCAGGAATGATGGTGATTTTGCCGAGGGAGACACTGCAGCTGGTGTTGAAGTTGAAGTTGCGGTCATAGGCGAAGACGAAGCAACACTTTTTGTTTCTGGCGGTGAAACATTATTCGAATCTGAAATTTCATCCATTCAAATAATTTACTTGTTGTTTCTATTTCAGAATATATATGTATTCAATCCACCGAGAAAATGGTATGCATACCTGTAGATGGAGTAGGGGAACTTGCAGAAGATGCTCATAGAAAAGGATATTTGTGCATAGAAAACATGAGAAGATACAAAGTTCTCTGTAGCTATCCGTTCAAGATGCATGGTTCCCCTGCTGTCAATGAAGAAGTTAAAAGAATAATGGGAAAGTCCGACATGATTTTAAACGTATTGGTTTGCGAGGAAATTTTCAAAATATTTAATCGACGAGATATTTGAATATTAAAATTCTAGCGGATATGCAAATCTAAGGCGCAAGAGAAAGGACATGAGATAAAAAGTCACTGCCAGTCTGCTGGAATACACAAACAGAAATGCGTGTGGTAAAACTCAAAGGGACTTTCGGAGATGACTGAAGTGGTAAGAGTAAAGGAAGGTCAAAATGATGACTCAACAGGCAAGATATGCTCAGCGAAAGGGAGAGATGGATGAGCTGCTCGCTGATCGGTGTCGGGAATGTACAAGTAATCGTTACTTGATAAATTAATCTTGCCGCTTTCATGATTTAATTATCGTCGATGTTATAAAAATAATAATTATAATTTTATTCTAATTCGTGAAAGTGGCATTATACTTGCTCTTTGTCCCGTTAATCCGAAAATGCATCACGGTTGCAATGGCGTGAAAGAGAAGGATTCTTTGCCTTTCTCTTTCTCGTGCTACTTTCCCGTATTTTGCGACCTATTCACTTTATGATTGTCATCTTTTATTCTCTATTGCTCTTACAATTATTATTACTTTTAACATATTTGATTGGGATATTTGGTTGTCTTTTTATCATTTTTGGAACTCGCGTTGAGCGAGATGCGACAATGTCGACTGAGGAGAGAGTAGATGGGTTGGAAAACAATAACAAAAACACGGGAGGTTAGCTAGAAATTGACCGTGGTGACTATTTTTTGGATTCAAATATAACAAAAAGTTTGGAAATTGTTTTGGAGTACATGGAGCTTCCGAGGATGGTATAGGAGGATAGTAGTGGGATGGAAGATGTAAAGCCCACATTTTCAACACCAAAATACAACAATAAAATTATCAAAATAATTTTATTTTTTTACTTTAATTGCATGATACACAACACCACATGGAATCCAAATAAAGAAACTCGACATCATGGAGGACACTTACATAAACATGAACCCACTCATGCAATAGGATAACATAAGGTACACATTAATGTCTTACTCAAATTACGTAAACAGGAAAATGATCAAATTACAGTAAGAAACATAGGATAGGCATACTCCACGACATGTCATTTTCATAGTTTACATATTCATTAAAGTTAGGTTTCCATTGTATGACCTTTAAAGTTTTCAACAGGATTAAACACATAAGGTTTGAAATTTCCTATTTTTCAAACTCCAACTACGTTATTTTGAAGAGCATTAGTCTTTGACAGAGAATGTGTGATTGGTTCCTTTCTCCAATTCCATTAGTTATCCATAGCTCATTTGTTAAATAATTTAATTTTAAATAACTATGAGTCTCATAATATTCAATTCCTATGTTAAATCTTTGTTTCTAATAATTTGTTTAGTTTACTATAATTGTTTGACGAACACATAACATGGGATCCTTCATTCCTTTACAACTAGGCTACATGTTTTTCTTTAACATTTCACCTATAGTGGTTCCTTTAGAATTCACTTGTTTCTCTTTTGGAAATAAATTTATATAGCACGATTCTGATTATGAGCATATGTACACACATGCATCTTCTAATATTTGAGTTAAGGATTTGTTTTGAGAGAACCGTGTTTACTTGGTTTGTAAAAATACTCTCGTTACAAGGAGGAAAAATCACAAGAAGAAAAAGGAAGGTTACTAGAACAATAGAAAACATATCCCGACTTCATTTCATAGCATTGTTTGATACTAATAATAAATTATTTTAATCTTCAAATTATTACAACCAACTATGTAGGCTAACTAATTAAGTTGTATCATTCTTGATTCACAATCCGTTGCTCCAATTAGAAATTCATATTTTCACAATCATATTGTGCATGGAAGCATACATTACACATGTGTTCCCCTTATAGATATTTTTCCTTGAATCTAAGTGACGAAATTCACATTTCAAACTACTTTTGTTTCATCATCTTAAGGGTTCACTCTTAGTAGCAACAACTTAATTACATGTTTCGACCATAAATTCTACTTCCTGAGTGACCCTAGATTTAATATATTCCTAACTAAGCCAATGGTTCTACTAACTTTTACAAGTCCAAAAAGAGTGCAATATCCTTATGTCACAAAACCTTGGCTACAGTTGCAGGTATCCCATTCTCAAGGTTACATTTTATTATTTCATTAACATTGTTGTTTGATTCATATATATGCAAACAAAGCATGTGATCATGATCAGAATTGGATTTTTTGTTTTATTAGGTTGTTGAATTAGTCATGGACCTCTACTTTATTACATTCATTTTATCACCTTTGACATTTTTGTTGGTTTTGACATTTCTCAAAGGTGTACCATTTTAGTAGTGACATTCCATACATTAATCTTATTTACCCTCTTTTACTAACTATTTTTACACGGTTAATTTGGTCCCATATTAACATCATTTTGGAATAAATGTAATACATATAACACTTACGAAACTCCTAGGCATTTAATACTATAAGCAGTATGACCTCGCACAAGACAACTCATTTCAATACTCTTGGACATGCAAATACAAGTGTACATTGAAAGAGAGATATCCCAAACAACCTTATGCATTTCACAAAGTCTCCTAGGGACGTATTTCAATTGTTTGGTAAATATGCAAGTAATTCGAAACATTTTCTCCACTCACATAATTTAAATATCAAAATAGATCATTCGAATATACAACCACCAACTATCTTACAAGGATTTAGCCAACCACATATAGGGTACTAAGGGAAATCACTCACAAGAGGGTTAAATATATTTAGGATATGGTCATACTTGCAACACCTAGGCATGATCACTATACTCATGCCAATATTATAGGTTTCACAACAATTATGCACCACCTCCTAAAATATCAAGGAAATAGTCCTTAATAAGATGTCTTAGGTGCGACACAAGGAGATGATTAATAAGGTCAAAGTATTTTTTTAACAAGATCAATGTTTTTTATCCTTGAAAAAGACTCAAATGGGGGAAGGAAGGATAATAGGCATTATAATTTGTTATTTTAATTTCGGTAGTTTTGATGAGAGGATATTGTACCTAGCATTTTGGGTGTTAAGGAGATAAACCAATAATTACCATAGAAAAATATTAGTTTAAGATTTTTATAACATAGGTACAACCTTGAGTACAATTTCACTTCCAATCCCACACTATGAAACATAATTACATTGGTATTCCCATTTCAAAATATACAAAGAAGAATTCTTCGAAAAACAATACATATCATTATTCTATGGTAATACATGAATTACAAGATGAATATAACTTTATAATGATAACTCATTAATTACAACATATCACATACAGAAAAATTCTTCTTGTTTGGGGTACCTGCAACCAATGTTACGTCAGTCCTAGGATAAAGTTTGGAAATCCCCTACACTCAAGCATAAATTCCACACATCCATCATTTCAAACAATCAGAAAAGACACTAAAGAGATATAGAGAGACATAGAGAGAGAGAGGGGGGGGGAGGAGGAAGAAAAGATAGGATTCATTTTCTTTTCAAATCATTGTAAAATTATGTATCAAATTTTCATTTCATTTCAACTCATATACATTTTGACCTATTTGTAGTTTCAAAACCCAATCAAAATTTTCACAATTCTCTCTACAGAGAGTAAGGGGAAGAGAGAGAAAGTATGGATTTCATTTTCCTTTCTATTCATCATATCGTAACCACATACATTATCAAATTTTCATTTCATTTCCTACCCCATGAACATGTATAAGTCATTTACATTTCTAGAAGTAGTCAAAATATCAGAGTTACTTCTAAAAAGAGAAGAGGGAAGAGACAAAAACATCATAATTTCTGAGAAAGCATTCATATAACATTTTTTTCAGATCATACTCTATAATGTGTGGAGAAATTATGTACAAGGTTCAAAGGTTAGTTAGGAGTAAAAAAAACCCTAAGAAGGTGTGTTTAGCTAAAGTTGTAATTTTGGCGCAAGCTAGCCAAAACATCAAAAGTTCCTACAAACTTAGATTGAAAATACTCAGTTTAAGTTTGATTATGAATTTTGACAATTCATAATTACTCTCTCATTTATAGATAATTTATCATGTCTGATGGAAGTTGATTACAATGAGAAGAGCTCAAGTTATAAGGGGAACTTCGAGGCCAGATATCGTAATTGCATCAGTACCTCTTGTCGCACAATGACCAGTGGGCCCCACAACCCACTTACAAAATTAGTTTCTGAATATGTTTTCAGTGAGCTGAAGGTGGGTTAAAATCCTCTTGTTGGAATTTTAGAGGTAGGAGGCAGTGGTTTTAAGTTTCACTCAAGATAAGTAAAAATCTTAAGCCGAAATCGATCGTGTTTTATTAAAATGACCATGTCACCATAAGTGACTGATAAGCTAAGGGGGTTTAGGAATAGGACTTGAAATATCTTTAAATTATTTCAAACAACTTGGTTAAGGTTCCCTAAGGTATTACAAGTTACCTGGGGTCATGCAAGAGTTTCATTTTGTGGTACGTTTGGGTGTGGCACTCCATGTGCGTAACTTTCAAAATCAGATTTTTTTCTTATGTTGATGTTTTGAGAGTTCAAGTCAAGGAAATATTTTATCTCCTATCATTCAACATTTAATTTTGAAAAATATTTAAATGACGAAGCAAAATTTAATGCAAGTGAAAAGGGGAAAAGCATACCTTTTTTCATGAAACTCGTGATTCCCACATTTCACGAGACCGCAACAACTTCAGGAATCCTAGAAATAGCTTGCGAGAAACCATAATTCCTCTATTTGTATCCATATCTCATTGCAAAGGTCTTTATTTTACACAGGTTATAGGTATAATAGTAAGGATGAAATATCTTCTCCTCATCACGCTCTAAGAGACCATATTCCTTTAAGACATTTTATCAAGTTGTTCATGTTAGGAATACTTGGTTAGTGCTCACATTATTTAGATGTGTTTAATATATTTACATATTGGTGAATATAATAATGTGCAGTAAATGAGTTGTAATAACAACTCATATAGTTATTTGAATGTGATTTGGTTGTTAAACCAAATTCACGTAAACAAGAAATTTGAGGAGTGTTGTTAGAACAACCTCCTAAAAAATAGGATCAATCTCTCCTATTTATTGGTAATATCTTGTACGAAGTAAATACAGGAAATTTTTCTATGTGATAATTTGTTGTAGCTCTTTCATTTGGTATCGGAGTGATTTTTGTGCAATACATGGAGTATTGAGATTTTTTTATGAGGCAGAACAATTGTGGTTCATGGTTTCCCCGTCTTATGAAAGTAAATATTTTTTGAAGAACTTAGTATTTGTAGCACATTGCTTTGAAGATATTTTCAGTCATTGGGACTCAACGTGTGTTGCATTGTGATTATTTTTTTCTCCATTCATCCACTACCATCGTGCTCTAAGCTATCTACAATTATACACGTTCATGCTAGTGAGGATCATCATAAATTATTGACGGTGGTCGCAGCAGTCAAATTACCCTATGTATACATTCACGACTTGTGATACTGAATTTTCACGTTCTGACTAAATTAGAGATGTATTTCACTCTCTCTAACTCTATTTATTTTCTGCATCCTACATGGATTTTTTGGTAGCTTGCAAGGACTAGTGTGGAGTGGTGCCATATAAAACATATCACTTATTTCTATGTGCATATCTTGATCTATCACGTGGCTTGTGATTCTTGGTTCTCAAACAATTCCTGTGCATTAATGCATATCCGTGTATATTTTTCCATGCGTACAAGATCCAATAGTGTTCATTACAGGATCAAATTCATTCCTCACTGGTTAACAAACAATTCAGATCCTTCAGAACGTCCATATCAGTGAAGAAAATCAAGTGAATTTTCGTCTGCGAGCTATTTAGTTACAACAAACCGTCTATCCAACATATAATTAGCATGCAATATTCTATTATAGACTATGTTCCTATTTATTAGGAATGAAACCATCATGTTGTCCCCTTGAAAATAAAGTGTTTCACATTGTGGGAGGGAAGAAAAGAATAAGTTCAATGTGGAAACAAATGTGCTTCATGTTCACATCTTGTTGAGTTAGCAATGCATACACTGGAGGACTGAGGACATCAAAGGATGGAGGTCATTCAATGACCTCTCGTCAGTCACCAGTGATGGGGCCACATGAAGCTGTGGTGATAGTGTGTGTGTGTGTGTGATTTTTCGTTTTATTTTAGAGTTGCAATTGATTTCAGTTGCGTGTAGTATGATTATTTTTCAATGTTCCCATTATGGCTTGAATAAGTGAAATTTTCGCATTGAGGGGGGGAACATGGTCTCAATGTTCCATTTTCTCTTTTCATATTTGTTATCAGTGAGTAGTATTTCATACATAATTCCCTAAAGGAAAAGCATAGTGGATATATGAAATCACAAGGAAAAGCAACATCATGATATTGAGGTTGTTGGTCATCCCGTAAAACCATCCCTTGTTGAGGTTGTTGCTTGTCTTGTAAACCCATCCATTTTGAAGTTGTTGGCTATCCTAAAAAACCCTCCAGATCATGAGCACGCACAGGAAACATGTTGCAGAAGGAAGTGCAATTGTTGTTCTCCCATGTTTGCACTAAGGGGGGGAATGTTAGGAATACTTGGTTAGTGCTCACAATATTTAGATTTTTTTATTATATTTACATATTGGTGAATATAATAATGTGGAGTAAATGATTTGTAATAACAGCTCATATATTTATTTGAATGTGATTTGGTTGTTAAACCAAATTCACGTAAATAAGAAATGTGAGGAGTATTGTTATAACAACCTCCCAGAAAATAGGATCAATCTCTCCTATTTATTTGTAATATCTTGTACGAAGTAAATACAGGAAAGTTTTCTATGTGATAATATGTTATACTTCTTTCAGTTCACATGTCTGAAATGACACCCCTTTATAGAGTGTTCTCCCTGCTCAGATTCCGCTTCACTTAGCAGTGCTAATATTCCCCTCAAGGCCCCCTCTTGATAAGGTTATTTTAAATAACCCACAACAATGATTGTAACATGTACAACTATGTTTGGTTAAGGAACCCTCATTAAAATTTACCATTCCACAACCTTTTCTAAGAACCTAAAATTATAATTTGCTTGAATCTTTTTTAAATCTTTTCAATCAAAGCCATTTTGTGTATATGCTACAACCCTGACATTCCATGAAACATATTTGTTTGGAGGATTTTGTCGAACATTTCATGTGCCATGTGTATGTTCCCACATTTTACATACATGTAAACCTAGAACTTGTAATTATCCATATTTAAATCCCCCTCTTTTAAATAAGGATGAGAATATGATAGAAAAGGTGAAACAATCTAGTGGCATCTATTGGTATCATTTGGTGAAGCGTTGGCTGAGGATAAAATGTAAAGGATTTCATGCATAGGAATATTGGAAGAGACAAACATTACAGAGACATAAGTGGGATAACAGGAAAGGAACGTTCAAAGTCTCTACTCTAGTTATACTAGCACCCTTAGCATTCCATGAGATGAAACATGCTTGAGGTATTTCTTCAAGGAATATTTCCTAACCTTCCAATGCCCTTCTCCCACGGTTTATAAAATAAGATGAGAATGGATAGGAAGAGGATTTTTACACACAAGAAGAGAAAAGTGACTGATATTGTAGAGGCATACGTGGAGTACCTGAAAAGGGGACTTCACCTGTCTAAAATAATACAACAAAATGAAATAAAAGATAGGTAGTAGGAAAAAACAAATTAGTAGTTGACCTCTACCTTTAGAACTCTATTGGACGGGTTAAAGTGCATGCAACACAGGTGCACAAAAATTGAAGGGAAAAAATATATATAACTAGGTAATATGCCGGGATGGATCGCCTCCTTAGCCTCAATACTTGTCTTCCTCTGCATAAAACAAACAACAAAGTGATAGGAAAATTTTTCCCTTCAATTCAGACGTGAATGAAATCATTTTAGGTAAATGAATAGATACAAATAAGTTTATTTGTATACAATAAAAGATGATAAATTGGGATTACATATTTACCTCGTACATAGGGATGATTTAACCCATGATGGTATTGATGTTTTTGTTTGGGGACTAGAGTTCAGTTTCGCATAGTTCCCATAACGCTTTGTTTATTTTATTATTATTTTATTTTTCCCTTGTTTTCATTATCCAGTTACTATTAAATTCACTGTGTTAACTTTGTTTTCACGTGGTTGATTCCTCGGGATCTCAAATAAAGTGCTTATATTATTATGTAAGGAAAATTATAGGTAAAAAACAACTGCTTATGATGTGTCACTTCTATCGTAGGAAAAGACTGATTAGGTTGTGCCTCTCTTGACACAAACTTGTATTCAAACATATTTTATTTTGATTTTTTTTTATTATTATTATTCATAGAATGGGGGGAGACTATATCTCCCTCCCCTTATAATAGCATCATCCTCGATACGATACAAAATTTAAGATTGAAGGATACGTAGGTAAGAAAGTCAAAAATGACACATGTTGTTTAACAAAAAAACTTGTCGGTACAACACGACCACAAGGTAACAAAATAATTTTGAAGATATCTTGAAATTTAATGTTCTGTGAAGATTGACAGATCTCTTTTACTTTATTACTTAGTCTTTTTATTTACAGTATTCTTTATCTCAAGATCTTAATACTTGTTGTTTATAATTTTCAAGTGTCTTATGTTCATGGGTTCCCAATAGGAATTAGCCTCAAGATGTCACCCAAAACTTAACACAACATAAACAACCCACAAGGCATCTTGCTACTATATCACACCAAAAGACCTCTAATTCCACCATGGAATGACAAAAAGTAGTCCACGTAGAAAAGAATTTCCAACAATTATGTCACAGGCATAGATCCAACACACACAAGTGACTGAAAAACAAAAAATATTGACGCTAATATAAAGGCAACCGGTATAACATGACCTGAAAAAACCATGATTGTATCAACACAGTTCAAATACAAGATCCAATAGTATATATCAACATAGGGGAGTGTCAAGCCTCAAACATAACAATGTCCAACAAGACTCACAAGATTAAACATATCTCATAACACCAACTCAACACATCACAAAACATCATAAAAAAATCTCCATATATCTTCTAAAGCATCACAAAACAACTCCATATACCTCCCAAAGAATCACCAAACAACTCCATATACCTCCCAAAGCTTCATCAAACAACTCCATATACCTCCCAAAGTTTCACCAAACAACTCAATTTACCTCCCAAAGAGAAATAATCATAGTGCCAAAACCAAGCTAGGTCACTCAACCATAGAGCCTAGTCACTTGATTCTTCCATATCGAGTACCTCAATAATAGATCCCCATCAATAATATTAGGTAAATCAACCATAGAGCCCCATAAATAATATCGGGTCACTAAACCATATAGCCCCATTAATAATATCAGGTAAATCAACCATAGAGCCCCATCAAGAATATTGGGTCACTCAACCATAGAGCCCCATCTCCTTTCTCCATTTAATGAGATCACGTCACCCTATGGCCCGAGGCACATAGAGCCCCATCACCCCCACCCAAGTGACATAATAACTCATGGTTTAAAAACCTACAAGTTATCTGTAACTCCTTGGGGTGTACCCCCATACAACGAAGTGGGTACATAGGTTCCACCACTCCATTGTGAATCCCATGATCCTATTCCAACACATTATGATATTAGAACTAGCAGAATAATATGTTGCAAATGCCAAGTGGCAAGAATGCTAAGCCTTGGGCTAGGCTATAAAAAATTTAAATATGAAAATAAAATTTAAAACTAACTAAAAAAAATGGCTAAATAGCCATAGTTAGTGGAAAATTATGTATGTTAGTGCAACCAAATAAAATTCCCAAACTATAAGAACACATCAATGAAGAAAATTGTTGGTTCTTGTAAGAAAAGAGATAATGATCAATTTACGCATAAAATACATATTGAGGAATAACACATTACAATCCCTATGTGGCCTCATACAACCACCAAAGGGGTACTCATCGAGTTGTTGACACTCAGATGTCAAGCCTTAGCTCATAAAAATATCTATGTAACTAAAAATGAGTATATCAAATAATATAACTATCATCGTCTCTTCCCTAATCATCCCTCCATACTCCCACAAGGCTCAACATAGTCAAAATCACATAGGATAGTTTGATCGACAACCCAATAGGAAAGAGCAGGGGATGCTAGTTTGCATAAGTTGAGCCCAGGGTGGTGCGTAACCACAATATACTAAAAATATCGAAGTATATTAAACAGATACAAGTGGTTTTTTAGTCTATATAAGACTCCACTTACTCATACTCGGTTCAAGACTATGAAAAATTGGTCCATGCCTCCTCTCTTTACACATACACTCTAGATGGTTACTTCCCTTAGGGTCATCTAGTGTAAGGTTCACAACATAACATATAATGAAATCATTAACACAATGATGATTCACGCACATTAACCATAGCGTCTTACGCATGGTATATATACAGGGTATAAAAAATCATTAGTTTCATGGTTATGATACATCACTTTTCCACATAATACAACTAAGGTACAAGCACTGAACATATAAGGTCATACGATCACCATATTCCCCTAATTCACAACATGAACCATCACATATTACATAAATTATATGTATGATGAAAACAATGACTAATATTACAACATATAGTCAATTGCAATACAACATGATGACACACATGATTCATCACAACACGGTGGCGACATCACGATAAAATCCAATTCACTATACACTAAGTTTTTCATGCAACACACCTTCATATCACATAATAAAAAAACATTCCAACATTTCGTAATCCGCAATAACATTCTTTTCACAGAAAAAAAGGTGGCACATCACACGTGAAATCCTCATTGAGTCAACAAATAGGAGATAAAATAATCTCATTACAAACATGTCAACATGATAAAAAATATGCATTAAGTGACATGCATAACATGTACGTTCATAATATCATAATTAAAACACTGGTCACATCACAACATGTATCACATTACTTTTCCCATATCCACCACCACC
Organism: Taxus chinensis; assembly: GCA_019776745.2. Taxonomy (NCBI): domain Eukaryota; kingdom Viridiplantae; phylum Streptophyta; class Pinopsida; order Cupressales; family Taxaceae; genus Taxus; species Taxus chinensis. The sequence continues at coordinate 578,672,968 of CM034155.1, read as the reverse complement.
AAGTAAGATCATCACAACTCCAATCTATCCCAGAGGTTCGAGAGCATGAACCTATTATAAAAAATAAGCCCATGCTCATTTTTTGATAACTTACACTCTTTTCCTCCATCCTTGTACTTAATCTCAAATTTCATGGATTTATAGCACTCAAATTTTTCTATGTATTGTTTCATCAGATAGGATTTTTCTTCCCCTTTCCAGAAAGGTAAAGAAGTCCTCCTGACTCATTGTATTTTTTGAGTTATGGCTCAGCGGATTTTGCAGGGAAAATATTCCCAAAGTGGACCAATGGGCCTAAAGGAGAATTTTTTCCAAGGAGATTTGGTGGATTAGTGGGGATGCGAAGAGGAAATTTTGGCACTTCATCCCTTTTTGGGGTTAAATCTCAAGTTCATTTTGCCACCCTGTGGGCCTGCGAAGAAAACATTTGTGCCCCACAATCAGGAAGTTCCATGTGGCGGGTCTAGGCGGACCGATAGAGTGATGGGAAGCTTTTTTGCACTTAGGAAAATTTTGTCAAAGTTATCAAAGTCAAATTTTGGCCCGTAGGCCCAAAGAAGGATTGAAGAGCACTTGCGGGGCCAAGGAGGAAATTTTAACACTTAGTGTTTTTTGGGCAAAAAACTTAAAGTCACAAATCGGCCCGCAACCCCGGCAAAGGAAAGTGGAAAGAAAATGGTCAAGGCTCCGCAACCAATCAAAGAGTGACACATCATCAAAAAGGGTAGGCATAAGGTTGGACCAGAAAGATTGATGGGAAATTTTTTGGCACTTAGGTAATTTTTGTCAAAACATCTGAAAGGGTGTAAATTCTTGGCCGCATCCCCACACCGAATCAAGGACATGACACGTGTCCTAGGAGCTCGTGGGGCCGTGGAGAAAATTTTTGGCACTTAGCCATTTTTGGGCAAAAAACTCTAAAGTCAAATTCTGGCCCGAATGCCCGCAAGAAAAAGAAAAATTTAAGGCACTGCAACCAATCAGAAGAGTGCCACTGTGTCATCGACAGAGGGTGGGTGGTGGAAGGAATTTAAATTTTTGGCTTTTTTTCTCAAAATTTATCAAAGGTGCAAAAATAGAAGCACATATCCCCTAGGACCCAATGAAAATGCACCATGTGTCTAGTCTATAGTCAGCAGTGCAGCGGTGGGGGTTCTGAAAAAATGTTAAGTTTTTTGCTCTTTTGGGCAAAAATGTTGAAAGCAATAAATGAGCCCGGGCCTCCATCAACCAATCAGATGATGCCACGTGTCCAAGGTGGGGCTGGCAGGTGGTGGAAATACTTCAAGTTTTTGGCCTTTTTGGTCAAAATTTTCTCAACAGAAAATTTGGAAACGCATCCCCGCCAACCAATCACAAGGCATGCCACATGTCCACTCATCGGTAGGGAGCGGGGCGACGGAAGGATTTTGGAATTTTTTCCAAATTGCAAAGAGGCATAAAGGAAGAATTTTGACCGTGTCTCCCTAGCCAATCAAAGGTTGTCATGTGTCATTTTAGTGACACGTCATCTAATCTTCGGCGAGACCGTTGGGAGACTTGGGAAAATTTTGCACTTCGGCCCCTGCAAACGTAAAATGTTGGTTTCGGCCCCCCATCCAATCAAAAGGTGACACGTGTCCTCGGAGCTGCGGGCCATGGAGAAGTTTTAGGAAATTTTTCCAAAATTGTGAAAAAACAGGGGAAAATGCCAGATTTTTGCCTGCACTGACCCAATTTTTGACCTAAAATTTCCCTGTTTCACCTAAAAAATTGCAGAGGGCATATCTTTCGATTCCAAGATCAGATTTGGATGAAATCAGATTTTTTGGAAAGATCTCAATCCCCTCTATGCATTGAAGGCATAAAAACATCATGTTTTGTGGATTTCAATGGAGAAAATGTGAAAAATACATTATTTCACACTTTCAATGCAAGATCAAATTGCTTTGAACAAGTCATTTTTTACTCAGTCCGCCATTGTTTTTCTTCTCCAACATGCCAAAGATGGATAATCTGACTCGAATTTGATGGGGAAAAACCCTAGAATGTCTTCTCACACCTTGAATGCAAGATCAAATTGCTTCGAAGACATCGTTTTTTATTCCATTTTCTATTTTTACTTCTCCAGCACACAGTTGAAAAAGGAAAAATCAAATTAATGGTTTGCAAGCCGATTTGAAAAAGATTAATGGTGGGTGGTTGAGTCCAAGGATCATATTTACTTCCCCTTCTGTTTTCTCTGTCTTTCTTTGGCTATAAATAAAAAGGATTCATTATTTATAATGGTTGGACATTTTTGCTATGTATCTCCCTTTCTCTCTATTCTGCAGTGAATTTGTGAAGTTTTCAAACCTTCCATAGATCTGTAAATGCAATTTTTTTCCTTTTGGCCATTGTAATGCTTTGTATAAACTCTGTGAAGCAATAAAATAAGCCTATGGGTGATTTCTAGCCCCTTTCTTACTTCCATTGCATTCATTTTGATCTTTTCATTTACAAATCTAGTTATTTGTGCATCTGAGTTGCATTATTTCTATGGTTTGTGTTTAACAACAGAGTGGGAGTTCATCATTCCTTGGTGCATCACCTCCATTAGCTTAGATTTCATTATTTCTGCAACTTCTTCTTCACCTTGGTCCCTTGGAAAGATTTAGAATAGGATAGATAGATCCTCTGCAAAATGAAAGCATGCACCTGAACAGAGGAATAGGAACCAACCTTTAATCTAGAGAGTCTTTTCCATTTTTTCAAGTCCCACACTTGGGGAAAAGATTCAATGTTGTGCAATCACACTGGATGCCCCATTGTCAAACTAGAAATCTGAGAAACATCTAGGGGTGTTGTGATTCTACACTAATAGTTTTGGCATGCATTGGGTGGGAGCTTAGAGGTCTTCATCTTCATTGCAAAAAAGTTTATGTGTATTTGTTGCAAGTTTATTGCTTAAAAGAGCCTTGATTTACACATTTGGCGACTCCAAAAGGATAAGATCAACTGGTTTCAGTAGTCCAAGCTTGAAGATTCATGAGAAGGATCCAAACAAGGTCAAGAACAAGAGAAGAAGGATTGTTTGTCTATCTCCACTTGTCCCCAGAAAGAAGAGAGAGAGGAAGAAGGATTCAAAGATCTCCATCTCCACCAAATATAAAGGATCTATCAACTCCTCCACCTAGTAGACCTTTCATCTAATCAACAAGAGTTCTCAGACCAATTAGAATGGCACAACCAAATCCTTATGTCAACTTTACTGGCAGAAGCAACCACTTGCTCTCACTGCACAAAATCCAGTACTAGTTGCAGCATTAAAGAGCATTCCATTTTTTACTGGAGAAAATCATACCACTCCTGGTGACCATGTCCAGGACATTGCAAATGTATGTACAATTCATGAGATTGCTGAAATGGATATTGCTGTCAAGTTGTTGGCATCCTCCTTCAAAGGCAAAGCCTTGCAAGTGGTTTAGAAGTCTGAGAGCAGGCTCTATCACAAGTTGGGACAATCTATGCACAACCCTCCATGACCAATTTGGAGAAAAGGGGGATAACTTGTCCCTATTGGAGTAGCTGACAACTATCAAGAGGGATCCTAATGAGCAGCTAACTGACTTCAACTTCAGATTTCAAAGAAGTTGGGAAAGGATCCCATTAGCAGTGAGACCAGCAACTAGAAGGTGCTTTCCTTTAATTTCTCAAAGCTTTAAATTCTGATATTGCAATGTTGATTCAATCCATGGGAGGTGTAACCTTGCCTGCAGCCTATAGTATCTCCATTAGGGCTAAGAATTGTTTAATACAAGATGGTAAACTTGCACCTAGACCACCCATGCCTCTATATCAAAATTTAGGAATCCCAAGTACTAACCAAGCACCTACTTTAGCTCCCATTCCCACTCCCAGAAATTAGAGTTCGAATGAAACCTCCACTTCATTTTCTAGTGCCTCAAATGAGCTGCAAGAGGTCATGAAACAATTGCAAAATTTGGGTAATGAGTTGGTTACACTTAAGAGGCAGCAAGCTCAAGGTTTTAGGCCTTCTTATCAGCCTCAAGCTCAACCCAATAGACCACCATTTCAGTCTAATAGGCCACCCTTCCAAGCTGTAAATCAGAAATCAAGTTAGGCCTCCTGTCAATAGACCTTTCCAGCCCTATAATCCTAATGTTGCATCTACATCAAGAGCCCTAGTGCCAGTACAAAATAATATGGCTCAAGAATATGATTGGTGTTTCCCATGGAATGAACCTCACAACCAATCTATGTGCTTCAATGGTGCTTTGAACCAAGCTTTGATGGTGACAACAACTGGTGTAGAGAGTGAAGCAAGTCAAGAAACTAGATCAGCAACAAGGAACATCTCAGCAAGGGGCAGCTCCAAGTGAGACCACACTTGTGAATTGGCAGGCTGAAGATTTATGTGGGATGAATCAAATACCTCCTCAAAATGTAGCAGATAATACAAGGTCAAGAAGAGGAACATTGGAGAGGTAAAACCACCAAACTCGAGTGATTCACAACCTTCCATCACTCCACAAGGTGTTGGCAAGAAAAATGCAGCTCCAAATGTGCAAGGGCAGCCCAAACCAACTTCTAGACCAGCCCAAATACCAAATGTTGCAGCTCATGTGCAAGAAAAGAATGTGCAGGCCAAAGGACAGTCAAAGAGATGGTTCATCACCATTTAATATCATTGAACAAATGAAGAAGACCAATGTGAACATATCTATGTGGGAATCACTTTCCATTCCAGGACAAAGGGATCTCTTGCAAGCTACCATGAAGAATTGGTCAACCTCAAATCAGCCACCTCATGTGCAAGAGAAGGTACTCACCAATGCAACTCATCCTAAAGGAAACCATGGAGGGAAGTAAGGTAAGATTTTGAAGCCCCCACCCTTCTATGTGTCATTGATTGTTGGGAAACATTTGGTGCACAATTGCATGATAGATTCAGGGGCAAGTAGTTCAGTGATGCCAAAGAAGATAGCTGATCAATTGGGCATAAAATATGAGCCAATCCTCAAAGGAGTAGTGCAATTAGATGGGACAATAGTATCAACTGTTGGAATCATCAAGGAACTAAGCCTTACCTTACATGCATGCCCAAATGTAATGGTTTTACAAGATGTGTCTGTGATTGATCTTCCACCACTCTTTGCCATTTGTTTGTCAAGGGATTTCACAGCTAGAATTGGAGGCTACCTATCTACTTGATTGGTCACATATGTTGTTTATAACAAGGTATGGGGTGAAAAGCAACAATCAGATCTGAGCCTATTTCCAATTTCCATATTGAACCTCACACTCCAAGCCCAATCAACACAAATTTCTCAGCTTTTGACCAAGAAGACTATCCAAGCATACATGAAGCTGACACCAAGGTTGGAGGCATTCCAGATTTGACACCTTGATGAGTGGGAAAATAAGGTGCATGCTTTTGATCCATACAAGGAGATAGAAGAATCTGAGCTAGGTGTTTATTGCTTACATGAAGAGAATCATCCTCTTCCTAGCATCACCAAGTCAGAACAAAATATGATAATGAGGTATGGAAACTTTTCTTTGATGGATCAAGAAGCAGACAAGGTGCTGGAGGTGGTGCAATGTTGGTTTCACCTCAAGGCATTAAGTACTATTCAGCTTTCAGATTTCAGTTTGCATGCTCTAACAACACTACTGAATATGAAGCTTTAGTTCATGGGCTTCATTGGGAAAACAAGAAAAGCATTAGAAATCTGTTGGTCTTTGGTGAATAGTGAATTGATAGTAAATCAAGTTAAAGGGCAGCATGCTACCAAGAATGATCTGCTCAAAGAGTTATAAGAATAGAGTATGGGATCTAATGGAGGATTTTGAAGCTTTTAACATCAACTCCATCCCTAGGAAAGAGAACCAAGCTGTTGATAGGCTTGCAGCAGTTGGAGCAACATTTGATGTGGTGGACAACATTAAAAGAGATAAAACACAGCCAAACATCCATGTGATTGTGAGGCCATCAGTGCTAGACAATAATACAAGTTGGCAAGTGTTTGAAAGTGACCAACAAATCATCAATTTCTTACAAGAAGAGGCTGAGTTCTCAGCCAAAAATCAGGAAAAGTTAGAGCAGCAGTATGGTGATCAAGTGGTGCAACTGAAAAAAAATAAGTTGCCAAAGGGACTTGTGACTTTAGAGTCTATTTTCAATCCTAATGATCAGCTTAGAAAGGAGAAAGCTAACATCCAAGTCAAAGGAGAAGATTCAGAGCCTATCCCTATGGGAGAGAACAAAACACTTCAAATTGGAAAAGTGGCAACCAAGCAAGAAAGGTATGAGTTCACTCAACTTTTCCATGAGTTCCTAGATGTGTTTTCTTGGAGCTATGAAGACTTGAGAGGTTTCAATCCCAAGCTAGCACAACACACAATTGAACTGGATCCAAATGCTAAGCCCATCAGGAAAAGCAAAGGCCAGTCAACCCACACATTGAGCCTCTAATGAAGAAGGAATTGAACAAGTTAATAGAGGAAAGTATCATTTTTCCAATCAAGCATTCAAGTTGGGTTGCCAACTTGGTTCTAGTCAGAAAGAAGAGTGGAGAAATCAGGATTTGTGTAGACTTTAGAGACTTGAATAGAGCATCCCTCAAAGACCACTACCCACTTCCATCTATGGAGCAGATTTTGCAAGTTGTTGCTGGTTCTGGGAGGTTCTCATTGTTGGATGGTTATTCAGGGTACAATCAGATCATGGTGAAGGAAGATGATCAGTTTAAAACAACCTTCACCACCAAATGGGGAACCTATGCATACAAGAAAATGCCATTTGGATTGTCTAACGCTGGAGCCACTTTCCAAAGGGCAATGGATATGGCATTCAAGGGATTGATCAATAAAATAGTTCTGATTTACCTTGATGACATCACTGTGTTTTCTAAAAATGCAGCAGACCATCTATTTCATTTGAGACAAGTCTTTCAGAGGTGTAGGAGATTTGGGATATCCCTAAATCCCAAAAAATGTATATTCATGGCCCATGAAGGAAAACTTCTAGGCCACATTGTTTCCAAGGAAGGGTTGGCAATTGACCCAGAGAGAGTTGAAGCAATCATAGCATTGCCATTGCCAAGCCATAAGAAAGCTCTTCAAAGATTCTTAGGAAGAATTAATTTTGTCAGAAGGTTTGTACCAGACTTTGCTTCTCTTGTCAAGCCAATAACGTTGATGTTGAAGAAGAATGTGGCATTCAAGTGGAAAGCTAAAGGCAAGGTGAGTTTTAAAGCAATCAAGGAAGATATCTCATGAGCTCCAACCCTCATAAACCCATATTTCTCCAAATATTTCATGCTTTATGCCTTTGTTGGAAGTGATACAATCTCTGTAATTTTGGTGCAGCAGAACAAAGAAAAAATAGAGCAACCAATTGCTTTCTTCGGCCAAATCCTGAGAAGATTATGAAACAAGGTATTCTTTCATTGAGAATCACATTCTTGCAGTGATTAGAAGCTTGAAGAAGTTTAAGCATCTAGTTTCAAACAATAAGATCCATTTGTTGGTATCCCACATGGGGGCATTAAAGACTTCCTTCTCAACAAGGATTTGAATGAAAAACGTGCTGGATGGATAACTCGTGTCATGGAGTATGACATTGAGATAAAGGTCACCAAGTCTGGTCTGTGGAAGGGGATTGTGTGAGAAATTATCCTTGAGCCAACCAATTGAAGAAGAAAAGGAAAGGATGTTGTTTTGGTGTTGCAGGACAGCCAAGAAGAAGCCATTTTAATTCTACAGAATGATCAAGAAGAAAATATTGATATACCCACTCCTTGCTTGGACTCAAAGCATAATACATTTCTTGCAGACTGGCCTTTTCCCTCCAAAAATGAAGCAAGGTAAAGAGGAGGTATTTTAGATTGTAGGCCATTCATTTTGTGCTTTGTTAATGGTGGTCATTTTGTTCAGAAAATAGATATCAATGGAGTGTTGCTAAGATGCATTGATACAAATCAGATTGAGAAAGTGTTGTAAGAGTTCCATGATGGATCAGCTTGGAGGTCATTTTGCTCCAAGGGTGACAACTCTAAAGATCATGAGGGAAGGTTATTATTGGCCCAAAGTATTCAGTGACTGTTATGCATGGATAAAGAAGTGAAAAAATGTGCATTCTTCACTGGTAAAGAGAGGTTAGCAGCCCTTCCATTGAATCCAATTTCAGTTTTCCAACCATTTATGCAATGGGGATTGGACTTCATTGGAGTCATCAATCCAAACTCTAGCCAAGGGCACAAGTGGATTCTAATAGCAACATATTACTTTACTAAGTGGACTGAGGCAGTAGCACTCAAAGAAGCCAATGAATCCAACATTCTAGATTTCTATGAAGGGTTAATAACTAGGTTTGGTATACCATCCACCATCATATCAGACAATGCATTGGCATTCATAGGTTCTAAGATCACTGAATGGGTTGTTAAGAATGGAATATATCTGAGCACTTCATCAAACTATTACCCTCAAGGTAATGGCCAAGCTGAGTCCACAAACAAGAATTTTCTAAGGATTATCAGAAGGACTCTTGATGAAAATCAGAGAACTTGGCATACTAAGCTCAAATCAGCTCTATGGGCTGATAGGATAACTCCCAAGAGATCCACAGGTAACTCTCCATTCAGGCTTGTTTATGGGAAAGAGGCAGTCTTGCCTATATCACTTGAGTTGCCAACATTGGAACTCATGAAGCAACTAGAATTGTTAGAGTTTGAGCCAATGGAGGTTAGATATGCTGAGTTGATGGAGTTGGAAGAAGTAAGAGAGCATGTAGCAAGCAATAGAAAAGGACCAAGCCTTAGTCAAAAAATAGACAAAAAGGACTAGAACATTGGATATTTAGCGCTGAAGAGAAGATTTGCCATAAGAAAGTTTGATAAGGCTACATGGTCAACTTTCCAAGTTGGGGATTCAAATAGTGAATGGGATCCACCTCAAACATTGATGTTGAAAAGGAAAGGTTCTCACCCTTGTACATACTAGTTTAAATGGGATGCAGACCAAGTGATTTTCAAGCTTAGAGGTAAGACATTCAGTGCTTTGCCCTTGGCATTTGATCAAAATCAGTGATTCCAAGTGGCTTGGTTCAGATCAGTTGTAAAAGCTATAATCATGACTCCATGCCTAATGGTACAAGGAAGTTGATCAAGATTCGCCAAACTTGTTATCAAAAAGTAGTCTATGCTCATTTTTTGATAACTTACCTTCTTTTCCTCCTTCCTTCTAATTGTCTACATTGGAAGGTGAAGAATTTCATATTCCAAGTGAATGGGATCTACCTCAAACATTGTTGCTGAGAAGGAAAGGTTTCACCCTTGTACATACTAGTTTAGATTTTCATTTCCCTAAGTGCTTGTGCACATTGTTTTGTTGTAGTTTAGATTGTTTTCTTCCTAAGTTCTTTGCACATCTCTACATATTCCACTTGGAATATGTATGATTTCTAATTTTGTACATAGTGTTTTTGGAGCTGTGTTGCCTCTTGCAGTGCTTTGCCCTTGGCATTTGGTCAGAATCAGTGTCATTTTAAGTGGGTTTCCAAGTGGCTAAGGGGAAGTTTTTCAAGTTCAGATTAGTTTTAGGCTATAATCATGACTCCATGCCAAATGGATACTTCAAGTTAGCTGATCACTTCATCTAGCAGGCAGATGACCCCTCTGAGTCACCAAAATTGTTATAAAAAATAAGCCCATGCTCATTTTTTGATAACTTTCCTTCTTTTCCACCTTCCTTGTGCTTCATCTCAAATTTCATGGAGTTATGGCACTGAAAATTTTCTAGGCATTGCTTCATCAGATATGATTTTTCTTCCCCTTTCCAGAAAGGTAAAGAAGTCCTCTTAACTCCTTGTATTTTTTGAGTTATGGCTCAACAGACTTTGCAGGGACAATTTTTCCCAAAATGGGCAGGTGGGCCTAAGGGAGAATTTTTGCAAAATAAATTTAGTGGATTAGTGGGATGCAGACGGAAAAATTTGGCACTTAGCCATTTTTTGGTTTAAAAAATCAAGTTAATTTTGCACCCCGCATGGGCCCGTGAAGGAAATTTTTTGGCTCCGTAGCCAATCAGAGAGTCACACATCATCAAAAAGGGCCGGCGGAGGTTGGAAGAAAGTTAGGAATTTCACCCTTTCTTTTTCCAAAAATTTAAGGGTGCGAATTTGGCCACATCCCCGCACCCAATCAAAATGTGACATGTGTCCTAGGAGTTATGGCCAGCGGAGAAGTTTTTTGGCACTTAGCCATTTTTTGGGAAAAATTATAAAGTCAAATTTTTGGCCCAAATGCCAACAAGAAAAAGAAAATTTCAAGGCCCGGCAACCAATCAGAAGATGCCACATGTCTAGCCAGAGTAGTGGGTGGTGAAAGAACTTTAAAGTTTTTGGATTTTTTGCCAAAATTTTTCAAAGGAAAAAATAAAGGAAAATCCCCGCGAACCAATGAAAAGGTGCCATGTGTTTAGTCTACGTCAGCAGTGCCACAGCGGGGGTCGAAAAAATGTTAAGTTTTTTGCTCTTTTGGGCAAAAATTTAAAAGCAAGAAATGAGCCTGCGTGCCTCCATGAACCAATCAAATGATGCCACGTGTCTAGGCGGGGCTATGGGTGGCGGAAATAATTCAAGTTTTTGGCCTTTTTGGTAAAAATTTTCTCAAATAAAATTTGGAAATGCATCCCCGCCAACCAATCACAAGGCGCCACATGTCCACTCATCGGCGGAGAGCGGGGCAACGGAAGGATTTTGGAATTTTTTTCCAAAATTGCAAAAAACAAAAAAGGCAAGAAATGAGCCGTCATTTCCGCAGCCAATCAGAGATCGCCACATGTATTTTTAGTGACACATCATCTAATCTTTGGCAGACCGTCGGGAGACTTGGGAAAATTTTTCACTTCGGCCCCGCAGAGGTAAAATGTTGATTTCGGCCCCCATCCAATCAAAAGGTGACACGTGTCACGGGAGCTATGGGCCATAGAGAATTTTTTGAAATTTTTCCAAAAATGTGAAAAAGAGGGAAAAACGGCCAGATTTTGGCCCTCCGACCCATTTTTGACCTAAAATTGCCCTGTTTTGACCTAAAAAATTGCAGAGGGCATATCGTTTCGATTCCAAGATCAGATTTGGGATGAAATCAGATTTTTAAGAAAGATCTTGATCCCCATCTATGCGTTAAAGGCATAAAAGCATCATTTTTTGTGGATTCTCAATGAAGAAAATGTGAAAAACATCTTTCACGCTTTGAATGCAAGATTAGATTGCTTTGAACAAAAAATTTTTGCTCATCTGCCATTGTTTTGCTTCTCCAGCATGCCAAAGATGGAGAATCTGCTCGATTTGATGGGGAAAGAACCCTAGAATTTCTTCTCATGCCTTGAATCTAGAATCAAATCAATTCAAAGACATCATTTTTTTAATCCATTTTCTATTTTTTTCTTCTCCAGCATGCAGGTGAAAAAGGAAAAATCAATTTAATGGTTTGCAGGCTGATTTGATAGAGATTAATGGTGGGTGGTTGAATCCAGGGATCAGATTTGCTTGTTCCTTCCATGTTTTCTCTCTCTTGCTTCGGTTATAAATGGAAGAGCTTCATTATTTGTAATGGTTGGATGTTTTTGCTCTGTACCTTCCTTTTTCTCTGTTCTACAGTGAATTTGTGAAGTTTTCAAACCTTCCATAGATCTGTAGATGCAAATTTTTGCCTTTTGGCCATTGTAATGCTTTGTATCAACTCTGTGAAGCAATAAAATAAGCCTATGGGTGAATTCCAGACCCCTTTCTTACTTCCATTGCATTCATTGTGATCTTTTTCATTTACAAATATGGTTATTTGTGCATCTGAGTTGCATTATTTCTATGGTTTGTGTTTAACAACAGAGTGGGAGTTAATCATTCCTCCTTGGTGCATCACCCCATTAGCTTAGATTTCATTATTTTTTGCAACATCTTCTTCACCTTGGTCCTTTGGAAAGATTTAGAATAGGATTTAGGATACATCCTCTACAAACTAAAAGCATGCACCTAGACAGAGGAATAGGAACTCGCCATTAATCTAGATAGTCTTTTCCATTTTTGCAAGTCCCATACTTGGGGAAAGATTCAATATTGTGCAATCACACTGGATGCCCCATTGTAAAACTAGAAATCTGAGAAACATCTAGGGTGTTATGATTATGCTCTAGGGTAAGTGCACCAAGTTGGGGGACAATTAAGTCGACATCAAATCCTGAATTTTACATTAAAAACAGCAAAACATCAAATTTAGTCTTCCGCGGACTTGAACCATGCCGAAAAGTAAAAACTATGTCACAAAAATGGTACCATTGCATAGGGGAGACTATTAGCTTTGTAGAAATACTGATGTTAAAGTGAATAGAAGAGGATAAATATCATTTTATAATTTTTTACTAATAGTAGGTCTTTAAGACACTTTTTCCTGTGAATGTTTATGTCTACGTTTAAGACTACAAAATTTGTTTCACTTATCAGAATGTGATAAAACTTATACCATCCCAATTGTGGTGAAATTATATACATGTTCAAAAAAAAATTTATTTGATTTCAATATTTTTTTATGAAGTTATGGCGGGCAAACGGAAAGTGCTCTGTTTTCTTTATGTTTTCATACCACTTTCATGGAAAAAATCATAAAAAATAAAATATTACTAAAAAAAATACAAAATAAAATCTATCCCAAGATAGATAGTGGCATATAACTTCTCACTAAAGGTGATCATCCAAATTGTGGGCAAACGGACTATAATCTTAATCGGCGTTTTAAAAAAAAAATACCAAGTCATTGAATTTTGAGTGTTTAATATAGCTAATCTTGTCCATTTTTTACAAAAATTAGTATTTTAGAAACTAGATTCCAGATGCTATGATTCATATTAATATAATTTTGTCTAATTTTGAGTGTATGTATTGCTAATAATCCCTACAAGTTGATATTATGTTTGTTATTTGCAATATGATGTCCACATATGACCCTATATTTGTCCATCAACTTCCTGCACTTACCTTCTAATAGAACCTTTTCTCTGATACCATATGTAAAGCCCACATTTTTCAACATCAAAATACAACATTAAAATTATTAAAATAATTTTGTTTTTGGCTTCAATTTCATAATACACAACACCACATGTAATTCAAATAAATAAACTCCACATCACGTAGGACACTTACATAAACATGAACCCACTCACACAATAGGATAACATAGGGTACACATCAATGTTTTATTCAAACAATGTAAACAAGGAAAATGACCAAATTACAACAAGAAACAAAGGATATGCATACTACACATCATGGAATTTTCATGGTTTATATGTTCATTACATCTAGGTTTCCATTTTATGACCTTATAGTTTTCAATAGGATTAAACACATAAGGTTTAAAATTTCCTATTTTTCAAACTCCAATTACTTTATTTTGAAGAGCATTAGTCTTTAACGAAGAATGCGTGGTTAGTTCCTTTCTCTAATTCCATTAGTTATCCATAGCTCATTTGTTAAATAAATTCATTTTAAACAACTATGAGTCTCATAATATTCAATTCCTATCTTAAATCTTTGTTTCTAAAAAATTGTTTAGTTTATTATACTTTTCTGAAAAACACAACATGGGATGCTTCATTCCTTTACAACTAGGCTGCAAGTTTTTCTTTAACATTTCACCTATAGTGGTTCCTTCAGAATTTGCTTGTTTCTCTTTTGGAAATAACTTTATATAGCATGATTGTGATTAGGAGCATATGTACACACATGCGTCTTGTAATATTTGACTTAGAGATTTGTTTTGAGAGATCCGTGTTTACTTGGTTTGGAAAAATACACTTGTTACAAGGAGGAAAATTCATAGGAAGAAAAAGGAATGTTACTAGAACAATAGAAAACCTATCCTGACTTCATTTCATAGCATTGTTTGATACTGATAATACATTATTTTAATTTTTAAGTTATTACAACCAACTATGTAGATTAACTAATTAAGTTGTATCATTGTTGATTCACAATCTTTTTCTCTTAGAAATTCATATTTTCACAATCATATTGCGTATGGAAGGGTACATTACAAACATGTTCCCCATATAGATATTTTCCCTTAAATCTAAGTGACGAATTTCACATTTCAAACTACTTTTGTGTCATCATATTAAGGGTTCACTCTTAGTAGCAACGAATTAATTACATGTTTCGACCATAAATTCTACTTCTTGGGTGACCCTATATTTAATATATTCCTAACTATGCCAAGGGTTCTCCTAAATTTTATAATTCCAACAAGAGTGCAATCTCCTTATGTCACAAAATCTTGGCTATAGTTGAAGGTATCCCATTCTCAAGGTTACATTTTATAATTTCATTAGCATCCTTGTTTTATTCTTATATATGCAAAAAAAGCATGTGATCATGATCAAATTTGGATTTTTTGATTTATTAGGTTGTTGAATTAGTCATGGACCTTTACTTTATTACATTCATTTTATGATCACCTTTGACAATTTGTTTTGTTTTGACATTGCTCAATGGTGTACCATTTTAGTAGTGACATTCCATAGATTAATCTTATTTACCATTTTTTACTAACTATATTTACACAGTTAATTTGATCCTATATTAACATCATTTTGGAAAAAAATGTAATCCCTATAATAGTTATGAAACTCCTACAGATTTAATACTACAAGGAGTACGACCTCGCACAAGACAACTCATTTCAAAGTTCTAAGACATGCAAATACAAGTGTATATTGAAAGAGAGATATCCCAAACAACCTTATGCATTTCAAAAATTATCCTAAGTACCTATTTCAATTGTTTGGTAAATATGCAAGTAATTCGACACATAGTCTCCACTCACATTATTTAGATCTCAAAATAGATCAATAGAATGTACAACCACCAACTATCTTGCAAGGCTTTGGCCATCCACTAGGGTACCAAGGGAAATCATGCACAAGAGGGTTAAACTTATTTAGGATATGGTCATACTTGCAACACCTAGGCATGATCACTATAGTCATTCCAATATGATAGGTTTCACAACATATATGCACCACCTCATAAAATATCAAGGAAATAGTCCTTAATAAGATGTCCTAGGTGCGAAACAAAGAGATGATTAATGAAGTCAAAGTATTTTATTAACAAGATCAATGTTTTATATCCTATAAAAATACTCAAATGGGGGAAGGAAGGAAAATAAGCATTATAACTCGTTATTTTCATTTCGTTAGTTTTGATGAGAGAATATTCTACCTAGCATTTTGGGTGTTAAGGAGATAAACCAATAATTAACATAGAAAAAGATTACTTTAACATTTTTATAACATAGGTACAACCTTGAGTACAACTTGACTTCCAATCCCTCACTATAAAACATAATTACATTGGGATTCCCATTTCAAAATATACAAAGAACAATTATTTGAACCACAATACATATCATTATTCTATGCAAATATATGAATTACAACATGAATATAACTTTATAATGATAACTCATTAATTACAACATCTCACATCTAGAAAAATTCCTCTTGTTCAGAGTACTTGCAATGAACGTTGTGTCACTCCTAGGAAAAAGTATGGAAATACCCTACATTCAAGAATAAACTCCATTAATCTATCATTTAAAACAATCGGAACATACACTAGAGAGAGATGGAGAGTGAGAGAGAGAGAGAGGGAAGGAGGAAGAAAAGATAGGATTCATTTTCTTTTCAAATCACCATAACATCATGTATCTAGTTTTCATTTCATTTCAAATAATATACATTTTGACCCATTTGTATTTTAAAAACCCAATCAATATTTTCATAATTATCTCTAGAGAGAGAAAGGGGAAGAGAGAGAAAGTATGGATTTCATTTTCCCTTCTATTCATCATATCATAACCACATACATCATCAAATTTTCATTTCATTTCCTACCCCATGAACATTTATAAGTCATTTACATTTCTAGAAATGGTCAAAATATGAGAGTTAGTTCTAGAAAGAGAAAATGGAAGAGATGAGAAACATCATAATTTCCCAAATAACATACATACAATACTTTGATCAATTCATAATCTTTAAGGTGTGGAGACAATATGTACAAGGTTCCACAGATAGTTAGGAGTCAACAAAATGTAACACCCACAAAATTCTACAACATGCGACCCATGAACAACCTAGGTTTAGTTAGAAAATTATGGAATAATTGTTTTTAAGGTGTTCACAAGGCTTCAAGGACAATTAAACTCAACAATTTACATTTCTATTTCAACAACTAAATAAAACCACACTATAAAATATTAAGCATAAAATATCCATACCTAGCTCAAATTCTCCATAGGTAATAATTTACAAGGTCAAAACCTAGGGTTAGATTACACATTTAATTTAACATTGTAAGTTCTCACTTACCCCACTCCCAGAACTCACTAAAATATTAAAATTGTTTTTTTCTCCAAATTAGTGGAACTCAAAACTTCCTGAAAACATTCCCATTAGATAGGAAATTTCCTCACCTTTCTAGTGATATAAAGAAGTCCTCCTAACTCATCATATTTTTCAAGTTATGGGCCGACGGGACCTTGGGATGTAAATTTTCCCAAGAATGGGCCTTGGGAGGAAAATTTTCCCAAGGGCAGTGTTGCGGGACGCGGGGAGAAATTTCACCCAAAGGAGGAGTCAGACCAGCGGAGTGGGAAGGAAAACATTTCCCATATGCGGGCCAACATAATGGGGAAGAAATTTATCGCTTTTCACCCTTTTGGGAAAAAATCACAATCTACGTCCGTGCACCCACGAGCCCGTAAGGTGACACGTGTCAGCATTTCCAAGCTCCAGTGAGAAGTTGGGTCACAGAAGAAATTTAAGACATTTAGCTTTTTTTTTTGAAATGCACTAAGGGATCAAAACAATCTGCACCACCATCGACACCCAAGGTGCCACGTGTCAATCCTTGATTCACGTGGGGAAAATGGACTTGCGGGGAAAATTGGAAAGTTTAAAATTTTGGGTAAAAAAAATGCAAAGGGTTAAAATTAACCCGCGCCTCCACCGACACCAAAGAATGCCACATGTCAGGTTCTCATTGGCTGCGGGTTGGCGGGCCATCGAAACAACTTAGAAAATTTTTACTTTAAAGAGGAAAAATATTAAAAGGGTTAAAACACTCCACGCCTCTATCAACGCCTAAGGCTGCCACATGTCATCCAACCATTGGTTGTAGGCGGCGGGGCAGAGGAGAAAATTTAGGATTTTCGCCCAAAAATTTGTAAAAAATTGAAGTTTAAAAAATTCAACCTCTCCTCCGTCGTCACCTCGGGATGCCACATGTTAGCCAATCATTGGTTGTGGAGTGGCAGGCCTGCGGAGAAATTTAGGAAATTATGCCAAAAGGGTTTAAAAGGCTAAGTTGAAAGTATAGGCCTGTGGGCCCGTGGAAATGCTTTTCCAAGGCAAGGGCGGGGATGCGGGGCCCCGGAGAATTTAAGGAAATTTTTCCAAAGTAAAAAAAACGGTTAAGTTAACGCTTGCAGGTCTGCGCACCCACGAGAATGCTTTCCACATGTGAAGGGCAGAGTGGTGAGGCCATGGGGAAAATTTTCCAAATTTTCCTTTTTCAAACTTAGGTTATTTTTGACCAAAAAAAGAGTTTTCGGGTTGGCGAAGCAGCGGAATGCTTCATGCCTTTAGCGCTTTTTAGGCAAAAAGTGCAAAGGGAAAAATTTAGCCTGCGGATCTGCCCAAGAATAATTTAATCATTTAAAATTGAGAGTTAGATAATTTTTTTGAAGCCAAAATGAAGAAAAACTTCAGAAGGCCATAACTTTTGATTGGGAACTCGGTTTTTGGAAAATGAGGACTTTTTTGAGAGGTCATGACATCCTCTTTGCACAAAAATATTAAGATTTCCATTTTGATAAATTTCAATGGGTAAAATTTTAGGAAACATTTTTTCTGTCACTTAAAAATTGAACTGGTATTTTTTTAACTTGCATAGTTTGTTCAAATTTGCCATTAATTATTTCTCAACATGCCAAACAGGCATGGAGGATTTCACTAGGGATATTTTGGGATAGATTTGAAGGTTAAATTTGTTTGATTGATTTGCATTTAGAATTTACCAATTTTTACATAGCAAAATGCCTAGAAGCACAATAAAATGTCCCACGTTTTGGTATGTTTTGTACCTTTATAAACATGAATTTTCAGTTTCATTGACTTTCTAAAGGTCATAGCCACAAAACTGTACACATTCATGAAAGTCCACAAACTAACGAAATGTTGTGTTTAGAGTTTATAATACATGTATATTTTTTAAAAATAAAATTGGTTAAAAATATGGTCTTTTTCTTAATTTTTTTCATACGTTGTTTCTTATGTTATAAAAGAGTAATGACTGTCCTCAGGTGGTTTATTTATATGAAAATTTATTTTTTGACCATGAAATTTTAGATGTATTTTTAAGATTTGAATTTTGAGATTATGTCAAATTTTCATATTTTTTTGACTTATATTTTTTTTAACTAATTATTTAGTAAATAATATTTTCAAATAAATAGTGTACATATGTCTATGCCAATAAAATTTAAGATTTATATCGAAATTGAGGTTTTTTTTCATAGGTACGAAGAAGATTTCAATAAATAGTAATTTTATTTTTTAAAATTTGGTTGATTGTGTACTATTGATTGTCCTAAAATACCGTATGTTACTAAAAATTAAAAAATAAATAACGAAACATCTTTTTAAAAAATGAAAATTACATTTTTAGAAAGATAATAAAAATCTAAATTTTGTGTCAAATTTTTGTAATTTAACTAGTTTGTTTACCCTAATTAAATGGCACCTGAGATGCAGATTTTGGCTGACAATTATCCCCCAAAAGGATTTAGAGTGAAAATGTGCCACTCAGGCGCCACGTCAGTGCCACTCAGCGGGGTTTGCACGAACCCCCATTCACGCGAACCCCTCCTGTGCCACTAAAGCGCTACCAAAATGTCTCCTTCTAAATTTAATGTTTTGCAATTACGTCTCCCATTCTATATTTAATGTTTTACAAGTTACTTATTTAATATTGTTCATTTTTAATGTTTTAAATTTAGTTTTTTACATATTTTTTTGTTTTAAACTAAGTTTGTTTTTTTAATTGTTTTTAACCAAAAATATGTAATATTAAATAAGAAAAGTTTTTTTACATATTAAATATAAATTCTATTAAAATTAGAAAAGTTAAAAACTAACATTAAAAATAACCTAATTACTATTGAGATTTTTATATAAATAGAGTTGCATGCACATATAGTTTTGTATCGATTTTACTCTTAGACACTCAGATCTATCACGATTTATGTGTGTAGGTGAAAATTATTGAAGTGGATGAATCATGGGAAATGCAAAGAATGAGAAACAAACATATACCGTGGAATAAAATGCATAGAAGAATGCTAGAAGATTTGTTCGTAGGAAGGCACAAAGAGAGAGAGAGAGAGAGAGAGAGAGAGAGAGAGAGAGAGACACAACAAGTGAAAGACAAGGCTACAAAAATTGGTACATATGTGAAAATAAAATCATTTGACATAAGAATGATGTCAAAAACAACTAAAAAAATAGTAATTTTTATATCATAGAGAACTTGCAATCATCATATGTTTCATTTGTACTTATAATGGCATCCTTTAATTTGTCTATGTAGAGAACGGACAAAGTAGTAGAAATTGGACAACCATGTTTAATACTAATGATGATATTGATATCTAGTGTAAAACTAGTATGAGTTCGGACCTGTCAGACCACCTTCTCATCAAGAGTCATCATAAGAATAGTAAAATGCCTTGAAATATGTAGATCTCAAAGATGTTGGATTGGAATCTATTTGGAAATTCATATTGTTAAATTCCTTCCAACAATGATCAACAAAACAACAATAAACCTTACACGTATTTGGTTTTTCTTATTTGATTTTAACCCTGAGTACCAATATATGGTATATTATATAGTGAATCTACTTAAAACCAATTTTCCTTATTTATATAAGTTTCTTGAACATGCCCAAGTAGAAATATTTGAAATTGGATTGAAGTGCATTAATGTCTTGGGTGGGTCCCTTGGTAATAAATGTTCAAAAACATTTGTTATCATGGGATTCCAAATATTACCCATTGGTAGATCTTGGTAGCATTCTAAGGAGGACATCATTTTGAATTGGACAATGCAACTTATGTATTCTTCTACACTCTCTCTTCCCTATTGAGCTCATAATTAAATTATTAGTGATGTTTACTCAATTTTTTAAATATAGTACAAGATTTTTGGGTTTTATGTGTTGAAAGTTTTTGGTCTAGGTTTGATTTAAACATTAGATAGCTCTAACACCATATATATATATATATATATATATATATATATATATATATATATATATATATATATATACATATGTGTGTGTGTGTGTGTGTGTGTGTGTGTGTGTGTGTCTATATACAACACACACACACACACACACACACACACACACACACACACACACACACACACACACACACACACACACACACACACACACACACACACACACATGATTATTTAGTAGATTTCAAGAAGGACC
Organism: Taxus chinensis; assembly: GCA_019776745.2. Lineage (NCBI taxonomy): Eukaryota > Viridiplantae > Streptophyta > Pinopsida > Cupressales > Taxaceae > Taxus > Taxus chinensis. The sequence continues at coordinate 578,652,360 of CM034155.1, read as the reverse complement.
TCATGAAACTATCTAAATACAATTTTAGCTTGGCCAACTTAATATTATTGTTTACTATAGTAAGCTAATTTTTTAGATATTAAAGTGTTTACTAGCTTGGTCATTAATGGTGTAATCACATTTGTATGTTAATTTTTTTTTTTTGCAAATTTTGGTGTATATGTATATGTATATATAATATGTATACGTATATGTATATGTTGTTAGGAAATAAGACATAAAATATGCGGAATAATCCCTCACATAATCGCAACAGTAGAAACTAATATGCAGAAATTATTACAGATCTCAAATAAAATTACAGAATAAAATAACACAACACAAAGAGACAGTATTTAACGTGGTTCACCCAATTTGGTCTACATCCACCAAGAATCACTTGCTCAGATTTTATTACAAACCACTGCTCTCTCAATACAATACCCAGTTCCGTTTGGAGCTATGCTCAACAAACTCTACAGAATTCACAGTCGAATTCAAAGCACATCTCCAATGTTTTTCATACCTCTATCATATGCATAAAACCATATAAATATACAACTTCTTAAGCAATTTTACAAAACCGTGGGTATCAAAACCATGGGAAAAACCCATCCCATAAACCTATGGGTCAAAAATCTTGCCCATATGAGAAGAGCACGTTTCCCGATACGTCGAGTGCATTTTTTTGAGGCCAAAAAAATTTACTGCAAAAAAATGTGCAGTACTCCAGCGAGGATACATGAAAAGTGTACAGTACTCTTAGTGTACAGTCTTCAACACTTTCACACATAAAAACAAGCTCCACAACCTAACATATGTATATGTTTATATATATGTGTATATATATATATATATATATATGGATATGGATATGGATATGGATATGTATATGTATATGTATATGTATTATACATACATACATACATACATACATACATATATATATATATATATATATATATATATATATATATATATATATATATATATATATGATTATTTAGTAGATTTCAAGAAGGACCTAATGAAGCTATCTAAATACAATTTTAGCTTGGTCAACTTAATATTATTGTTTACTAGATAGTAAGCTAATTTTTAAGATATAAAAGTGTTTACTAGCTTGGTCATTAATGGTGTAATCACATTTGTATATTAATTTTTTTTGCAAATTTTTGTGTACTCACATGTGTATGTTTATGGACATAGATCATGATGCGCAAAATTTTACTGAAGTGATAACAAAAGTTATGGAATTACTTCCCAAGAAAAATCTAAAACACTTGGTGAAGATTGATTTACAAAAATTAAAAGAATTTTCCCAACAAGAACCACTATCACGAAAGAAAACAGCAAAAAGTGTAGAGATAATATATGGTGAATTCATTAATTTTACTACAGTTGCTAGAGCACATTTGTTGGTTACATTCTTCAATCATGTTGATATGAGGGAAACATTAGAATTTTTGGGTGTTGATTTTGGATCGAAAAATTAAAAACGCGTAGAAGAAGAATTTGTTGGGAATGTTTTTAAAGGAATAAATTCTTTGGGTACAAAAACTAGGTCTACTGATAAGAGTATTTCTCGTAGAGCAATATTAACTTCAGTTGTAAGTGAAGATACAACAAAGAATCATCATGATACCGCCATTTCCAAGGCATTGGGTTTATCTAGAAAGATGGTCAGCAGGTATGCAAAGAGGAGGAAGATATTGGATGACTCTACTATGGAAGGAAATTGGGCACTAATGTGTAGAAATCCACGTTCTGATAAAATAGAGGATAATATTGTGAAGATAGTTTCTATTTTTTGGACTAAGAGGACTCATCCTTCTCCGAATGTGAGGAATGTTTTAAAACACAGGATAACTCACAATAACTATGATGAACATATAAAACATTGGCTTGAAATAACTCAACATGAGATGTACATAAAGTTTATAGAAGAAAATCTAGATGTTATGATTGGACAATGAATGTTTGAAAATTTGAAGCCTTGGTATGTGTGAGCTAATAAAGTCCTTAACACATGTTGTTTTCGATATCACGTTGATTTTGATTATCACTATTAGGTAGAAAAATATTTATAGATCATGTATATATTTTTTGAGGTGTGCTTTCATTTATATCTATATATTTAAAATTTGTTTAAATATTATTTTTTGAGATGTGATTTAAAATTAATGTATTTAAAAACCTATGTTTTTTTCAGGTGTATAGAAAGTTATGGGAAGAAAATGCCCCACCTACATGTGTTAGTGAATTCATAACTTTATATCTTTTCACGATATCCAATGATCATGTCAATGATCGTATGTCTTGCATCAAAGGTGTCTGTGACAAGTGTGGGGACTTGAAATTATTACCAAAAACAAATGAAGATTTGGACATAGTTAAAATGGTTGCTTGTAAGAGGTGATGTGTGTGTGTGTGTGTGTGTGTGTGTGTGTGTGTGTGTGTGTGTGTGCGTGTGTGTGTGTGTGCGTGCGTGTGTGTGTGTGTGTGTGTGTTTAAATTTGGATGTTAGATTTTATTTCGATTTTTATGTTTGTACTGCAAGTGAATACATGAAAATTTGTCCATGTTATGAATTAATTTTGTAGGTTCAAATACATAAAATATTCAACAAGGCTTGGGAAAGATGTAACCAGGTTGGATTTGGTAGAAGAGGAAATCCCCATTGCTACAGTCATGCAAAGTTTTTGAAGTTTAATTAGTCCATACATCAAACATTCTCACTATTCAAAGTGGCAGGCTACAAAATTCAAGACTAATAAAGACACATTCCCTATTGGCTCCATTTTGTCTGTGGTTGATTTTGCTGAGAATTACTCATTTTCTCATCAAAAATAAATTCAGAGACAATATTATCATACTGACCAGGTTACTATCATGGTTTAAGTATTTTATAGGCATGCATAATTAGATTTGGATGGGGTTAAAGGTACATATGTGAAGCGAATAATCAAGAAGGAGTATCACTTCTATATAAGTGATGACAAGGAACCTGACACCCACTTTGTGCAACATTGTTTTGGTTTTTTCTTTCAATATCTTCATCAGCGAGGAATACAAATAGATCAACATTTTGTTTGGTCAGATGGTTGCGCATCACAATTCAAATCCTCTCGCCCTTTCTTTGCACTCATTCATTATCATCTTCATCACAATATTCCTCACTTATGGAGTTTTTTTTAGAGTGGTCATGGGAAGGGAGAATATGATGGCGTGGGTGCATGCATCAAATGTGCTCTAAAGAAAAAAATCTTTGATTATGAGGGAGATCGATTGATTTATGCCCACACCGTTGTTGAATGGTGTAAGAAACATTTTACAGTTTAGGTTTCAACCTCACAGACTTAAACATCACACGCTTAAACCCCACAAGTTTAAACCCCACATAGAGTGTTTTGGGAGATAATAGGTACATGCACATTCAAAACATAGTTATGTAGATCTTGATGTGATTTATTAAGTGAGCTACAAGTTACTAACTTTAAATTTTTTTATTCTTAATTTTGATGTTTGTTTTAAAGTTTATTGATCTTTTGAGCATGATTAAATGAAGGTATTGATTGAAGGAAAAAGTATGGATTTGAAAGGGTTCCCAATTCTAGGTCTTTACACTCTTTGATGACGATGGATAGTAATAACTGGACAATCTGTACAAGAGATTATTCTTGTTTTTGTTATGAATGCATGAACAAATCATATTCAGAGTGCAATAGTAAAAAACATGGGTATGTAGGTGAGTGGAAGCAATTTCCTTTAGTTGTGGATGACACATATGGATCAGATCATGATAATAGTTTTGAATATGTGCCATTAATTTCAATTGATTATGACGATATATCTGGAATGGTTAAGCAAGGTATGTTTTATTTAAAAGGATTGTATAATTTGATAATTAAATATATATTTATACTATACATGGATTATTTAATGTTTATTTGCATTTTTTTGTAGGTGATGTATTTGCAGTCATTGTTGAAGAAGACAATGTTGAGAAATTTGAGTACTACTTGTTGCATTGCACAGAAGAGATAAGAAAGCTAACTTGTGAAATAACAAGTGAAGAGACAATATTTTATATTGGCTCGGTTGTAGTGCTAGGAACATACTTACAACAAGTGAAAGCCCTCCAAAGTGGGATTCACTTTGTTGATTACAAACTAGAAAAAAGGTGTATCATTACACCCATCACATAATTGCTATAGGGTTACAATTGCAGCAGATGAAGACTAAAACTAGTCAACACAAAAAATGGAGACTAGATGTAGAAGACCATGAAATTTTTTTACACGTCATTGAACATTGAACAGAGCCACTTGGTATTATATAGAAGGACATGGAATATTATATATTCATGTCTTCTAGGAATTTAAAATATTTTATCTATTTTATTTGTCATTTGGCATACATATTTGACAACTTTATTGCTATGATATTAAGGATGGGTTCATTAATGATGTAATTTTGTTCCCTAGTATCTCCAATAATATTATTTCCAATTATATCTATATATAAAAAAATGAGTTTTAAAAACTTAGTATTATTTTATCCTTGTTTTAGTTTATCTTTAGTTTGAAAATGTGACCATTGTAAGTGTATGGGTCAAAATTTTCAACCCGAGTCAAAAACATTGGTCATTTCTACCCTTGTCACTCGATTCTACCTAGGTTTAACTTGGGACCTAATCTCATACATGTGTTGAGTGGATATGAGAGTGTAGATGTGTTCATTGTAAGGTAAATTGGTTCTTGAAGTGCTAAACTGAATGAAAAGTGTTGATTTGATGGAATCATAAGATAGTAATTGAGCGGGGTGTTTTTACAATTAAGTCAATTCATGTGTAAATGGGAATATGTTGGGGTAGATGCGAAATAATTATTTCCAATTTCCTTTTAGGTCCAAATTTTGGGTCCTACATTCTGCTAACAATTGTTTGTATGATTTCGATGTTATGTGAGTCCACATACCTTAAGACAACTAAGGTACATGTACATCATTAAACTAAATATTAACATACTAAAAGGGTCTATGTCACACTGTCATTATCACTTATTAGAAATTGTATTATTTTGGCTAATTATTGTTTTGCATTAATCAAATACCCTTTGGGAAGGTAAGCCATTTATAATGTTCCATCCTCAACTCTTGTAGTCATTTTTGTAAGAGAAATTAATGGAATTTTGGAGTTCAAAGGCACCAAAGAGACAAAAACATTCCATGCCAAAATATTTTCATGAGCTCGTGATCATAACCCTAAAAATATTCTTGATGTTTTACATTTCCTTAAATTCATTAAATTATGCAATTATTTGGAGCAACTTAGTTTAGTTGCATATTATTTTAGTTGATTACCCTTTGAGAGAACCCTCAAATCATGGGTTCATGATGCATGGATTATGCCTCATGATGTCAAGCTTTACGGAAATAAAATCTTAATCAAGTGTTTCTTTTTGTTCATGGTATTTTGTCATCATTTTCATAGGGTTTGATAAACCTAATTTGTAAGGACCTTAAATTATTAATATCAATTCAATTTAACTAATCCAAAAAAATAATATGATTGATATAAAAAGTAATAAAGAGTTCTGATATAAATTAATGTGTAAACTAAAAATTCAAAACACATACATATAATTAATAATAAAATATGTAAAATACATTTATTACATGTATTGAAAGATATTATGACTCAAGGAACTAATAATATTACAAATGGTGGTAGAAATGCAGGTGAACATATTACAAATGCAGATGAAGACTTATTACTCTTTCTGAGGTAGGATGGCACGAGTTGTATCTCCAAAGAATTTGGTTTAAAGAGAGGCATTTTACGTTAGGTGTTTTAATAGTACAAATCCCCAAATAAAGTCAATTTTACAATTACATTAAAATAGTATAAATCATGGAAATGTATTGCATTACATTTACTTCATTTTCAATCATTTCGCACACCTGTAACAACACATGAGTTTATATTTCCTGAGTTTAAGAGAAAGGATAGATAAAGAGAGGGAATCTATTATTTTCACAAGCTTTTAAGTTAATATAGAGTTTTAGAGAGATAGTTTAATACTAACAGTGTATTTTGAAAATATTTGACAAGTGCATAAGTAAAGAATCATTCATTAAGCCATGTAAGGTTTAATGTAACATAAAGTATTACTAAAATATCGAAAAGCATGTCTAATGAGTTTATACATGTGTAAAATCTCTAAAAGTATGTCTAAAATGTCAAAAAGTATGTCTAAAATCTCTAAAAGTATGTCTAAAATATCAAAAATTATGTCTAATGAGTATATCCTTGTCTAAAATGTCTAAAATCTATAAAATATCACTGAAGTCTCCTCTGTGCACTAGGGTGAGTGCCAGACCCCTCACTACGCTCTTCTACACCCTGCATGTTAAAAAAAGGAATATATGTGTCATAAACTATATATAGCATGTACCATATATTAAAATATAAAAGGAAAATTCTCCAACAATTTCTTGATCAACTCAATATGTCATATAACAGATATGTAAAATTGATTACCTTAGTATCTGTCCTTGGGCGGATGTTGGGAGTATCTACACTATGTGTAGATCTCTGTCCCGTAGATCCCTATGAAACAAAATAAATAAAATGTAAGAAGTTGATAAATAAGTATTTTGAATAAAGTTCATTAATTTCTAACATTTCAATTTAGATTAAATATTAATTCTATTAAAACACATGCTTCTATACCTTTGTGGAACACGTCTCCAGATCTATGGGATTGCCACCCATGACCTCAACACCAGCGAATATGTCACCAAGTGAGACAAACTGACTCAGGCCCAGAACATCAAGATCCATGTTGTGTTCTTTCAAGAGCTATGTGTATGTAACATGGGTAGATGGTGTGGGCTGTGAAGCTCCACACACTAGAGTAGAAGACTAAACACAGAAGTACATGTTTAATTTTAATATTAATAATTTTTAAAGTAATGATGAAATAAAATAAATTTTAATTAAATATTAGGTGTTTAATTTTCACACCGGAACAGAAATGTGTTGAACATTAGGTGTGATGATCCCAACAACAAAAAGTCTATCTATAGCAGCTTTAGTAGTACTCTGACTAGAAGATACACTTCCACTCTACTCTATAAAATCTAAAACCCCCAATAGTGGAATGCTGCAATGCCGTGAAATCACCTCATAGGAATGTAACAAGTCAGCAGCCATGATGCGTCCTAGCCGATGTGCTTGAGCGGGATCTGTAATTAGCTCAAAGTCATCTAGGGAAATCAAATATGCATGAGCGTATATCTCATTGCATGAATCACTGCTACTACTAGCACCTCCACTACTAGTATCGCATATCTAAAGGTACTGACCCACACAGTCATAAGATATCAATTGGGTCTAACGAGTAATTCCAACAAAACCCTCGATAGCAACCTCATGTGGAGTCATAACGACAGGTGCTCCGACATCCTGAATTCTTTATAAGAATGGTTGTGGCCTTGGTACAAGCTGCCACACGTCAACAACTATAGGAGCTCCCTCCTTTTTATATGCCTCCCTGTGGCTAATTCGGCCACGCCCCTCCCCAAATAACTAGGGATGTCTAAATATTTCACCTTTAGGTTTAACTAAACCTCAGCATGTAACATCATTATGAAGTATAACGGTAATTGGTCATTATTCGGACATTGTCCTTGAGAGGCCAAAAATATAGGATAAATCAAAGGGGCACATAGGGGACATGAACATTTGTTTACATAATATGCCCTTATTTTCCTTTTGTCTGCATAAAAGCTCCAACAAGACCTCTTAACGAATTCCTTAATGAAAAGTCGTGATGTAATCTCATTATAACCTACATCTCCTGAGACACTTGATTTTAATGAATCCATAAAATTTTTTATTGACTCAGAATCAAATGGGTTATATGTTTTTGAACTTGTCTCTATTCTACGAAGATCAACCAATATTTTTTCACAATGGGCTTTATACTACCCAACTATAGTTAGATTTTGGAGAATAGATTGCAATTTTGCAATCTCTAAATCGGTCCTCTCAAACAAATTAGGAGCGGAAGAATCCATGACTGTAAAAAAATGAAAGTAAAATTCAATTAATATTTCTTTTAATTAAATTTTTTTTCTAAGATATTCTCCTTTTTTAATGAAAATAGAAACATGATTTTCAAGCTTCAATGCAAATAATTTAGAAAATAAGAAATTACATATAAGAAATTGCATAGATTTAATGGAACTAAAGGAGGAATGAATTATCTAGAATGTCACATGCAATTTTTTTAGAATCTAATAAAATGCAAGAAACATATTGCACATATCGTTGAGTTCCTACGTGCAATATCACACAATAAATTTTGGTGCACGTAATTAGGATACCAAGACATTATATTTTAGGTTTCTTATTAACAGGTTTATTATTAACAAATAAACCTTGATGCATTATAAATATACATTTCTTATTAACAAATAATTGAATATAAAGCACACTTGAACTAATATTATCATCAAATGTAATAAACCAAGACATTATAATTATTTATGATAAAAGTTCGTGACTTTATTTAAATGTTTTCATTTAGAGTTTTTTGGTATTAATTTATGATTTCATGCGTCTATATAAAACTTAATATCATTGTAAAGTAGCTATTAACCACATTTAAGATATATAACCTCCACCCACAACCTCTTAAAATTAAGGACACAAAAAAGTTTAGAAGAATGTTATTTGACATGATGCCTACAATTGGACACAACCAAAATTCTTATCAAAAGTTAAAAATAAAATGGAATATAAACACATTAAGAGATGATTTTATAACCCATACTTTGATTTAATTAAGAAGTATTGTGTCAAACCCACATGCTAGTACAAATAAAAATAAAGGTTTAAGCTCATTGGGGTTTAAATACTGATAGGTTACATGGAATTTATTTATAGGGATTATCATCTAACCATTGAAAAGAGATGCTACAAGGTCAAGGACTCGATAAAAAGGAAAATCTAGGTTGGTTGATAAATCAATGCTTTATACAAAGTGACGGAAACAACAATTTTATGTATAGTTGTGGACAGAAACCACAACCGAAACATGATGATTATTCCAATCAAATGACTCACGAGGTTCTTTAGTGCATACGAGAACATTCCAAACATGTTAAATAGGGGAGTCGGGCTTTGAAGGAGGAATTAATTATCAAAAGAAAACTTACAAATTATACTTGGTTGTCTTAAGTTAAACCATTTTGATTCACCATATGAGAGAGTATATTTTGACACTCTTTGCAATAATGAAACCATAAAAAATATTTTGGAACTAATGTGGATTCACCTACATATCATCATGTAAGAATCAATTCCCTTTTACATCAAGAGAAATATCATGCTTATTTGGGGAAAGTGAGTTGTTGTATAGTGATGAAGAGATTATATTGGACCTTTTTTATTCCTTGTGGGGATTGTATCAATATTATTAAATGAAATATGATATTAAAATTGGCATTGGAGAGGCATCCAAAATGTTGAGTTAGGTGTCTCATAGAGAAAAAGTTTATATTGGGTTATTAATAAAATATCAATATATTGTTAAGTGGTTATGTGTATATATGTTTAATATGCCTACTAAAATCGTGGTGCATAATATCATTGTGAATTGTGATGTCAAACATGAAAAATAAAAAGGTACATCCTAAAGTTTCCTAATAAGAAATCCAAATTTTTATTTCAAATATGATTTTGATAAACCTATCGATAACTTTGATAGATTTCCCACATTGTCCCAATTGGTAAGTCAACTAGGGGCTGTAAGATATATAAATTTTTTTGAGATATTAATAAAGTATGCCCCATTTATGACATCATCTTTCCCTATAGTAATATGATTTTAAATTTCAATGTTAGGCATAAGATTCCTTCTTTCATGGATGGGTTTTATTTGTTACAATAAAATAAAACAATAATACTCTTCAATAAATTTCTCTCATACTCAAAGTTGGCTCTTTTAAAGATGGTAATACTCTTTGAATGAAAATTCACTCAAACCATAATTTTTAAAATTATTGAATAAAGGCTATTATACAAAATTACGTAGGTAATTATTATAGAATGGATTGAAAACTAGATATTAAATAAAGTATATACTATTATTCATGGTAGGCTCACCCATCACTTTTATTATGAGAGTGATCATATTGAAAATATCTTCATATAAATCATCTTAAGAAAAAATTATTTGGAAAATTATATGAGCCTTTTCGCTACACCTTTATCCAAGATTGTGCCAACAAAGTCAAATATGTGTTGTTTTCATTTTCACATTCCACGTATCATATCTTTTTGTGAGGTTCACTAATATTTTTGTATTTCTTAACCCCGAGACTAAGGAAAGATCAAGTTGATGAAATAAGTAATCTTTAGGAGTCCTGACTTCATGAGTTTATTAATTTTAACATCTCACATAAACAAGGACCAAATCATTGCATTGAATAGACAATGGAAATCCGGTAGCTTAAAATATCCCACTATAGTAAATATGGTATCCTAAAGGAATATATTTTCCTTCAACCATTTGTAAATTCCACATGCTCAACATTTCTATTACTTATGTTAGGGATGTAAATGACCAAAATAGATATGTACTCATAGCCAAGTATTTGAACTTCATTTTTCGTCATTCGTCGAAGTTTACTTTTACACTCATTGCTTATATTTAAATGTTATTTTAGTGAGGAACATAGATATTTTTAGGTTTTTTCAAGTGTAAGATGAGAAAAACTTACAAAAAAAACCAATAGGACATAAGTGGGACTTCATAATATTTGTGAAATGTTGTGGAAATTATTTTTCTCATGATCTCATCAAGATTTGTGAGTATAGTGGAACAAAGATGAAAATAAACCCTATCACCTCTATCATCATTTCACAAAATAAAAAACACAAATGAATTATTCTAAGGTTCCTCAAAACTCATAAGTTCATGATACACTTGAAGGTTCTATTACTTAGTTGAGTCTGAGAGGCTAACTTGGAACCTAATTCAAGTAAAAACTAAAATAGGTGTATTGTAATATTTTGGAACAAAAGAAAATCTAGATTAGTTATTGAGTTCCATGAAAGTACCGATTGCATGATTTAAAGGTAAAATTAAAATTTAGATTTACTAGGTACGACCCAATTATTTTTTTGCAATCAACATGGAACCAAGGAACAAGTTCTTTGTTTCCCTAATATGAATGATGGACTGATAAGATCTAATAATTCCTGAAACTTAGAAAATGAAAAAGAAAAAATCGGTTGTTACACTAAGAGTTTATATTCAATATTTTTATCCCAAGGTTTAGTAACCATAGCCACAATTGAGGGATTTCAAAAAATGTGGTTTTCATATGATAACACTATGCAAATTGTTATATGTCGTTTCATTTTTTCTTGTTTTCTTTTCTTCACAACCATAGAGATTTGGTGGCATTTTTCTATGTTGATATTTCAAATAAAAAACTAGGGTTTCATTTATTTTTACAATTTTCTAAGGATCTTCCATTTCCACCAAAAAGACAACAAAATGCATACTCGGATAGCCTCCTCACTCCTCAGTGGGCTCATTGGGCACGGTGGGTGCTTGTGGACTTAGCCTGGTATTCGTTTGTGGGATTTTCCGGTCTACGTTGTGGGCTTTAGGTACTTGTGGTCTGTTCTGTGTAAGCTTTGCACTTTGGCTATGGGCTTGGTCTCCTTCAACGAGCTTTGGCTGTTGGCTCAGACTATGTAAAGTTCACACAAATGGAGAAAGGGAAAAGGAAAGTGATTTCCTCTGTAGCACCTCCAATATATAAATGGGGGTGTTTGCATGAACGCACTTCATGTGGTCTGTTCTGTGTAAGCTTCGCACTTTGGCTATGGGCTTGGTCTCCTTCAACGAGCTTTGGCTGTTGGCTCAGACTATGTAAAGTTCATGCAAATGGAGATGGGGCGGAGGAAAGTGATTTCCTTAGTAGCACCTCCAATATATAAATGTGGGTGTTCACATGAACGCACTTCATGTGAAGGGTCTTCGCACGAACACCCCCTTCGCGCGAACCCTATTTAATATTGTATGCGGGAAAAAAATTACCAGTGTGTTGGCTCGCGCGAATGCGGTTCGCACGAACCATATCTTTTTACCACCAAAACTTACTTCCTACTCACATTTTCAGGACAACAAGTGGGACTCAACACCATGCATTGAACCCCTACAATTTTGCCTTTGCTTGATTTGAAAAGTTCTTTACAGATTTCTTAAGTGTTTTAGTTTGTTTGGGGTTGCTTTGATCTTACAATTTCAGTTTTGTATTTAATTTTTTATTTTTGATGTTGCAAGGTCATTCTGTTTAATTTGATAATAAGTTTGTAAAGTCTACAATGAAGCAAAAATGAAGTTTATACATTTCAAAAAAAGAGATTAATCTATCTCTTTTACCATGCTTAAAAAAAACATTGAATTCATTCAAAGCTAGTTCACATTAGTTATCTTTCCTTCAATCATAATGTAGAGACAAAAATGCCACTTTTATTTGTCAACTCATGCATTTCAACAAAACAGAGAAATGTATTTTATTCATACGTCTTTCTTTCTTCCAATTTTTCCAAACAAGGATTTCAAAGACAGATTTTAAATATAACAATGCCATTTTGAAACAAGGTAAGACAACATCTATTAATTCAATTAATCTTTTATAACTTCTTTCTTTCATTCCTCAAATACAACATACAAAATACCATTTCTTTCACATTCTTTCAAAAACAGAAAAAAGAGTATATCTCTTTCACATTTCGAATTACAACTTTCATAGTCCATAGAGAACATGTTTCCATCACAAATAATATACAAGGCCACCCACTTCAAAGTGGGAAAAGGTTATAAGAAGAAATAATCTTAGCAAGTTCTTTCAAACTTTTCCTTTTCCTCTGCTCCAGAATAACAACATACAGATCCATCATTCTCCAATTTTGATCACAAAAAAGGCAGGGGAAAGGAAACACTCTCCAAACAACCAAGACATCCAATGAAAAGGAGAAGCCATCCTTCATCATTTGCCCCCGAGACCCAACCACAATCCAATAGAATATGTGTTTAACCTCATGGAAACAAAGGCTTCCACAAAACACAAGCAAAATTTCACATTTAAAAACCGAGTCCAAAACAGAATGTAGTTTGCAACCACATTAAAACATAACAAACAAAATTCAGGCTTCATCATGTAAGCCAAAGGAGCAAGAAACTATGGGCAATCCTGTTTATGCCTGCCAAAGGGGAAATGGGTATCACCACCAGATTACAAACCACCAAAATATAGAATATCAAACCCTGACATGCCGTCATACCTAGGGTTCATTTTAAGAGACTTCTTAGAAATTAGAGGTGGAAAATACCTTACGAATATCCTCGGAACTAGTTTTATGGGAAGGAGAATTTGTGGGGGGTTTGACAAAAAAAAATTAGCCTGATTTTTAAGTGGTGGGACAGAAGGCTGCAGACCCATGATAGATATTTGCTGACGCGCGTCAATAAGGTGGTTGACACGCGTCAACAAACCTCATTAACATGCATCAACAAGTTTTTTGACATGTGTTAATGAGTTTTGTTGATGTGAGTCAACCACCTTATTAACGTGCGTCAGCAAATATTTGTTGCATGTTTGCAGCTTCCGCCATCTAGTCGCGCAACAAAAAAAATATCCGTGTCACACATCAAAAAATTCTCTGTCACGCATCTACTTCCTTCGCACTCCTGTCATGCGTCAACAAACTCTCTCTGATGCACATGAACAAGGTGGTTGAGGTGCGTCAAAAAACCTCATTGACGTGCATCAACAAGGTTTTTGACATGCGTCAATGAGGTTTGTTGACGTGCATCAACCACCTTGTTGATGTGTGTCAGTAAATCTTTGTTGCGCATCTGTAGCCTCCACCATCTTGTCACGCAACAAAAAAAAACTCTATGTCGTGCATCAAAAAACTCTCTGTCATGTGTCTACTTCCTCCGCACTCCTGTCGCGCATCAAAAAATCTCCCTGTTACGTGTCAACAAACTCTCCTTGTCACACATCAACAAACTCTTTTTCATACATTTGTAGCCTTCACCCTCCTATCGCGTGTTTACTGTACTTAATAATACATATGTCCCTAGGTGGTTTGAGTGAGATAATAGTGTTCTACCTGGTGAATAATAGAGGATTATATAGGAGATGGTTTCAATGGTAGGTGAAGCCGACCCCTAAAAACAATTAAACTGTAGTTTTTAGGTGAACAGGTCACTGACCAGTGCTAGAAAAATTTACCTTTTCAATTTTTTTAAAAATGGAATATTCACCATATTACAATATTTGCCACTAAAATTATCCCTGCTTATTCCTCCCCCAATTACCCCTTATTCCTAACATTTCCTTATGCCTCCCCAACCTCTTATGGCACCACATAGCGAGTAAAGAAATGCAAGCTATTTATTTGTAAGGTGGAACCAAAATCCCAACTCCCTCCACACTTATACCTCGCCAAGACACTTATGCCTCTGAAAAAATTTCCCCATAGCCTTCTCCTACACCATTCCGCCATCTACCCAAACAGCCCACACACATGCCAAAACATTCACAACAATAACATTTACATAAATAAAAGAAGAGCATTTCAAGAGCCAAGATCTTACATCTCCATGATGGAGTTGTTCCAAGTTTAAAAAAACATTTTTTCCAATGTAAGCAGTCAAAAAAATCCAACAAAGCACAAGAATTCAACAATCTTCAAACTGCTGCAAAAGCAAGATCTCTAAAGAGCAAAAGAATTCACCCCCAAAATGAAGTATCCAAAAGTGAAGCAATCAAAAACAAGCCAATAAAATTCAAATTTATAGAAGAGGGAAGAGAAGAGGATGAGGTGGATCCATGAAGGATCCCACTTCACATATCCTAAAATCCAACACCCAAGTCAACTTCATTCTCCAATGCATAATAAATAGGTGGGTGAATAATATGACAGTTTACTTACACACTCCAAAACAAGCCCACAGCCCAGAAGAACTGAAATTAAAAATATGTAAGAAAGTGCAATTAAAACATACAACTTTACTTACAAAAATTCATAATGAAGGTTAATTTTAAATCTCCAACCATAGATAAGGTTGGTATGCAAATTTAAGAGGTATGGGACAATTTTAAATTGTCCAACAAGCCTCCAAAATAAGCCTCCAAGGACAAATTTTTTAATTTCAAAGGAAGGTGGAGTGTTTCATACTCCACAATTAACTTACACATATCTTACAACATTTAATATATGAGCCAACAACTCCAATAATGATGAAAGGGGTAAACACATCACTTAATAAACACATACAAACATCAATAAAAAAGGAACCAAATAATTTAATACACATAACCCTTGCTCACATTTAAAGGTGGTTCCCCCCATGGAAATCCCTAACAACAATCTAACACACACACAAACAATAAAAGTTGCCATGGTGACTGTACGTACCCAAAATTGGAGGGTACTGCACCGCGGAACAGCGTAACACGTGCCCCAATGATGATACAGGTCTCCTCGCAAGGTGCTCGGGATCCAGAAAATCTCTCTAAGTGTGTGTTAACATCCCGCATGCCCCGCTTATCCCCTGCATCCTTTGTTTTTCTCTTTTTCCCTCTTTTCTTGACCTTTTTATTTTTAGTTACGAAACCGTCGCCCTGCCTGGGCGGCAGTCCTTTAACCGCCACCTTGCTCAGAGTGGTGGTCCTGCACGCATTTTCCAGAATTCTCTTTTAACACGAATCACGTAAAAATCAACAATTCACTAGCTTTTTTCACCGCCTTGGGCTTGCATTTATGTTTTTGGTCCCCTGGAATAGTGTTTTGCCATTGTTTATAGTTTAAGAGTTCAAATTGGGTTTTACCTTGGGTAAATGCAAATGCTATAAATAGATGGCTTGTGCTCAAGCAAATGGCCTCTCAAATTTGCCCCTCAAATTTGCCTCTAAACTTCTCTTTGCAATATATTAGTCTTCATTTTTCTTAGAATTTGTAGTTTCATTCATTGCATGCTTAGTTAGCATTGTTTTGCTGTTAGGAAGCCACATATCCATCTCGTGCAGGTGTTGTTGATGTTTCATCCAAACCATTGGAGTAGGATAGTTTGTTTATCAATAGGAAGCCATTAAAGTTGCAGGTTTTTCTCCTCAAACAGGATAGTTTCAGGTTCTGGATGATTTATGTTGCATGACTCGCAATAGATCCCCCTAGGAATTACATAAGCCAAGTTGTGTACTCTTGCGCTATCCCTCTCTTACTCGCATTGTATTCAGTCTGTATTTTAAATTTGTCCCTTGTTTCAATATCTACTTCTGTTGATGTAAGCATTACATGCTTTTCTGGATCCACGTGAGCATGAAAGAACGAAGAGATCACACTGAGGGGACAAAGTTACACACACCGTCGGATTTGCCACTGTACTACAGAATCTAGGTTCTAAATTTCAAACTTCTAGTTAGAAGCATATCAAATAGAGTATCTAATCACTTTATTTCAATCAATTTACTTTCGATATTGCCAGGGAAGCTATGGGGATTGATAGTTTATGAGAGACTATGATTCATTCCTCACTTCTGTGTTAGGATCGAGAGTCTTGCTAATAGACTAGATCAATTATTTCCTTATTTAGAATAAATTTACAACTACACAGACAAATAGCTATTCTCGGTTATCTTGTTTGTTTTAAATTGTTATCTTAGCTGTCAATTTCTAGATACATTAAATTAGTTGCTCTTCTAAATCCATTCAAATAGTTCATCAGAAAATACAAAAATAGAGAAATCATATATACTATAGATATACTTCACGTAGTTAAATTTCACTTTGTTGTAGTTAGTTTTACATTATTGCTTTTGTATGACAATCATGGGACCTAGGGAGCCTAGAGAATACATATTCGAGCCAATTGTGCCTCAAACCAATATTGCCACAGTGATAGTTGATGTAGACCAGAATCTTAGAATCCAAGTCTTCCAAACAACAACAGACTTACAACAGATCAGCTCTCAGTTGAGGGGATTAAACATAGAAGACGACCAAGCGCACAAGTTTTGGTCAAATCAGCCAAGCTACAGATCACCCTAGGTAAAAATATCCACATGACTGTAGAAGGGCTTGAAAGAGAGAAAACGTTTGGTTGTGATCCTTTGGTCCCATAGCCAAACGCAGGAGACATTCTCACAGACACAGATACTAGCCTAAGAATTCAAGTTGCAAGAACATTTGTGAGGTACTCTGAGAAAATCACACAACTGTTAATTTTGAATCTAGAGCCTGAGAAAGCATATGATTATTGGATACTAGGGATCAAGAACTGAATTTTTATATGACCATAGCAAGACCGCAACAACTAAGGGTCTACGGTTACGATCCACAAATCCCGCAACCCAATGAATCCATAAGTGAATCAGACATAGACGTTGGCCTATGCACACTAGTATTCAGATCTACTCCACTTCCACCTATCATCATCACACAACTATCCTTGTTAGATATAGAGGCTAACGAGGGTAAAGGATTGTTGACTAGGCCAGAGAACCGCCCATAAGAACAACTATATCCACCATCCACTTTATGACCTTGTCTGGAGACATGCACGAAACTATCCCAGGTCATTTTCCACATATACCACAACCCATAGATCGAATAATGCCAGAGATCGATATTGATTGGAGCTTTCGAGTAGTCATCCTTTCCGATCAATATATCACACCAGTTCAGGTTAGGAGGGCCTTCTTTTCCTTAGATTCACAAATTCCATTAGTGCGTGTCAAAGACATCAGATTGCCTAACTAGTTTGACTGCGTCCCACACATATTCCATCCCCACCGGCTGTCTCAGCATGACCTCAGGAGGTCAGGTACATGGAAGAGTTACTTGTAGATTCTCACGCTCACGTGTCGTTTTTCCGGCGTACAAAATTGGTGAACCCGACGCGAAAGAAACAACTGTTTCACCTTCTATACCTCATTAGCCTTCACACCTGCTTCACCAAACAAAACTGGTGAACTTGACCGAGTCAAACAGTTCTTCCTCTTATAGTTTCACTTCTTTCCTCCTCCTTCGCTCTTACCCATTATTCTGTGGGTATTCATATACCCCCCGAATATGTTGGGATTCGATGCGTATGGCAGACCCCTCTTGGGTCTTGAGGCATACTATGCCCAACATAATACACAATCATCACCCTCACTCTCAATATGGAGTGACAACTACTCAACTAACCAGTTATCAACACAAACTCCAAGGACTAGATATAACTCATCCTTTCAAACTAACGAGTTAGATCAGCTCACTCAAATGCAACAAACAGAGCCTTCAGGCTCGAATAGTATGACATTCCCCAGAGAATCTGGTTCATCTCCTCAGGTACTACTTAGACCACAAATTAGTAAACAATCAGACCCATACCTGGTTTTAGATGATGAACAGTTAATATGTTATCCCAGGAATGAACAACGCTCTCAGCGTATGTACCCACCTATAGGGAGTTTACAAACACATCCTGAGGCCTCTTTTCAAGAAAATACCTCTATACCACTGCATATAGGAAATACCCTTGAGGAAATTTTGCAAGAAAATGATCAGTTCATAGCAGGGTATCATATACCTATACAACATCAGAATATACAACAAACGCCACCAAGGAAAAATATCGTGACTTCACCAAACGAAGTCATTTCAATGCTAGTAGAAAAAGTTAGGGGGTTAGAACTTGCCCAAGCAAGTCAAAATTTTCAATTCATGCAAGCAGGAAGTTCCAATCCCCCACACCATCCTAGCCAAGTAGACCTCCTCATAGGAATAGTCATGTTAGGCATGCCTCCTTAGTATTCACAACAAACACCAACTAGACCCACCATCTCTAACACCATTCCTCCCGGTCTAGTACAAAACAATCCATTCCTGGACAACACCCTGTCATACTTAAACATATACTCCAAATCACCACAAGGGGATATGTTCTCCTCTCCTGGCATGTTTGCTCACACACAGGGGTTTCCTTATGCCCCTGTCAATGTGTACGCAACGCCATATCAACAACCCATTCCACCACCGCTCCCCTAGTAGGCACCATCAACGGTCAAGACTTACGCGATAGGGACTTACTCAGAATATTTGAAAGAGCCCTTAGATTTCACCATACGAAGAATCATGCTCCCAAGACCTCTTCCTTATTTACCCAAGTACAAAGGTGAGGGAGATCCAAATGCACATATCAAGGCTTACGCTACAGCCATGCGAGAACTACTCCCTTGGGATGGGGTTGTTTCTAAAATATTCCCCAAAATGTTGGAAGGCATCGCTCTCGATTGGTATTATAAAATACCTAAGGCTTCAATCCATTCGTTTAAACAACTCGTTTCAGAGTTCATGAAGGCATTTGACATGAACAAACTGTTAAGAACAGGAATCAGGGAGTTCTTGCACATTAAGCAAGAACATAATGAATCTATCACTCATTTCATCCAGAGATGGCGTACAGTTATTTATTCTTCGGCTAGTGCTCCAAATATGGACCAAATGGAACTATGTGATTTATTCCTTCATTCTCTCAGCAGATAAGAGAAGGAATAAGTCCAGAAGTTCCCACTAAGGACTTACGATGAAGTACTTGAGAGCGCTCTCCGAATAGATCAAGATGAAATAGATACTGGTCGTAAGAGATATGGAACAAACGGGAGGTTAATCAGCTCTAGCCAGAACACTACAACTTATCCTACTACCACGAATGTCAATCAAGGACCTAAAATCCTTAACAAAAATCACAGGGTGACAACAGATGGAGTAACCGATCAACCTAAAAAGGTAAATACAGTGAATACTTCACCACCAATGAACAATCAACGAAACAACAACTTTACCCCAACAATCAATGCAGTGGATTTTAATCATCCACAACAAAAACGATGATGACGAAACCCTACATAGGGTCTAAGCCAAAACTCAATTGGTTATCAAAACCAAAAACAAAAAATGCAAAACCTTAATCCTAATAGCCAACGGTTTGATTAGAGTTTTAGGCCATAATATACACCAAATCAACAAACCAGGAATTATAATCCCAAATCGTATTGTGGTTTCCAAAAAAATTGAGGTCATGACACTAGAACGTGCCATGACTACAATAAATTCATGCAATGTTTGCCAGAGGAACAAAGACAATTCTTCACAGATATGTTCTTGGTGGATCCTGTGTCACCACCACCAAACACGCTTGCAGGGGCAGTTTCCCCTCAGAATGCTCCCCTCAAGATCTTTAATGATCCACTACCAAATCATGATAACAATAGGCTAATTCTAAATGGGACAAACACAAGCATAATGACGGGAAACAATGATCATGAAGCCTCGACTTCACTAAATCCATCAGTTGCGCCACAATTAGGGAGTCAACCACGACCCAAGATAGTCGGTTTAGTAGAGTTAGACGCCGAACTACTCATCAAAGCTATAACAAGAACACAAGATTATTTCTCTCAGCCAAGCCCAAGTCATCTGTCAAGAACAGATAAGATCCAACAAATAGTGGAAAAACCCGTAGGTGCCTATGATTTAATTAGCGACCTAACAAAAACCTTCTCGCACATTTCATTTTTAGACTTACTAAAGAAATCTCCTACCCATAGAGCTACTCTTCTAGAGGCATTAGGTTTAGGTCATTTAATTAACATCACCCCACCTCCTGAAACACAGGTGAACCATGTAGACTTTGATATCCACCCTCCGGGGCAGCTAGATAGGGATACCAAATTCATATTCGAAATAAACAAAATGCCAACAGATGCTGAGATTGCACACCGAGGTGATCCAACCTTATATGTGCAAGTATGGATTTATAACAACTATGTAAAGCGTGCGATGATAGACGATGGGGCAGCAGTAAACATAGTCCCCTTCTCTTTCCTTCAAAAGCTAGGGTATGGAGAAACCAATTGTTCCATGACTCGAAATACATTGAGAGGCTATGACAGCCTTAAAGCCACTTCGATTGGGACTATAATACTACCAGTCACCTTAGGACCCAAAAAAATCCTGACTGAGTTTTATATTATGGATCGGGAAACTAACTACAATATGATCCTCGGCCGACCATGGATACACCGCATGAAGGCAATCCCTTCTACGCTATTTCAAGAAGTAAGGTTTTTACATCTAGGAAAGGTGTTTGTAGCCAAAGGAGATCCAAAGCCATTCGATATACACCTAGCTGACTTAAAGAAAAGACCAGGCGTGCACTCGAAATTTGAACTTCGAACAAACCAACTTAATAAACCCATTGACGCAAAACCAGAGGAAAAGTTGGTATCTACAACGGATCTTGAGACTACGAACCTAGTCAAGACAATCCCAACCCTCAAAGATGAGGCAAACATTGTGGAAACAGTATCATTGGGAACTACTGCGAAAATTGTTGAATTGATAGAACAGGATCTACCAATGTTTCTACCATTTGATTCTGTAGGCATGGGATATTCCCTAGGAGTTGGTTCTCTTCCAGCAGAGGATCTCTGTATGGTGGAAGTAGAATGCGCAAACACAACAAATGTCCTAGCATCCATATTCCCAACTAAATATTGGACTCTCCATTTCAATGGAGCTAGATGCCGTTATGGAGTGGGGGAAGGTGTAATCTTTACCTCCCCCGAGGGAAAAGTCCTACCATTTGCCTTTAAACTAAATTTTGAATGTACAAACAATGGCGCTGAGTATGAAGCCCTCCTCCTTGGCGTCATTTTAGCCAAGAGGATCGGTGTTAATAACATCAGGGTGTTAGGAGACTCACAATTGGTAGCAAACCAAGTCACTGAGATATATGAAACCAAGGCCGAGCACTTACAGCTTTACAAAACAGCTGTATTAGATTTAAGCAAAGAGTTTGACTTCATATCAATTGAAGCAATCCCGCGATAACACAATCTTCTCGCCAATTCTATAGCAACCTCGGCATCACGCTTCACCCTAAACAATATATTCCAAGATACCTATTTCATGGTATCCCTTCGCACTGAACCATTGGTAAGAAAATTGCCAAATTCTCTGCTAACAAACAAGGATGAAAACAAATCTACTATCCTAGGCCACATCGATAGTGATACAACCACTCTTGATTTCTTAAACACCTATACGGCATTACATCTCGCCCATCACATGGTAGATTCATCCTTAATCCCACATTCATCTTCCTACTTCGGAAATCCCATGATGGAGCTTCCCTCGCAAATGGAACCTACCGTATACAAAGTAGGAAATGGTGACGATTTGGATTTACCTCCAGCCCCGCCTGACTTTGAAGAAGGTAATGCCTCTTTAATCGAAGAAATAATTGATGTTAACATCGAAATGGAGGCTGAACCAAAAATCTTGAAACTAGGATCCTCATTAACCCTGAAAGAAGTAGAAATACAAACTTAGATCCTCAAGGAACATCAGAAGGCTTTTGCATTCAATTATAAAGAAATGACAGGCGTTACACCGCACATTGCGGTACACAACCTCATCACTAAATTAGATGCAAAACCGATTAAACAAAAATCAAGACCCATGAAACCTAAGGTAGCTCTCATGGTGAAAGAGGAAGTAATAAAACTCCTCCAAGTAGGATTCATCAAACCAGTCGACTACTCTCAATGGGTATCTAATATTGTTCCTATTCTCAAAAATAATGGGAAGATACGCATCTGCATAGATTTCCAAGACATTAACAAAGCGTGTCCTAAGGACGACTTCCCACTACCATCCATAGATGTCATTGTTGATGCAACAGCTGGATTTGAACTCTTGTCTCTCATGGATGGATTCTTGGGATACAATCAAATCAGAATATCTGAACAAGATCAAGCTAAAACCACGTTTATAACTCCTTGGGGAACCTATTGCTACGCTGTTATGCCATTCGGTCTCAAGAATGTTGGCGCCACATACCAACGAGCTATGACATATATATTTCATGATTTAATTCATAAGATCATGGAATCCTACGTAGATGACTTGTTGGCTAAGGCCAAGAAGCATTGTGACCATCCGGAAGTGTTTCACGTCATTCTTTCACGCCTAATAGAATATGGAGTCACGCTAAATCCAGAGAAATGTGTCTTTGGTGTAATAGGAGGAAAGCTCCTAGGTTACATCATATCGTCACGAGGGATAGATGTTGATCCAACAAAAATTTGGACTGTCCTTGAAATGGTCCCACCTCCGAATGAATCTGGAATCAGGTCATTTCTCGGAAATCTTGGTGCAATCTGGAGATTCATCCTAGACTTAAGCTTCACCATCCATCCAATCAACAATCTTCTCAAGAAAGATTATAGTATTGATTGGACCAAAGACTGCAATGAAGATTTTGATGCAGTTAAGCGTTTCCTGTTATCGCCACCTACGCTAATGCCACCTAATCCAGATCACCCGTTAATTTTATATTCACAAGCTATTGATGTCTCGCTAGCCTGTATGTTTTCCCAAGAGGACGATAACAAGAGAGAGCATGCGATTTATTTCATTAGTCAGACATTGCTCGACTATGAAACATGTTATATACAGGCAGAACGAGAATGCCTTGCCATAGTCTTTGCTACTAAATTCTTAAGACACTATATGCTGGATCAAGAAACAAGGGTCATGGTAAAAACGGACCATTTACGAACTTTCCTCACACAAGGGTCCTTGTCTAAAAAGGCTGGACATTTTATAACGTTATTGGGGGAATTTGAATTAGCATTTGTAAATTAGAAGTCTGTTAAGGGACAAATCATCGCAGACTGGTTAGCTGATAACCCATTAGATGGAGGCGATCTAGTAGATATGGACTTTCCGGATGAATGCATATATTACATTGAAACCAGACCTCCTATCTTTGAGTGTCCTTGGTACACTGATATTATTAATTATATCATGTTCCATACATATCCAAAAGGGGCTACATCACAACAAAGAAGGCGGTTACGCATTTTTGTAGCCAAATATGTCATTATAGAGCAAGTACTCTATCGAAAAGCATTTGATGGAATGCTTCTAAGATGTTTCGACACAGAAGAATCCAAGAAGATTATCCACGAATCTCATGGTGGAATGTGTGGAGGCCACTTTGGTGGCTGTACGTACCCAAAATTGTAAGGTACTGTACTACGAAACGGTGTAATAAACCCCCCAATGATGGTACAGGTCTCTTCGCAAGGCGTTCGGGATCCAGAAAGAGCTCTTCAAATGTGCGTTAACATCCCGAATGACCCTTCTAGCTCTTGCGTGCTTTGTTTTTCCCCTTTTCCCTCTTTTCTTGCCCCTTTTCTCTTAAGTTATGAAACCGCCGCCCTGACTGGGCGGCGGTCTTGTGACCACCGCCCTGGACAGGGCGGCAGTCCTGTAACAGCCGCCCTAAGCAGGGCGGCGGTCCTTTACGCATTTTCCAGAACATTCTTTTGACATAACTCGCGTGAAATATCACGTCTCACCAGCTTTCTTTGCCAACTTGAGCATGCATTTATGTTTTTGGTCCCCTGGAATAGTGTTTTTTCTTTGTTTATTGTTTAGGAGTTCAGTTTGATTTTGATTTGGGGTGATTGAATTCCTATAAATGCATGGCTTGTGCTCAAACAAATGGTCTACCCTTGAATTTATCTCCCATTCTCCTCATTTCAGTCTATTAGTTTGCTTTGATTTCATAGTTTAGTCCTTTGCATGCTTGGTTTACATTGATTAGCTGTTGGTAAGCCACATATCCAACTTGTGCAAACAGTGCTGCTGTTTTATCTAAACCATTAGAGTAGAATAGCTTAGGCAGCCATTAAAGTTGCAGGTTTTGCTCTTCATACAGGATAGTCTCAGGTTCTGGACACATTTTCTTGCACGATTCGCAGTAGACCCCGCTAGGAATTGCATAAGCCAAGCTCTGTACTCTTGCGCTATCCCTCTCCTATCCGCATTCTATTCTGTCTGCATTCTGAAGGTTATCCATTGATCCAAATATCTATTCCTGTTGATGCTAGCATTACACGCTTTTTTGGATTCACGTGAACACAAGAGAACGAAGAGATCACACTGAGGGGGAAGATCACGTACACTATCGGATTCGCCACTGTTCAGCGAAATCCAGGTTCTTGCTTTCAAAGTTCTAGTTAGAATCTTATCAAATAAAGTAGTTAATCACTTTAGTTCAATTAATTTTATTCTTGATATTGCCGGGGAAGCTGTGGGGATTGATAGTTTCTGAGAAACTATGATTCACTCCTCACTTCTGAGGTAGGATCAAGAATCTTGCAAATAGATTAGTTATTTCGCTGTTTAGAATAGATACACAAAATTGCACAGACAAATAACCATACTCGGTTATTTTGTTTGTTTTACATTATTAGTTAGTTGTCAATTCTAAATATTTTAAATAGCTGCTTTCTTATAAATCATCAAAAAATACAAAAAAAGAAGTTATATATGCTAGAAGTATACTTAGATTTCACTTTATTATAGTTTGTTTTATCACTGCTTTTGCATGACAATTACGGGACCTAGGGAGCCTAGAGAATATATTTTCGAGCCAATCGTGCCTCAGCCCAATCTCATCACGGCAATAACTGACATCGACCAGAACCTTAGGATACAAGTCTTCCAAACAACAACAAATTTTCAACAGGTCAGGTCACAGTTAAGAGGATTAAACATAGAAGACGACCAAGCACATACATTTTGGTAAAATCAGCCAAACTACAAGTTACCCTAGAAAACACCCACATGACTGTAGAAGGGTTTGAAAGAGAACAAACATTCGGGTGTGATCCTTTGGTTCCATAACCAGATGCTGGAGACACCCTCACAGACATAGATACCAGCCTAAGAATCCAAGTTGCAAGAACACCTGTGAGGTATTCTGAGAAGATCACACAGCTGTTAATTCTAAACATAGAGGCTGAAAAAGCGTACGATTATTGGATACTAGGGATCAGGGCTTGATTCCACGCATGACCATAGCTGGTCCACAACAAACACGAGTCTACGGTTGCGACCCACAAATCCCGCAGCCTAACCTATCCATAAGAAGGTTAGATATAGACACTGGCCTACGCACACTAGTATTCCAGTCTACTCCACTTCCACCTATTATCATTGAACAATTGTCCTTGCTGGATACAACAGCTAACAAAGCTAGAGAGTTCTGGACTAGGCCAGAAAATCGTCCATAGAGTTGACCATATTTACCATCTACCATATGACCTTATCTGGGGACGTACATGAAACTATCCCAGGTCATTTCCCACGTATTCCACAACCCATAGATCGGATCACGCCAGAGCTCGATATTGATTAGAGCCTTCGAGTAGTCATCCTGGCTGATCGGTCTACCACACCGGTCCAGGTTAGAAGGGCCTTCTTTGCCTTAGATTCGTAAATTTCATTAGTGTGTGTCAAAGACATTAGATTGCCTAACTAAGTCTGCCCGTATACTACCTATATTCCATCCCCACCGGCTGTCTCGGCATGACCTCGGGAGGTCGGATACGTGGAAGAGTCACTTGTAGATTCCCACGCTTGCTTGTCACTTTTCCGGCGTACAAAATTGGTGAACCCGATGTGAAACAAACAACTATTTCACCTTCTGTACCTCATTGGCCTTCACATCAGATTCACCAAAAAAATTGGTGAACCTGACGTGAAACAAACAACTGTTTCACTTTCTACGTTTTCACATCAGATTCACCAACAAAATTGGTGAACCTGACGTGAAACAAACAACTGTTTCACTTTCTATGTTTTCACATCAGATTCACCAACAAAATTGGTGAACCCGACGTGAAACAAACAACTGTTTCATTTTCTACGTTTTCACATCAGATTCACCAACAAAATTGGTGAACCCGACATGAAATAAACAACTGTTTCACTTTCTACATTTTCACATCAGATTCACCAACAAAATTGGTGAACCCGACGTGAAACAAACAACTGTTTCACTTTCTACGTTTTCACATTAGATTCACCAACAAAATTGGTGAACCCGACGTGAAACAAACAACTGTTTCACCTTCTACGTTTTTATTAAATCACTTTCGCTTCTTCCCATTATTCTGCGGGTATTCATATACCCCCCGAATATGTCAGGATTTGATCCATATGGCAGACCCCTCCTGGGTCTTGAGGCATACTACGCCCAACAGAATAGACAGTCATCACCCTCACTCTCAATGTGGGGCGACAACTATTCAACTAGTCAGTTGTCAACGCAAACTCCAAAGACTAGACATAGCTTGTCCTTCCAAGCAGAGGGGTTGGAACAACTCGCTCAAACACAAACAGAGCCTTCAGGTTCAAATAATATGATGTTCACTGGGGAATTTGTTTCATCTCCTCAGGTGCTACTTAGACCACATATTAGTAGACAATCAGACCCATACTTGGTTCTAGATGACGAGTACTCTACACCTTATTCCCGAAATGAACAACGCTCTCAAGGTATGTACCCACCTATAGGAGGTTTGCAAATACAACCCAAGTTCTCTCCTCAAGAAAATACCTCTATACCATCACGTATAGAAAATACTCTCGGAGAAGTTTGGTAAGATAATGATCAGTTCATAGCAGGATATCACATACCTCTGCAAAATCATAGTATACCACAAACGCCACCAAGGTAGAATATCGTGACTTCACCAAATGAAGTCATTTCAACTCTAATAGAGAAGGTTAGAGGATTAGAACTTGCTCAAGAAAGTCAAAATTTGAAATTCATACAAACAGGAAGTTCCAACCCTCTGCACCATCCCAGCCAAGTAGATCTCCTCACAGGAGTAGGCACGTTAGGTATGACTCCTCATTATTCACAACAAGTGCCGACTAGACCCACTATCGCTAGCACTGTTCCTCAAGGTCTAGTACAGAGCAATCCATTCCTGGATATTACCCCTTTGTACTTAAACATGTACTCCAAATCACCACAAGGGGATATGTTCTCCTCTCCTGGCATGTTTGCCCAAATACAGGGGTTGCCATATGCCCCTACCAACGCATACGTTACACCATATCAACAACCCGTTCCGCCACCGCTTCCTCAACAGACACCATCAATGGTTGAAACATATGCGATAGGGACTTATTCAGAATATTTGAAAGAGCCCTTAGATTTCACCATACGAAGTGTCATGCTTCCAAGGCCTCTTCCCGATTTTCCTAAATATAAAGGTGAGGGAGATCCGAATGCGCACATCAAAGCTTATGCCACAGCCATTCGGTAATTACTCCCATGGGATGGGGTTGTTGCTAAGATATTCCCCAAAACGCTGGAAGACATTGCTCTCGATTGGTATTACAGAATACCTGAGGCTTCCATACATTCATTCAAACAACTTGTGTCTGAGTTCATCAAAGCCTTCGACATGAACAAACTGTTAAGGACAGGAATCAGGGAGTTCTTACACATCAAGCAAGAACATAACGAATCGGTCGCCCACTTCATCCAAAGGTGGTGTACAGTCCTTTATTCCTCGTCCAGCGCTCCAAATATGGATCAAATGGAGCTATGTGACTTGTTCCTTCATTCACTTAGTAGAGAAGTGAAGGAAGAAGTCCAGAAGTTCCCACTAAGAACTTATGACGAAGTACTCGAGAGCACTCTGCGAATAGATCAGGCAGCAATAGATAGTGGTCGTAAGACGTATGGAGCAAACGGGAGGTTGATCACCTCTAACCAAAATACTACGGCTTACCCCGCAAACGCTAATCAAGGACCTAAAATCCTTAACAAGAATCGGGGTGTGACAACCGATGGAGTAACCGACCAACCCAAAAAGGTAAATATAGTCAGTACTCCATCACAAACAAACAACCAAAGAAACAACAACTTTACCCGACAATCAACACAGTTGATTTTAACCATCCACAACAACAACAACAACAACGGCATAATCCCATACAGGGGCTGGGCCAAAATTCATTTGGTTACCAAAACCGAAGCCAGAAACAACAAGTGCATAATTTTAATCCTAACAGGAAACAATTTGATCAGAATTTTAGGCCACAATACAAACCAAACCAACAAAATACGAATTACAATCCCAATTCTTATTGTGGTTTCCACAAAATTTGGGGTTATGACACTAGAACGTGTCGTGACTACAACAAGTTCATGCAACGTTTACCCGAAGAACAAAGACAATTCTTCACAGATTTGTTTTTGGCAGATCCTGTATCATCACCACCCAATACATTCGCAGGGGCAGTTTCCCCTCAGAATGCTCCTCTCAAGATATTTAACGATCCACTTCCAAATCATGATAGCAATAGGTTGAAATCAACTGGAACAAACAAGGGTGTAATAACAGGAAACAACGATCACGAGGCCTCAACTTTGCTAAATCCATTAGTTGTGCCACAACTAGGAAGTCAACCACGACCTAAGGTAGTTGGATTGGTAGAGTTAGACACGGAATTACCCATTAAAGCTGTAACAAGGACACGAGAATATCTTTCTCAACCAAGTCCAAGCCACTTTCCAGAAGCGGATAACATCCAGCAAATCATAACAAAACCTGTGGGTGCTTACGATTTGATTAATGATCTAACAAAAACATTCTCGCATATTTCATTCCTTGACTTGCTGAAGAACTCCCCTGCCCACAGGGCTGCTCTTTTAGAGGCGTTAGGTTTAGGTCATTTAATTAATATCACTCCACCACCTGAAACACAGGTAAATCATATAGACTTTTATGTTCATCCTCCGGGACAGGAAAATACAGATGTCGAATTCATATTCGAAATAAGTAAAATGCCTACAGATGCTGAGATCGCACGCCGAGGCGATCCAGCCTTACACTTACAAGTATGGGTTTATAATAATTATGTAAAACGGGCAATGGTTGACGATGGGGCCACTGTTAACATAGTCCCCTTCTCTTTCCTCCAAAAATTAGGGTATGGTGAAACAAACTGTTCCACCACCCGAAATACATTGAGAGGCTATGATAGCCTTAAAGCCACTTCGATAGGAACCATAATACTACCAGTCACCTTAGGACCTAAAACAATCCTGACTGAGTTTTATATTATAGATCGGGAAACCAATTATAATATGATCCTCGGCCGACCATGGATACACCGCATGAAGGCAATTCCTTCTACATTATTTCAGGAAGTAAGATTCTTGCATCTAGGAAAGGTATTTGTAGCCAAAGGTGATCCAAAGCCATTTGATGTGCACCTAGCTGATTTAAAGAAAAGATCAGGTGTACACTCGAAATTTGAACTTCCAACAAACCAACTCAACAAACCCACTGACTCAAATCCAAAGGAAAAATTGGTACCTACAACGGATCTTGAAACCATCAGCGTAGCCAAAACAACCCCAACTCCTGACGTTAAAGCTAAAAAAGCTGTATCATTAGGGACTACTGCAAAAATCATTGAATTGATAGAACTAGATTTACCAATGTTCTTACCTTTTGATTCGGCAGGCATAGGGTATTCTCTAGGGATTGGCTCTCTTCCAGTAGAAGATCTCTGCATGGTCGAAGTAAAATTCGCAAACACAATGAATACCCTAACCTCTATATTCCTGGCTAAGTATTGGACTCTCCATTTTGATGGGGCTAGATGCCGTTACGGAGCAGGGGCAGGTATAATTCTTACTTCACCAGAGGAAAAATTCTTTCCTTTCACCTTTAAACTAAATTTTGAATGCACGAATAACAGTGTTGAATACGAAGCCCTCCTCCTTGGTCTCACCTTGGCCAAAAGAATTGGTGTTGATAATATCAGAGTTTTAGGAGACTCACAATTAGTAGCAAACCAAGTTTTAGAGGTATATGAAACTAAAGCCAAGCATTTACAACTTTACAAAAATGTTGTTTTAGATTTGAGTAAGGCATTCAACTTCATATCTATTGAAGCAATCCCGCAAGAGAAAAATCTTCTCGCAGACTCAATAGCAACTTCAGCATCACGTTTTACTCTAAACAATGAGTTAAAAGATGCTCATTTCACCGTGTCCATTCGTGACGAACCATTGATAAAAACAACGAAAAAACCCCTTTCAAGCGAAAGTAAATCTACTGCCCCAAACCATATTGATAATGATATGGCCACTTGGCAATACTTAAACACCTATGCAATGTTGCATCTTTCCTATCCTATGCTAGATTTGTCCTTAAACCCACATTCGTCCTCATATTTCGGAAATCTCATGACGAGTTTTCCCTCACAAAAGGAACCCACCATATACGCAGTGGACGATGGGGATGATTTGGATTTACCCCCAGCACCGCCCAAGTTTGAAGAGGGTAATGCCTCCTTGATCGAAGAAACAATCGATGTCAACATCGGAATGGAAGATGAGCCGAAAATCTTAAAGCTAGGATCTTCGTTAACACCAGAAGAGGTAGAGATACACACTCGGATCCTCAAAGAGCATCAGAAGGAATTTGCATTTAATTATAAAGAAATGACAGGAGTTGCACCCCACATTGTGGTACACAACCTCGTCACTAAATCAGATGCAAAGCCAATTAAGCAAAAATCAAGACCTAGGAAACCCAAAGTAGCTCTCATGGTAAAAGAGGAGGTAATAAAGCTCCTCTAGGTAGGATTCATCAAGCCAGTTGACTACTCCCAATGGGTATCTAACATCGTTCCCGTTCTCAAGAAGAATGGAAAGATACGCATCTGCATAGATTTTCGAGACATTAACAAAGCATGTCCCAAGGATGACTTCCCATTGCCATCCATAGATGTGATTGTTGATGCAACAGCTGGATTCGAACTTTTTTCTCTCATGGATGGATTCTTGGGATACAATCAAATCAGAATATCCGAGAAAGATCAAGCTAAGACTACGTTTATAACTCCTTGGGGAACCTATTGCTATGTTGTCATGCCTTTCGGTCTCAAAAACGCTGGTGCCACATACCAGCGGGCCATGACATACATATTTCACGATCTAATTCATAAAATCATGGAATCATACGTAGATGACTTGTTGGCTAAGGCCAAGAAGTGCTGTGACCATCCAGAAATACTCCGCGTCATTCTTTCACGTCTAATATAATATGGAGTCACGCTAAATCCAGAGAAGTGTGTCTTCGGTGTAATGGGAGGGAAGCTCCTAGGTTACATCATATCATCACGGGGAATAGATGTTGACCCAACCAAAATTTGGGCTGTCCTCGAAATGGTTCCACCTTCAGACGAATTTGGAATCAGGTCATTTCTCGGAAATCTGGGTGCAATCCAGAGATTCATCCCAGACTTGAGCTTCGCTATTCATCCAATTAACAATCTACTCAAGAAAGACTATAGCATTAGTTGGACCAAAGATTGCGATGAAGCTTTCAACACAGTTAAACGTTTCTTGCTGTCACCACCTACACTAATGCCACCTAAGCTAGATCGCCCGTTGATCTTATACTCACGAGCTACCAATGTCTCGTTAGCTTGCATGTTGGCTCAAGAAGACGATGACAAAAGAGAACGCGTGATTTATTTCATTATCCGAACACTGCTCGACTATGAAACACGTTATACACCAGCAGAGCGAGAATGTCTTGCCATAGTCTTCGCAACCAAATGCATAAGACACTATATGCTAAATCAAGAGACAAGGGTCGTAGTAAAAACTGACCACCTACGAACTTTCCTCACACAAGGGTCTTTGTCTAAAAAGGCTGGACGTTTCATAACCTTAATGGGAGAGTTCGAATTAACTTTTGTAAACCAAAAGTCAATTAAGGGACAAATCATTGTGGATTGGTTAGCTGATAATCCATTAGATGGAGGTGATCTAGTAGATTTGGATTTTCCAGATGAGTGCGTATACTACGTCGAAACCCGACCCGCTATCTCTGAGTGCCCTTGGTACGTTGATATCATTAGCTATATCATGGACCATAGGTATCCAAAAGGAGCTACACCGCAACAAAGAAGGCGGTTACGCATTATCGTAGCTAAGTACGTTATTATAGAGCAAGTTCTCTATCGAAAGGCATTTGATGGAATGCTCTTAAGGTGTGTCGACACAGAAGAATCCAAGAAGATTCTCTATGAATCTCACAGCGGAGTATGTGGAGACCACTTCGGCGGCCACACCACCGCTCGAAAAATACATCGAATGAGCTATTTCTGGCCCACTCTAGAACATGACACAATAGAGTTTGTACGCAGGTGTCGCAAGTGCCAAGAATTCTCCCATGAGATCCACATGCCAGCATAAGCTTTGCAACCCATCGCTACTCCATGGCCCTTTTCCACATGGGGCTTGGATTTAATAGGGAAGTTCTCTCCCTCGTCCACGGATGGCCATAATTTTATAATCACGGCCACTGAATATTTCACCAAATGGGTAGAGGTTATGCCTCTTACAAGTGTACCTGGTTCTGTAATCGCTAAGTTCATTTTAAACCAAATTATTTGCAGGTACAGTATCTCGCAAATCGTTATCTCTGATAATGGAACTTCTTTTAAGAATGAAGAAGTTCATGAGCTATGCAGCAAATTTAAAATCAGCCATCATACGGCTTCCTTGTATTATCCCCAAGCCAATGGGCAAGCTGAAGCAACAAACAAAACACTG
Source organism: Taxus chinensis (assembly GCA_019776745.2). NCBI lineage: Eukaryota > Viridiplantae > Streptophyta > Pinopsida > Cupressales > Taxaceae > Taxus > Taxus chinensis. The sequence goes on along the minus strand of CM034155.1, from coordinate 578,618,770 downwards.
AAAGCCATTCTCCTTAAAATGGTAAAAGAAAACAAACGAGATTGGAATTTAAAGTTATATCCAACCTTATGGGCCCACCGAACCTCAATAAGAACACCAACAGGAGAAACTCCTTTCTTGTTGGTGTTTGGGTCAGAAGCAGTTCTCCCACTCGAGGTTGAAATACCTAGCCTCCGCATTTCACTACAAGGGATTCTAGATGAAGACGCTTACAAAGAAGCACGTCTTTCCCAACTAGAAAGCCTAGATGAAATTAGGTTAGATGCCGAACAACGACATAGAGTCTATGCCGACCGGATGTGCCGGCAGTACAACAAGAAAGTCTATGAATGTGACATATACGAAGGTGATCTAGTTCTAAGGCTAGACAGCCGGATTGACAGGAAAACCGGCGAAGGAAGAAAATTCCGGCCCAAATGGTTGGGCCCATACCGAGTCATGAAGGACTATGGAAATGGTGCATACCTCTTATGCATGCTAGAAGGTGAGGAGTTTGGTGAAACAGTCAATTCCCTTCTCCTTAAACGTTTCTACGCATAAGCAGCTAACGCTACTTGTATAACTATCTACATTGCATTTTCATATAGACTAGGATCATATTGTTCACTTGTTTCTTACACAAATCGTGATCAAGGAATCTGTTCTCAAGGAAATTCACTACAAACTCATGATGTCGTTGGCATAAACTCTTTAATCATGTCTCTCCATTCTCATGATATCATCAATCACTTCAGGATCTGTTATCAAATAAAATAGACATGACAAAGTCTCAACGGTAACCATACCAAGATCTGCAAGTCTTTTCTCGCCTTGGTTTCTTCTTAGAATAAGTGTCATTGCCTATGGTCTATTCTAGAAGCTTCATGGTGTCACATCTATCCTATATGAATATCTCTTTGGAAATAAGAACATACTGACATTATACTCAAATAAACAAGTCAAAACGTTGATCAAACAGAAAATTTTAATTTTACACATTTCTCTGCCCCACCAACCCTCGGTGATGAGCTTGCATCTCTTACTAGTGACGTAGGGTTGGGAAAGGATGGAAATGCCCTTACTCGCCTACGCTTTTCCCACGGTGATAAACTCACGCTTCTTACTAGTAGCGTGGGGCCAAGTGTAGGGGGTCCTCTTGACAAATAAATGCAAATGGTCATACGCAAGCAATTCAAGTTTTCAAACTTTGAGTCAAAAACAAATGGAACAGATGTTCAAAATTCCAAAAGAGTCAAAAATCCTAAAAACCCAGATTTTGTCTACCATGTGGCCATCTACGGGTCTAAGTCTAGATAAACCGTAGGGCAGGTTGTATCCAAAACTATGAAGTCTCCCAGGTAGAGTCAGCTTGTAGCCTTTAATTTGGTTCCGTGAAAACTTTGTCTATCTTTCATCACTATCATTTCATCACATTTCATAACTTGCGCCCTTCTTGGCTCTTGGTGATGAGCCCTTGCCTTTTACTGGTTGCGTGGAGTTAGGAGTGGGGCAAGTTTATCTGTTCATCATATCCGTTACATCCATCACTCTGCCAAAAACAAACATGAGGTATCCAAATTGCTTACAGAAGCTAAGATTTAAAATCACGGTATATCTACATTATCATATATCAGCATCATGAAACAAAAAAAGAAAAGTAAAGCATTTACATCATTTGTTCACCATTGCACACATTCTAGAAAGCATACAAAGCATACATCATAGTATATACAAGAAAGCTGGAAATAGAAAGGGCACACATGAGTGACAAGCTTTTGATCCGAGAACAAATGCATATATATATAAATAATCAATGTTTGTATACAATGCCATCATACTAGGCATGGTCAAAACGCTCAAAGAGCCCGTGATATACAAAAAGAATCTATAATACAAAATACATAGGAGCCAAGTGGCCTCTCAACCCCTACGCGATCCCGCCGAAGGTGCGTGCCCTCGCCTAGGACTCCGGCTACACCGGCGCTCTGAATGAACGGAAGGCTCAGGGTCTCGAGGGGCAGCCGCGGTCTCGCCATGAGAATGGCTCCTCATAAGGTGCTCGGCTGTCCTATAGCCTGCCAACTTTGTACGTAGGGTTGACACCATCTTGGCCACGTGCCAAACGGGAGCGAAGATGTCGGTATGCCTACCGGCTACTGAGGGCTCCCTGGCATCCACAGATAGCTCTACATGGGTCCTATCCATGGGGATCATCGGGGAATCAATGCATACCCTGCGGATTAGATCCCGCCACTCGTCAACAGTCTCTGTAAAACAAAGAAGAAAAATGAATTAGAAGCTAGGCAAGAGGCTAAAAGGTACAATATTGAAACACAAGGAGAGATAGCAATTAAAAACAAATCCTAAATCAAATAAGCATTGAAAGGAAGAAAGGATAACTTACTCAGATCACCGGGCCTCCACGATGGGTCACTAGGGTCAGCACCCGCCGCCGATGCCGCTGCTGACTGAGGAGCTGCTCCTGTAGTCGGAGCAACATGACACCCCGCAACGGACTCATCATCTCCACCATGGCCCTGGGAGAGTGGCTCCTCAGAAACCAGAGTCTCTCTCTCTGCACTCTGCTCGGCCCTCTCTGCCTACATGATATCCTGAGTGTCATGCCACTCAGGATCATTGTCATCCATCTGCTCCTCCGACCCTCCCTCTGTAAACTCCTCAGAATCGGAGTCAATGTCTATAGGGTCGTCGCTGCTATGAGCAGGACCTATAGCAATCCAAAGTAAAGGTTCCCAAGGCGCACCAGCTCTCCCTCCGGCCCGAACTATCCCCCTGGCTACAATAGGAATGCCAGGAGTAACCACTGTCCAACCGCGGCCTCTAGGCCCCCCTCTAGCCTCGCGGACTGATCTATAAACTGGTGCCACTGGAGGAAGCATGCCCATATATGGGAGGCCAAACTGCTGAGGAACCCTGCCGAAAGGATGTACCTCCACCCGTCCCACACGGTCAATAAGCTGCCCTGTGGTGGAGCAAGAGATCAGTGTAAGGGTCTCCTCTCCCCATATACCAGCCATAAGCTGGTACGGTGTGGCCTCCATGTCTGTTGTAGTAAGCGAGGCAACTGGCTGGTGAGGTGCTCTAAGAACCGACATATCTGACCATCTGGCTGCCCTCACAGCCCCGGAATCTGCCACCTCTACGCCTCTGCCATAGGGAATGAAGCGCTCATACACCCAACTCATGACTAGAGTAGGGTGACTCAAAGACTGTCCCTGTAGATGGACCACCCTGTATAAATCATGGTAGGTGGTCCCCAAAATGTCTGCGCCCCAGGCGTATATCCGGCCATGCCCCTCAATCTGTGCAATGATGGGGGCCCAGTAGTATAGTAAGGTATACCCTCCCTTGTCCCCGATCATCCTCGAGGCAAGGATCCCCATGATGGCCTGTTGAAATACAGGGATGGGCAAAGAAGGAATGGATCTAACTCTCACTACCTTCTTCGGCCCTGTGGAGATGGCTGCATCCCCCATATAACCTGCCCACTGTGCAATCTGTGCTCTGGACCCAACTGTCTCCAGTGTGAGTCTCCTCCCGATGATCGGGACCCCTAGGATATGGTAAACATCCTCCAAAGTGATGGTCCACTCACTACGGACCCCTGGCAGTCGGAAAGTGTTCCGATATGCGTCCCAATAAGAAAATAAGTCACAAAGGATGTGACTAGATGGTGCGACATGAGGTACATGCGATATACGCAGTATACCGGCCCTCTGCAATGTGTCCTCCTCGTCTAGTGAGAGGGCATCCAACACCCCAGGCAACCAATCACACTCCCTCTCTCGACTCCATCTGATGTACTCCTCTCTCACCTGCATACACCCAAAACACACAAAACAGAGCAAGTTAGTATCTAATCAATGTCGAGAGAGTCATAAAAGCATGTAGAAATGATAAAAATACAAGTGTAAGTCTCCAAAATTGGTTCTTTTGCATTCTGTGCAAAACCGCCGCCCTGAGCAGGGGAGCGGTTTTGTAACCGCCGCCTTGAAGGTGGCGGTCGCGTAACCGCTGCCCTAGATAGGGCGGCGGTCATGTAACCGCCACCCTGGCTAGGGCGATGGTCGCGGTCTGAAAACCCGCGTGGGTTTTTATCTATAAAAACCCAAAAACAAGCAAAAAGGGACCATTTTAGTTAAAAATGGAGCCTACCCAGTAGGCGCCCCCCCTAGGTGGACCTTTTGAACCTAACATTTTCAAAAATAACCCCCCCATTGCAAAGAATTTGCCATTTCAAATTTAAAGGGGGAAAAATGCAAAATTAAAGAAAACCAACCTGTGATCTCGCAGGGTGGCGTTCCGCACGTGGGGGCATGGTCGTTATCTTGCTCCAGACGTTTTGACTCTATTCGCACGAGAAACCGTCACCGTGGGTCCCTGTTGGTTTTCAAATAGGACTTTTTAGAAGAGCAACAGTCAGGGGACAAGAAGTCCCTCCTCTTTAATGGGAGAGGTTCCCTTATTCAGAAATGAACTTATTTACAAATGTACAGAACATTGTTTTATGGTCAAACTTGGATATTACGAAAGTGTTTTCCACAAGGATCATCAGTTACAAAAGGACTGAGGAAAGAGATTACGAGGATGAGCAGAATAGCAACATACAGAATTATAGATAACAAAATAATTCTTTATGTATGCGAAGTTGCAAGGAATTTAAGACAAGATCATTTGCATTGGCTGAATAGGATTAGATTTAAAGACACAAAGTTCTGTAAATAACCTTCTTCATATTCATTAATCAAGGACACAAAGTTCCTTCTTGGTTATACAAGATCGATGTATTTGCAAAACCAGACAGTATGCAATCAGAGAGACTAATAAATTAGAGACAAAATGATCTTCACAATAATAAATGGAAAACACAGAGATAACAGAGATCAAATAGACAATGAATGAAAGCCCTTTTGTATTGATTTCTTTGTGATCTATTTACACTTTCAGAAAAATATGCCAAGTTCTTCCTTTTTTCAAAATGGCACAAAGAAGGCCATTATATAGCTTACAATTCGGTTACTCTTCGTAACCATTTCTTTTAACTAACGGATAGTCAAGAACCGCCAATTGCAATACCTTAACTAATTACAAGGAATATGAAAGGAATAGGAAGAAGAGAAAAGAATGGAGAAGGAGACAGGTGGACAGTCACTGAGAGGGACCCACCGTCTTCAGAAACCGCTGCTTGAATTTTCTTCCACGTCTCAGCTATGTCCTTGCCACGAGGGACACACCAGAATTTTCATCTTGAGGATGACAATGAATATCTTTGAAAATTGATATAACCAGCGTCTTGAGAGCTTCGTCCTTCTGCGAGCTGTCCTTGGAATTTGATCTTCGGATTGATAGTATCAGAGTTGCAACTTAAATTCATATTTAGCATATTCGGGTCGAGCGGGAAAAACTAAGTATGAATTGCATTAGGTTCACTTGGGACATGTGAGACGCGAATGCACGAAACACGCGGCTCGGCTGATTTGGGTGAAACAGGGAGAAGACGCACAAATGCATTTTGGAACATTTGGGACGAAAATGTGCGAAGGACGCGGTTCAGGTGAATCGGCCGAAAATGGAACAGTTTGCATTTTTTGTTTTGGGACAAAGAGCTCTGAAGTACGCGACTCGGGAGTTTCGGCCAAAAATGGGACAGCTTGCATTTTTTAACTTTGGGACATTCGGGACAAAAAGTTTCGAAGTACGCGGTTCGGGTGTTTCGGCCGATCGGGGAACAGAGAGCAATTTGGAACTTGGGACAGTTGGGACAAAATTGCGCGAAGGACGCGGTTCGGGCAAATCGGCCGAAAATGGAACAATTTGCCCAATTAACTTTGGGACATTTGGGACATGAAAGCGCGGTTCGGGCGAATCGGCCGAAAATGGAACAAAAGGCCCGTTTGAACTTGGGACATTTGAGACAAAAAGTTTCGGAGTACGCGACTCGGCCGGTTCGGGTGAAAATGGAACAGAGCGCACTTTTGAAATCGGGACAATTGGGACGAAAATGCACGAAGTACGCGGTTCAGGCGTTTCGGCCGAAAATGGAACAACTCGCACAATTAAGTTTGGGACACTTGGGACAAAAAGTTCCGACGGGCCCGAAAATGGAACAACTTCGGGGGTTTCGGCTGATCGGGGAACAGAATGCACTTTCGTACTTGGGACAGTTGGGACAAAAAGTTCCGATGGCCCGAAAATGGGATAACTTCGGGAATTTCGGCCGATCGGAGAACAGGAGACCCGTTTGAACTTGGGAAAGTTGGGACAAAAATGTCCGACAGGCCCGAAATACTTGCAAAATGACCCAAAACTTAGATTTTTTCGACTTTACGACTTTTTTTCACACCACCAGCTCAACAGAAAAGACACTTAAAACTCAAAATTTTGAAATTTTTACTTTTATCAGAGCGGGGAATTTTGAGTGGACAACAGTTGGCTCCTTCTGGGGATGACTCAGCATAAATTCAAGGAATGAGACAAGGCAAGAACTTAGACAAACTCGGTGAAGCAGACCAGTGCCTTATCCATTGGGCAACGGAGTCAAAAAGAACACCACTACACAGGGCAACACACCAAAACAACAAAAAGAAAAACACACCAAAAGAAGAGGAGCAAAAGCACTGTATAGAATATAAAAAGGGACTCCCTAATCACCTAGGATTTGAACAACTTGAGATACTGCCCACTATAGGGAAGTGGGAGAGGAGAACCATCCATGTAATCAAGATAGAAGGAATTCTCACCAGCAAAGTGTCTGATCTTGAAGGGTCTGAGCCACAGGGAATCAAACTTTCCATGGCTGCCACGAGGTTCATGTCTTTTATCCCATAACAACACGGTGTCTCCAACTTGGAAATATCTGAACCTAGCTTTCTTGTCAAACAGGACCTTTACCTTCTGCTAGTGAACAGATATCCTATCAGCAACCTCCAATCTGTCCTCATTCAGTTTGTGCAGGTACATAATTCCTGGTTTGAAAAGAATAGAATGATGCATATCTTTTGGCTTGAAGGTTTTTAGATCCTCATAAGAATAAGAAAGAACATCCTTATACCTCCTTAGAAGATCAATTGCTTTTCTTATTTCATCTGCTGTGCAACATTTTCCAATATTCACTAGCCTGGGATCGGTAGAATTCCCAATATCAATCTTATCATACTTAGCTGATTGCTGAGGTCCAGTAGAAGCCTTAGATTTCACATACCTGTCATGTTTATCAAACAATTCCTCCAAACTCACCAAACCATTAGGAATCTTGTTTCCTTTGACTTTAATGCACCCTTCATGATCTGTTTCTTCCCCTTGGGTGACTGCTTTGGGGAGTTGGATTTCATCAGGGGACATAATCATGTAATTGCCATGACCCATATCCTCATGGAGTATTTGTGCTTTAGGATCATCCGTTTTCTGCACAATATACTCAGACTGCTTCTCAGGTAGTAACTTTTTCATGTGTCCATTGACAAATATGAGTGCATGTGACCAATCCATTTGAATCTCTCCACCCACATCTTTACAGAAGTTTCTACTTAGCAACATTCCATAAGAAGGAGGAATGTCTGCTACTAGGATGGTAGCCAAAACTTTCTTTTCAGGAAAAGCAGCAAAAGCCACTTGTGCATCTTTAATCCTTCCAACCAAAGGCACTTCCTTACTCTCCATAGAGTAGCAAGATCCATAAGTACGAGTGAGGGTCAAGCCTAAAGCATGAGCTACTTTAGTGGGCATCACATTATCTGAGGCTCCAGAATCTATGACACAATTACTGAGCCTATGGCCAGCTATAAGAAGTGTTACATAAAATGGTTTAATTTTGTCACCAGGTGAGGTGACAGCAGCTACCAGGCTAGGCTATGGTGCAGAAGGAGGAGTGGGCAAAAGGCCTTTAGAGGTGATCTTGGAATGGGAATTAAAAAATTGAATCATCTTGGAAAAAGATTTGGGATGAGTTTGATAGTACTCAGCCTCTGAGATTTGGACTTTGGTCTTTTTCAGGTGATCCACAATATCAAAGGTACCGGAAGTGGACGGGCCATCATCATTCAGTACCCTAGGCTTATCAACTTTAGGATAAAAAGAAGAAGCAACTTTAGTAGCATTTACAGGACTCACCTTTGGTACAGATGAAGTAGGGATGGGAGATCCTCTTTTTGTAATCACAGGAATAGTTGCTGGCTGCTCCTTAGATTTCTTTGGGGGCTGCGTCACTTTCTCCCTCTGACTTGTCTGCTCTCGAGTCATGACAGCAAATGATTCACTATTCATGTCTGCTACCACTTCATCATAATCATCTCCATCATCAATGCCCTCGGTGGTAAAGAAATTAACTCGAGATCCCTCAAGTTCTTCTACCTCATCATCAAATTCCTCCACAAACTCCTCATCATTATCCGGCTCTTCAACTTCACAGGTTGCATTCACAGGAACCTTAACAGGAGGTCCTTCAAGTGCTAGTCTCGTTTGAGAAGCAGGCAAATGATTCCTGGGCTGGAAATTTCTTCTTGGAACATCTACATAAGGGGCGTGCTGAGCTAATTGTTTCTTTATAGCAAGAAGATCATTCGCAAGCTTCTGAACTAATGGATCAGTGTTAGGTCCAGGGGTGGAAGAGGAAGAAGCAGCAGACTTAGATTTGGAAGTGTCTCTACTCAACTTCCCTGACATGATCAAGTCATCCTCGACACTAACAGCCAGTTCTTGATGCAGAGCTAACGTTCCGAGATTATCCCTTCTTAGTGCATAACTAACTTTAGGTGATTGGGCATTCAGAAAGAAACATTTTTGAATTTGATCAACAGGTCAGGTAGGCTGCGGAATTTTATTTATCAACCTGTTGAAACAAGCCACGAATTCTCTCATGGGCTCTGATGAATCTTTCTTTATCTGAGAAATTTGGGCAAGCAAGGCATGCACATCTTCTGCCGGCTTGAAACGGTTCTTGAACTGGGTTCTCATTGTGTCCCAGTCGGTTATAGCACCGGCAGGAAGGTGATAGAACCAATCAACAGCATTATCCTGTAATGTCTCCACAAACAGCCTTACGGAGACGTCTTCATGTTCAACTCCCAAAACTCCACATGCAACTATGAAGGCTGCAATATGCTCATCAGGATGCACTTTGCCATCACCTTTGAATTTAGGGAAGTTCTTTCGGTTACCTCTGGGTAACTCATGCAAAGGCTGAGTAAGTGCCAGGGGCCTGACACGCTGACCCCATGGCAATTGTGCTGCCATTCTTGGAAATACGGCTTGGAGAGGAACTGTAACACCGGCAAGGATCAAAGCTCGTAGATTGGGACTAGCAGGCTCTAAAGGAATACCACCAGTAGGACTTCTATCTTGAACAGGTGGAGTGCTTTTCGAACGAGTCCTTCTATTTCTTGTTGAATTTGAAGGGAAAGGAAAACCTTGTTGCTTTAAAAGCTGAAACTGAGAATCTTCAATACCAAGGGTCCTTCTCCCTCGAGTGTAACGCGGAGTCGCCAGATCAAAGGATGATCAAAAATTACAGAACTGGAATGCGATTTTCCCCAGCGGAGTCGCCAAAAACTATTGGTTTTCAAATAGGACTTTTTAGAAGAGCAACAGTCAGGGGACAAGAAGTCCCTCCTCTTTAATGGGAGAGGTTCCCTTATTCAGAAACGAACTTATTTAAAAATGTACAGAACATTGTTTTATGGTCAAACTTGGATATTACGAAAGTTTTTTCCACAAGGATCATCAGTTACAAAAGGACTGAGGAAAGATATTACGAGGATGAGCCGAATAGCAACATACAGAATTATAGATAACAGAATAATTCTTTATGTATGCGAAGTTGCAAGGAATTTAAGACAAGATCATTTGCATTGGCTGAATAGGATTAGATTTAAAGACACAAAGTTCTGTAAATAACCTTCTTCAGATTCATTAATCAAGGACACAAAGTTCCTTCTTGGTTATACAAGATCGCTGTATTTGCAAAACCGGACAGTATGCAATCAGAGAGACTAATAAATTAGAGACAAAATGATCTTCACAATATTAAATGGAAAACACAGAGATAATAGAGATCAGATAGACAATGAATGAAAGCCCTTTTTTATTTATTTCTTTGTGATCTATTTACACTTTCAAAAAAATATGCCAAGTTCTTCCTTTTTTCAAAATGGCGCAAAGAAGGCCATTATATAGCTTACAATTCGGTTACTCTTCGTAACCATTTCTTTTAACTAACGGATAGTCAAGAACCGCCAATTGCAATACCTTAACTAATTACAAGGAATATGAAAGGAATAGGAAGAAGAGAAAAGAATGGAGAAGGAGACAGGTGGACAGTCGCTGAGAGGGACCCACCGTCTTCAAAAACCACTGCTTGAATTTTCTTCCACGTCTCAGCTATGTCCTTTCCACGAGGGACACACCAGAATTTTCATCTTGAGGATGACAATGAATATCTTTGAAAATTGATATAACCAGCGTCTTGAGAGCTTCGTCCTTCTACCAGCTGTCCTTGGAATTTGATCTTCAGATTGATAGTATCAGAGCTGCAACTTAAATTAATGTTTAGCATATTCGGGTCGAGCGGGAAAAACTAAGTATGAATTGCATTAGGTTCACTTGGGACATGTGAGACGCGAATGCGTGAAACACGCGGCTCGACCGATTCGGGCAAAACAGGGAGAAGACGCACAAATGCATTTTGGGACATTTGGGACGAAAACGCGCGAAGGACGCGGTTCGGGTGAATCGGCCGAAAATGGAACAGTTTGCATTTTTTGTTTTGGGACAAAGAGCTCTGAAGTACGTGACTCGGGAGTTTCGGCCGAAAATGGGACAGCTTGCATTTTTTAACTTTGGGACATTCGGGACAAAAAGTTCCAAAGTACGCAGTTCGGGTGTTTCGGCCGATCGGGGAACAGAGAGCAATTTGGAACTCGGGACAGTTGGGAAAAAATTGCGCGAAGGACGCGGTTCGGGTGAATCGGCCGAAAATGGAACAGTTTGCCCGATTAACTTTGGGACATTTGGGACATGAAAGCGCGGTTCGGGCGAATTGGCCGAAAATGGAACAAAAGGCCCATTTGAACTTGGGACATTTGAGACAAAAAGTTTCGGAGTACGCGACTCGGCCGGTTCGGGTGAAAATGGAACAGAGCGCACTTTTGAAATCGGGACAATTGGGACGAAAATGCGCGAAGTACGCGGTTCGGGCGTTTCGGCCGAAAATGGAACAACTCACACAATTAAGTTTGGGACACTTGGGACAAAAAGTTCCGACGGGCCCGAAAATGGAACAACTTCGGGAGTTTCGGATGATCGGGGAACAGAATGCACTTTCGTACTTGGGACAGTTGGGACAAAAAGTTCCGACGGGCCCGAAAATGGGACAACTTCGGGGATTTCGGCCAATCGGAGAACAGGAGACCCGTTTGAACTTGGGACAGTTGGGAAAAAAATGTCTGACAGGCCCAAAATACTTGCAAAATGACCCAAAACTTAGATTTTTTCGACTTCACGACTTTTTTTCACACCACCAGCTCGACAGAAAAGACACTTAAAACTCAAAATTTTGAAATTTTTACTTTTATCAGAGCGGGGAATTTTGAGTGGACAACAGTCCCAGAGCTCAAAATCAACCAAATCGACTCGCGCAAATGAATAGGAAAATGGGCTCACTTTCATTTATATAGCACCCTGATTCGTTTTAAATACCCTTTTCACAGGTTTGGAGCGCCGACGGAGGTAAGTTTCTATCCCCACACGAATGGTACGTCCTCCTTCCCTATTATTTTAGCGTTTATCTTCCAATTATTGTTTCTATCTGCACTTGAGTTCTCTTTCCGTTTTGCAGGTAGCGGGAATTTTGGATGGCGTCATTTCAACACACGGACGTGTAAGGTATGACTTCTACTTCCCATTTCGGGACGGCCATACTCGGACCCACCGTTTTACGCCTCTTCATGGCTAAAACGCTTCTCCGAGGGGGCAATATGTACATACCCAAAATTGTAAGGTACTGTATTGTAAAACGGTGTATTAAACCCCCCAATGATGATACAGGTCTCTTCGCAAGGTGTTCAGGATCCAAAAAGAGCTCTTCAAAGGTGCGTTAACATCCCGCATGACCCTTCTATCCCTTGCATGCTTTGTTTTTCCCCTTTTCCCTCTTTTCTTGCCCCTTTTCTCTTAAGTTACGAAACCGCCGCCCTGACTGGGCGGTGGTCTTGTGACCGCCGCCCTGGACAGGGCGGAGGTCCTGTAACCGCCGCCCTAAGCAGGGCGGTAGTCCTTTACGCATTTTCCAGAACATTCTTTTGACGTAACTCACGTGAAATATCACGTCTCACCAGCTTTCTTTGCCGACTTGAGCATCCATTTATGTTTTTGGTCCCCTGGAATAATGTTTTTTCTTTGTTTATTGTTTACGAGTTCAGTTTGATTTTGATTTGGGGTGATTGAATTCCTATAAATGCATGGCTTGTGCTCAAATAAATGGTCTGCCCCTGAATTTATCTCCCATTCTCGTCATTTCAGTCTATTAGTTTTCTTTGATTTCATATTTTAGTCCTTTACATGCTTGGTTTGCATTGATTAGCTGTTGGTAAGCCACATATCCAACTTGTGCAAACAGTGCTGCTGTTTTATCTAAACCATTAGAGTAGAATAGCTTAGGCAGCCATTAAAGTTGCAGGTTTTTCTCTTCATACAGGATAGTCTCAGGTTCTGGACACATTTTGTTGCACGATTCGTAGTAGACCCCGCTAGGAATTGCATAAGCCAAGCTCTGTACTCTTACGCTATCCCTCTCCTATCCACATTCTATTCTGTCTACATTCTGAAGGTTATCCATTGATCCAAATATCTATTCCTGTTGATGCTAGCATTACACACTTTTCTAGATTCACGTGAACACAAGAGTACGAAGAGATCACACTGAGGGGGAAGATCACGTACACTATCGGATTCACCACTGTTCAGCGAAATCCAGGTTCTAGCTTTCAAAGTTCTAGTTAGAATCTTATCAAATAAAGTAGTTAATCACTTTATTTCAATTAATTTTATTCTCGATATTGCCGGGGAAGCTGTGGGGATTGATAGTTTCTAAGAAACTAGGATTCACTCCTCACTTCTGAGGTAGGATCGAGAATCTTGCAAATAGATTAGTTATTTCGCTGTTTAGAATAGATACACAAAATTGCACAGACAAATAACCATACTCGGTTATTTTGTTTGTTTTACATTATTAGTTAGTTGACAATTCTAAATATTTTAAATAGCTGCTTTCTTATAAATCATCAGAAAATACAAAAAAAAGAAGTTATATATGCTAGAAGTATACTTAGATTTCACTTTATTATAGTTTGTTTTATCACTGCTTTTGCATGACAATTACGAGACCTAGGGAGCCTAGAGAATATATTTTCGAGCCAATTGTGCCTCAGCCCAATCTCATCACGGCAATAACTGACATCAACCAGAACCTTAGGATACAAGTCTTCTAAAAAACAACAGATTTTCAACAGGTCAGGTCACAGTTAAGAGGATTAAACATAGAAGACGACCAAGCACATACATTTTGGTCAAATCAGCCAAACTATAGGCTACCCTAGAAAACACCCACATGACTGTAGAAGGGTTTGAAAGAGAACAAAAATTCGGGTGTGATCCTTTGGTTCCACAACCAGATGCTGGAGACACCCTCACAGACATAGATACCAGCCTAAGAATCCAAGTTGCAAGAACACCTGTGAGGTATTCTGAGAAGATCACACAGCTGTTAATTCTAAACATAGAGGCTGAAAAATCGTACGATTATTGGATACTAGGGATCAGGGCTTGATTCCACGCATGACCATAGCTGGTCCACAACAAACTCGAGTCTACGGTTGCGACCCACAAATCCCGCAGCCTAACGTATCCATAAGAAGGTTAGATATAGACACTGGCCTATGCACACTAGTATTCCAGTCTACTCCACTTCCACCTATTATCATTGAACAACTGTCCTTGCTGGATACAACAGCTAACGAAGCTAGAGAGTTCTGGACTAGGCTAGAAAATCATCCATAGAGTTGACCATATTTACCATCTACCATATGATCTTATCTGGGGACGTACACGAAACTATCCCAGGTCATTTCCAACATATTCCACAACCCATAGATCAGATCACGCCAGAGCTCGATATTGATTGGAGCCTTCGAGCAGTCATCCTGGCTGATCGGTCTATCACACCAGTCTAGGTTAGAAGGGCCTTCTTTTCCTTAGATTCACAAATTCCATTAGTGCGTGTCAAAGACATTAGATTGCCTAACTAAGTCTTCCCGTATACTACCTATATTCCATCCCCACCAGCTGTCTCGGCACGACCTCGAGAGGTTGGGTACATGGAAGAGTCACTTGTAGATTCCCACGCTCGCTTGTCGCTTTTCCGGCGTACAGTGGCCATGCCACCGCTTGTAAAATACATCGGATGGGCTATTTCTGACCCACTCTAGAACACGACGCGGTATATTTTGTATGCAGGTGTCATAAGTGTCAAGAATTTTCCCACGAGATTCATATGCTAGCACAAGCTCTATAACCAATCGCTACTCCATGGCCCTTTTCTACGTGGGGCCTCGATTTGATAGGAAAATTCTCTCCCTTGTCTACAGATGGCCATAATTTCATAATCATGGCCACAGAATATTTTACCAAGTGGGTAGAGGCTATGCCTCTTACTACTGTACCAGGCTCTGTAATCGCTAAGTTCATTCTAAACCAAATCATTTGTAGGTACAGTGTCCCACAAATCATTATCTCAGATAATGGAACTTCTTTTAAGAATGACGAGGTTCCTAAATTGTGCAATAAATTTAAAATAAGCCATCATACGGCCTCCTTATATTACCCTCAAGCCAATGGACAGGCTGAAGCAACAAACAAAACATTAAAAGCCATTCTCCTTAAAACGATGAAAGAAAATAAATGATATTGGCACTTGAAGTTATATCTGGCCTTGTGGGCCCACCGAACCATAATAAAAACACCAACGAGAGTAACTCCTTTCTCACTCGTATTCGGGGCAGAGGCAGTTCTCCCACTTGAGGTTGAAATACCCAGTCTCCGTATTTCATTATAAGGGATTCTGGATGAAAATGCTTACAAAGAAGCATGTCTCTCTCAACTAGAAAGCCTAGATGAAGCTAGGTTAGATGCTGAACAACGACACAGAGTCTACGCTGATTGGATGTGCCAGTAGTATAATAAGAAGTTCTATGAACGCGACATATATGAAGGTGATCTAGTTCTATGACTGGACAGTTGGATCAACAAAAAGATCGGCGAGGGAAGAAAGTTCTGGCCCAAATGGTTGGGCCCATACCGAGTCACGAAGGACTACGAGAATGGTGCATACCTCTTATGTACACTAGAAGGTGAGGAATTTGGTGAAACAGTCAATTCCCTGCACCTTAAATGATTCTACGCATAAGCAACCAACATAATATATAATTATATCTACATTGCATCTTCATATAGATTAGGATCATTTTATCCGCTTGTTTCGTACAAAAATTGTGATCAAGGAATTTATTCTTAAAGAAATTCATTACAAACTTTTTATGGTATTGGCATAAACACTCTAATCCTACTTCTCCATCTCCATGATATCGTTAAGTTATTTTGGAATCATCTCATCAAATAAAGGTAGATATGACAAAGTCTTAACGGTAACCATACCAAGATCTGCGGGTTTATTCTCACTTTTGGTTTCTTCTTAGGATGGGTGTCTTGTCTATGGTCTGTTCTAGAAGCTTCATTGTGTCACATCTATCCCGTATGTATATCTCTTTGGAAATAAGAGCATGCTGACATTTTTCTCAGATAAACAAGTCAAACATGTAAATCAAACAGAAAATTTTAAATTTACACATTTTCTTGCCTCACCAACCTTCGGTGATGAGCTTGCGTCTCTTACTAGTGACATAGGGTTGGGAAAGGATGAAAATGCCCTTACTCACCAATGCCTTGCCCATGGTGATAAACCCATGCTTCTTACTAGTAGCATGGGGCAAAGTGTAGGGGGTCCTCTTGACAAACAAACGTTAAAGATCATAAGAAAACAATTCAAGTCTTGAAGCTTTGAGCCAAAAACAAATGAATTAGATGTTCAAACTTCCAAAAGAGTTAAAATCCTAAAAACCCAAATTTTTTCTGCTATGTGGCCATCTACGGATCTAAGTCTAGATAAACCGCAAAGCAAGTTGCATCCCAAAAACTATGGAGTCACTCGGGTAGATTAGCCTTGTAGTTTCCCAATTTGGTTTCACCAAAGCTTTGTCTATCTTTCATCACTATCATTTCAGCACATTTCATAACTTGCGCCCTTCCCAACTCTCAGTGATGAGCCCTCGCATCTTACTAGTTGCGTGGGGTTGGGATTAGGGGAAGGTTTATATGCGCATCATATCGGCTTATCTTTACCACTTTGCCAAAACAAATATGAAATATCGAAAGTTGCTTAAAGAAACTAAGACTCAAAATCACATTGTATCTACATCATGAAATACAAAAAGAAAGTAAACACTTGCATCTTTTGTTTTCCATTGCATACATCTTAAAAAGCATACAAGCATAAACATCATAATCTACATGAGGAAACTAGAAAATAAATGAAGCCATAAAATGCCAAAAGTCTGATCCAATATATATATATATATATATATATATATATATATAAATGGTCAAAACTTTCTGTACAATGCCATCATGCACTAAGCATGGTCAAAAATCTCAAAGATCCCGGGATACACAAAAGAATGTATCATACAAAATCTACGAGAGCCAAGTGACTTCTCAATCCCTATGAGACCCCTTTGAAGGTGCACGCCCACTCCTAGGACTCCGGCTATGCCGGCACTCTGAATGCACGGAGGGCTCAAGATCTTGAGGGGTAGCCATAGTCTCGCCACTATAATGACTCCTCATCAGGTGCTCGGCTGTCCTATACCCCACTAGCTCTGTGCGGAGATTCAATACCATCCTGGCCACATGTCAGACTGGGGCGAAGATGTCAGTATGTCTACTAGCTGATGAGGGCTCCCCAACATCCACGGACAGCTCTGCGCGGGTCCTCTCCATGGGGATCATCGGGGTATTAGTGCATACCCTGCGAATCAAGTCTCGCCACTCATCAGCGGTCTCTGTAAAAAAAATGAAACAAGGATGAATTAGAAATAAATGAGAGAGATAAATACAAATGTAAAACAGAAGAAGAGATAGTAACTAAAGCAATCCTAAATTAAAGAAAAACATTAAAAGGAAGGATGGTAACTTACTCAGATCACCAGGCCTCCAGGATGGATCTCTAGGGTCGGCGCCTACCACAGACACCGCCGCTAACTGAGGTGCTCCACCGATGGCTGGGATGACATAGCACCCTGTAACAGACTCATCCTCCCCACCATGGCCCTAGGAGAGTGGCTCCTCTGAAACCAGAGTCACCCTCTCTGCACTCTGCTCGACCCTCTCTGCCTGCATGATATCCTGAGTGTCATGCCACTCAGGATCATTGTCCTCCTCAGTCTCCTCCTCAGTCTCTCCCCCTGTGAACTCCTCGGACTCGGAGTCTATCTCAATGGGGTCATCACTGCTATGGGCAGGGCCCACAGCAATTTGAAGCAAAGGTGCCTGAGGAACACCGGCTCTCCCTCGGACACGTACTATGCGCTTGGCTACAATAGGAACGCTAGGTATAACAACTGTCCAACCCCGGCCCCTAGGAACCCCTCTGGCCTCTCGAACCGACCTGTATACTAGCGCTACCAAGGGAAGCATGCCCATGTACGGTAGGCCAAACTGCTGAGGAACCCAGGAAAAGGGGTGTATCTCCACTCGTCCCACTCTATCAATAAGCTACCCTGTGGTGGAGCAGGAGATCAAGGTAAGATCCTCCTCGCCCCATATTCCTGCCATGGTCTGATAAGGAGTAGCCTCCATGTCAGCAGTGGTCAAAGATGCAATTGGCTGATGAGGTGCTCTAAGCACCGACATATCTGACCATCTAGCTGCCCTCACAGCTCCGGGATCTTCCACCTCTACACCTCTGCCATAGGGGATGAAGTGCTCATAGACCCAACTCATGACCAGGGTCGGATGGCTCAAGGACTGCCCCTGTAAATAGACTACCCTGTATAAATCATGGTAGGTGGTCCCAAGTATGTCTGATCTCTAGGCATATATCCAACCATGTCCCTCTATCTGTGCAATAATGGGGGACCAGCAATATAACAATGTGTCTCCTCCCTTGTCCCCGATCAGTCTCAAGGCAAGGATCCCCATAATAGCCTGGCGAAGTAAGGGGATGGGAAAACTAGGAATGGATCGAACTCTAACCCTCTTCTTCAACCTCATGGAGATGACTTCATCTCCCATGTATGTGGCCCACTGTGCTTCTGGGCCCGCAAACCTGCTATCTCAAGGGTTAGACATCTCCCAATAATCGGGACCCCCAGAATGCGATAAACATCCTCCAAAGTAATGGTCCACTCACCGCGGACCCTTGGTAATCAGAAGGTGTTCCGATCAGCATCCCAATATGATAACAAGTCACAAAGTATGTGACTGGATGGTGTAACGTGGGGCACACGCGATATGCACAATATACCAGCCCTCTTAAGTGTATCATCCTCATCCTGTGAGAGGGCATCTAGTACTCCTAGGAGCCATTCACACTCCCTCTTTCTGCTCCATTGAATGTACTCCTCTCTCGCCTACATATACACCCAAAAACACACAAAACAGAACAAGTTAGCATCTAGATGGCATTAGAAAAATCATGAAAACACGTAGAAATGCTAAAAACGTAAAAGCAATCTCAAACAGATGTTCTTTTGGCATTCTGTACGAAACCGCCGCCCTAAGCAGGGAGGCAGTTTTGTAACCGCTGCCTTAAGGGTAGCGGTCGTGTAACCGCCGTCAGGGTGGCGGTCATGTAACTGTTGCCCTAGGCAGGGTGGTGGTCGTGTCCCGAAAACCCACGCGGGTTTTATAGCCTAAAAAGCCCAAAAAATGCAAAACAAGACCATTTTAACTAAAAACAAAGCCTACCCAGTAGGTGGCCCCCCTAGATGGACCTTTTGAACCTAACATTTTAAAAAATTACGCCCCCATGAAAAATATTTTAGCATTTCAAAATTAAGGGGGTAAAAAGGATAAATTGAAGAAAACTAACATGTGATCTCGCGGGTCGATGTTCCGCTCATGGAGGCATGATCACTATCTCGTCACGGACATTTTGAATCTACTCACACAAGAAACCGTCACCGTGGATCCCAAAGCTAAGAATCAATCAAATCGACATGCGCAAATGAATAGGAAAATGGGCCCACTTTCATATATATAGCAACCTGACTCGTTTTAAATGCATTTTTCGTAGGTTTAGAGCACCGACGGAGGTAAGTTCTTATCCCCGCATGAATGGTACGTTCTCATTTCCTTTTATTTCAGCACTTATTTTCCAAATTATTTTGTCTATCTGCACTTGATTCCTCTTTTCATTTTGTAGGTGGCAGGAATTTTGGATGGCGTCATTTCGACACATGGACGTATCAGGTATAACTTCTAACTTCCCATTTCGGGACCACCATACTCGGACCCACCATTTTACGCCTCTTCATGGCTAAAACGCTTCTCCGAGGGAGCAATATGTATGTACCCAAAATTGGAGGGTACTGCACCACAGGACAGCATAACACGTGCCCCAATGATAATACATGTCTCCTCGCAAGGTGCTAGGGATCCGGAAAAGCTCTCTAAGTGTGCGTTAACATCCCGCATGCCCCGCTTAGCCCCTACGTCCTTTGTTTTCTCTTTTTCCCTCTTTTCTTGACTTCTTTCTCTTTATTTACGAAAACTGCCGCCTCAATGCTCAGAGTAGCGGTCCTGCACGCATTTTCTAGAATGCTCTTTTAACACGACTCACGTAAAAATCAACGATTCACCAGCTTTTTTCACCGCCTTGGGCTTGCATTTATGTTTTTGGTCCCCTGGAATAGTGTTTTGCCATTGTTTATAGTTTAAGAGTTCAAATTGGGTTTTACCTTGGGTAAATGCAAATGCTATAAATAGATGGCTTGTGCTCAAGAAAATGGGCTCTCAAATTTTCCCCTCAAATTTTCCTCTGAACTTCTCTTTGCAATAGATTAGTCTTCATTTTTCTTAGAATTTGTAGTTTCATTCATTGCATGCTTAGTTAGCATTGTTTTTCTGTTAGGAAGCCACATATCCATCTTGTGCAAGTGCTGTTGATGTTTCATCCAAACCATTGGAGTAGGATAGTTTGTTTATCAATAGGAAGTCATTAAAGTTGCAGGTTTTTCTCCTCAAACAAGATAGTTTTAGGTTCTGGACGTTTTATGTTGCATGACTCGCAATAGATCCCGCTAGGAATTACATAAGCCAAGCTCTGTACTCTTGCGCTATCCCTCTCCTACTCGCATTATATTCAGTCTATTTTTTAAAGATATCCCTTGTTCCAATATCTACTTCTGTTGATGCAAGCATTACACGCTTTTCTGGATCCATGTGAGCACTAAAGAACAAAGATATCACACTGAGGGGACAAAGTTACACACACCGTCAGATTTGCCACTGTACTACAGAATCCAGGTTCTAAATTTCAAAGTTCTAGTTAGAAGCATATCAAATAGAGTAGCTAATCACTTTATTTTAGTCAATTTACTTTCAATATTGCCAGGGAAGCTGTGGGGATTGATAGTTTCTGAGAGACTATGATTCATTCCTCACTTCTGAGGTAGGATCGAGAGTCTTGCAAATAGACTAGATCAATTATTTTGTTATTTAGAACAGATTTACAACTGCACAGACAAATAGCTATACTCGGTTATCTTGTTTGTTTTAAATTGTTATCTTAGCTGTCAATTTCTAGATATATTAAATTAGTTTCTCTTCTAAATTCATTCAAATAGTTCATCAGAAAATACAAAAATAGAGAAATCATATATACTATAGATATACTTCACGTAGTTAAATTTCTCTTTGTTGCAGTTATTTTTACATTATTGCTTTTGTATGACAATCACGAGACCTAGGGAGCCCAGAGAATACATATTCGAGCCAATCGTGCCTCAACCCAATCTCTCCATAGCGATAGTTGACGTAGACCAGAATCTTAGAATCCAAGTCTTCCAATTAACAACAGACTTACAAAAGATCAGCTCTCATTTGATGGGATTAAACATAGAAGAGGACCAAGCGCACACATTTTGGTCAAATCAGCCAAGCTACAGATTACCCTAGGTAAAAATATCCACATGATTGTAAAAGGGCTTGAAAGAGAGAAAACGTTCGGTTGTGATCCTTTGGTCCCATAGCCAAATGCAGGAGACATTCTCACAGACATAGATACTAGCCTAAGAATTCAGGTTACAAGAATGCCACTGAGGTACTCTGAGAAAATCACACAACTGTTAATTTTGAATATAGAGGCTGAGAAAGCATATGATTATTGGATACTAGGGATCAAGAACTGAATTTGTATATGACCATAGCAGGACCGCAACAACCAAGGGTCTACGGTTGCGATCCAAAAATCCCGCAACCCAACGAATCCATAAGTGAATCAGACATAGGCACTGGCCTACGCACACTAGTATTCAGATCTACTCCACTTCCACCTATCATCATCACACAACTATCCTTGTTAGATATAGTGGCTAACGAGGCTAAAGGATTCTGGACTAGGCCAAAGAACTGCCCATAAAAACAACTATATCCACCATCCACTTTATGACCCTGTTTGGAGACATACACGAAACTATTCCAGGTCATTTTCCACATATACCACAACCCATAGATCGAATAACACCAGAGCTCGATATTGATTGGAGCCTTCGAGCAGTCATCCTTGCCGATCGATCTATCACACCAGTTCAAGTTAGGAGGGCCTTCTTTGCCTTAGATTCGCAAATTCCATTAGTGTGTGTCAAAGACATCAGATTGCCTAACTAGTTTGTCTAAATCCCACACATATTCCATCCCCACTGGCTGTCTCGGCACGAACTCGGGAGGTCAGGTACGCGGAAGAGTTACTTGTAGATTCTCATGCTCACGTGTCCCTTTTCCGGTGTACAGTGACCTTGTTAAATTCATCTAGAATTCCAATGTGGTTGGTCTCCAATCCCCCGATGTTTTTTGTGATATTTTAACCTGTAAAACACAAATAAATCCTTTTGCCTCGTGGCCACATCAGAACATCTAATATAAATATAACTATAATTCCAACATCATATACATATATGAATCACAAGACCATCTAGGAAAATAACAATATCAGTTTCAATTTTATCAACAACTATATCATCATCAAATAAATTTCATTTTCTAGGCCTACTCAATATAGCCAAGTATCATATGTCTGAATAACATCCATAATATAACCATGTCAATTAGTATATCATCATCAATATATAAGAATGTCTCTAGTGATCATCATGCATCATATATGAATCAAAATCTACCATAATCCATGATCTAACATCTAACATCACACTAAAACAAAACTATAATAATGTCCATAATATAGTCAGCAATATCATGATCAGTAATAAAAGTGTCGAAGGGAAGTGGGAACTACACAAAACCCTTTGATGGTGTGTTTAGCTAAAGTTGCAATTTTGGTGCAAGCTGGAAAAAACATCAAAGTGCCTAAAAACTAGGATTGAAAACACTCGGTTTCAGTTTGATCATGAAATTTGACAATGTCTACTTACTCTCTCATATATAGAGAATTTATTGTGTTTGACGGAAGTTGATTATGATGAGTAGAGATCAAGTTACAAGGGGAAATTTAGGTCCAAATATCGTAATTGCGTCAACATCTCTTGTCGGACAACGACCAGTGGGCCCCAAAAACCACTTGAGAAAATAGTTTCAAAATTTTATTTCAGTGAACTAAACGTGGGTTACAATCCTCTTATTGGAATTCCAGAGGTAGGAGGTAATATTTTTAAGTTTCACTCAAGCTAAACAATAACCGTAAGCTGAAACCAATCGTGTTTTATTAAAATGACCATGTAACCAAAAGTGACTCATAAGATAAGGGGGTTTAGGATTACGAGTTTAAATATCATTAAATGATTTCAAACAACTTGGTTAAGGTTCCCTAAGATGTTACATGTTACCTGGGGTCATGCAAGTGTTTCATTTTGTGGTACGTTTGGGTGTGGCACTCCATGCGCATAACTTTCAAAATCAGATTTTTCTCTTTTTTTTTATGTTTTGAGAGTTCACATCAAAGAAATATTTGTTTGCCTATCATTCAAAATTTTATTTTGAAAAATACTGAAATGATGAAGTGAAATTTAATGCAAGCGAAAAGGGGAAAATCATACCTTTTTCGTGAAACTCGTGATTCCCCGCATTTGACAAGACCGCAACAGCTTTAGGCATCCTAGAAATATCTTGCAAGAAAACATAATATCTCCATTTGTATCCATATATCATTGCAAAGGTATTTATTTTTCACGGCTTAGAAGTATAATAGTAAGGATGAAATATCTACTCCTCATCACACTCCAAGAGACCATATTCCTTTAAGGCATTTTATCAAGTTGTTCACATGGCTGAAATGACACCCCTTCCTAGAGTGTTCTCCCTTCTCAGAACTTGCTTCACTTAGCAGGGCCAATATTTCCCTTAAGGCCCCCTCTTGATAAGGTTATTTGTAATAACCCACAATAATGATTCTAGCCTGTGTAATAATGTTTGGTTAAGAAACCCCCATTAAAATTTTCCATTCCATAGTCTTTTTCTAAGCACCCAAAATTATAATTTTCTTGAATTTTTTTTAAAGCTTCCCAATCAAAGCCATTTTGTGTATATCCTATAACCCTGGCATTCCATAAAACAATATATTTGTTTGGAGCATTATGTCAAACAGTTCATGTGCCATGTGTATGTTCCTACATTTTGCATACATGTAAACCTGGCCACTTGAAATTATCTTAATTCAAATCCCCCTCCTTTAAATAAGGCTTAGAATATGATAGATAAGGTGAAACACTCCAATGAAATATTTTGGTTTCATTGGGTGAAGTGGTGGCTTAGGATAGAATGTAGAGGATTTCATGCAGAGGAAGATTGGAAGAGAAAAACATTGCATAGACATAAGTGGGATAACAGGAAAGGAACATTCAAAGCCTCTACTCTAGTTATACCGGCACCCCTAGCATTCCATAAGATGACACTTGGTTAAGGTATTTCTTCAAGGAATATTTCCAAACCTTCAAACACCATGCTCCCATTGTTGATAAAATAAGATGAGAATGGATAAGAAGAGGAATTTTTACGCACATGAAAAGGGAAGTTACTAATATTGTAGAGGCATACATGGAGTTCCTGAAAATGGGACTTCACCTGTCTAAAATAATACAACAAAATGAAATAAAAGATAGGTATGAAGAAAAAATAAAGTGGTAGTTGACGTCTACCTTTAGAACTCTGTTGGATGGGTTAAATTTCATGCATCACAGGTGCACAAAAACATAAGGGAAAAAAAATACATCTAGGTAATATGCCTAGATGGATTTCCTCCTCAGCCTCAATCCTTGTCTTTCTCTACATAAAACAAACAACATAGTGATAGGAAAAATATTCCCTTCAATTCATATGTGAATGAAAACATTTCAGGTATATGAACAGATTGTTGAGTATGGAGCTAAATTAATTTGGTTTAACATGCAATTTGAACTTGCTGGAAATGATAGTAACCGACATCGGTTAGGGTTTGACCGGCATCGGTTAGGGAAATTTGGAACCGGTGACAGTTGGGCAGAACTGCCATCAGTTACCTCTGTGACAAGCTTTTAATTAACTCTCAGGTTTTATATCTATTTTTAGCATTAGAATATATTTATTGAGAAGTAATTGCATTGCTAAGTGCTCTAATGATTCTAAAATGACTATATAAGCATAAAGCTAGGGTTTAAATATAGATGATTGATCATAATTACAAGATAAATGTGTGAGAGAGTATTCTTGGAGAAGAAGGAAAAATCTTGAAGTAAGAAAGTACAGAACATCTGAGAGGTGTGGAAGATTGTAAATCTTCATTGTATATCTTGTCAAAGCTTTCGATAATAGATTGACTTGTTTCTTGGTGGACATAGCCCACATTGAGTGAACCATGTTAAATCTAGTGTTGATTTATGTCTCTTGAATTGTATATTTCTTCTGGTAGAATATCCACTTTTATTTGCATGTATGATTAGATCTGATATATTATAGGTACAACCAGTTTGCTAACCTCAAAAAATAGTATCAAAGATTTGTTTGAGGGTTTTGTGTGTTGACAGATTTACTCACTGAGGATTTTCTGATTGAGTGGGAGCTACAACAATGACATAAGAAAAAAAATACAAGGTAGAGAAATTTGATGGCTGAAATGATCAATTATGGAAGATACAGATCGAGGATTATTTTTATCAAAGATATTTTTACTTACCATTAGATGAGAAGTCTAGACCTACAAAGATGACTAACGAAGAATGGAAGATTCTTGCTAGAAAGGCTCTAGGATCTATAAGATTGAACATGGCAGCATCCATGGCTTCCAATATAATAGAAGTGACTTCAACAATAGAATTAATGAAATCTCTTGCTAATTTATATGAAAAACCTAGTGCTTCGAATAAATTTTATTCGATGAAGAAACTATTTAGTTCTAAGATGTATGAATGTGAAGCTGCATCCGGTCATTTGAATGATTTTAGATCTATAGTAAATTAGTTAAAATTGGTTGCAATACCATTTGATGATGAAGTGAAAGCACTTTTATTCTTATATTCTTTGCGTGATAGTTGGGATAACTTGGTAATGGCTGTTAGTAATAAAACATTTGCTAATAATGTTGTGAAGTTTGATGTTGTGGTTGGTATAATCTTGAATGAATAATTTCATAGGAAGAGTACAGAGGAATCATCATTTGGAAATGCTTTGAATGTAGAAAGCAGGGGTAGGCAGAAGGAGAGATCTAAGAGTAAGAGTAATGTGAAATCAAATTCAAGGGATAGTAGATCTAAATACAAAGGTAAAGCAATTACTTGTTGGAAATGTGGGAAGAAAGGACATGCAAAGAAAGATTGTTGGTCAAAAGATAAAGAAAATCAACAACTAGACAAAGGTAAAGAGGCGAATCTTACTGCATCAGAGGTAATGCAAGATGCTCTCATTATTTCTTTAGATAATATAATTGAATCATGGGTTTTAGATTCATGAGCTTCTTATCATGCAACCCCTAATAAGGGTTATTTCAGAAATTATGTCCAAGGAAATTTTGGGCATGTTTATTTGGGTGATGATGAACCTTGCAGTATTATTGGTAAAGGGGAAGTTCATCTAAAATTGTAGAATGACAATACATGGGTATTGAAAGATGTGAGGCATGTGCCAAACCTCAGGAGAAATCTTATTTCTATAGGAAAACTAGGTGAATCTGGTTACATGGTTAATTTTAAAGGAGACTCTTTGAAAGTCACCAAGGGTGTTTTTTTGTGGCAAAAGTTAAGAAGTTATGAACGTTATACGTATCTACCTATGTTACTGATTCATTTTCTGCATTATCTACTTCAAATTCAGGTGCAGGTATGTGGCTTAATTGGTTGGGCCATATGGGTCAAAAAGGAATGCAGATCTTAAAGGCTAAGGGTAAGTTATCAAATTTTAAAGATGTAGATATTGATTTCTGTGAGCATTGTATTTTTGGAAAGCAAAAGAGAGTGATATTTCTCAAAGTTGGGGAAACTAAGAAGGAGCAGAAATTGGAGCTTGTACACTCAGATGTATGGGGACCAGTTCAAGTAGCTTCTCTTTGAGGATCCCAATATTATGTTACTTTCATTGATGATGCTACAAGAAAGGTATGGGTTTATTGTATTAAACATAAATATGATGTTTTTGAAACTTTTAAAAGATGGAAAGTCCTTATTGAGAATGAATCAAATTCAAAGTTAAAGTTCCTTAGATCTAACAATGGTGGTGAATATTGTAGCAAGGATTTCAATAATTATTGTTCAGTGAATGTGATATGTAGAGAAAGAATGGTTCCAAGAACACCACAGGAGAATGGTGTTGCAAAAAGAATGAACAGGACAATCATGGAATGTGCTAGAAGTATGAGGATACATTCTGGAATGCCCTTACAGTTTTGGGAGGAAGCAGTTGATACAACAGTTTATTTGATTAACCGTGGTCCTTCAAGCTCAATAGATGGAGAAATACCAAAGGAAGCTTGGATTGAAAAAGAGGTAGATCTTTCTTTTCATAAATTTTTTGGTTCAGAAGTTTTTGTGCATGTTGATAAGGAAAATAGAAAAAAGTTGGATGCAAAATCCAAGAGATGCACTTTTATTGGTTATGGATCTAGTGATTTCAGATTCCATTTTTGGGATTTAGATAATTATAAGATTGTTAGGAGTCGTGATGTTAAATAGAATGAAAATAGAATGTACATGGATCAAATTTTGGTACCCAAGGATGAGAAAATTGAGATGTTTATTGATGAAAATGAACTCTCAGGTTTGAATAGAACACCTACAGAAATACACAGTAACCGTGGTTAGTTAGGCCCTGACCGGTGTCGGTCAGATAGACCAAAATTCATTACTGAGGAAGAACCGGTGACGGTTAGCGGTGACTAGCGTCGATCACTGTCAGATTTGGACACAAATGTCCAAGAGGCACAGATTGAGCCTCTGGTACCCCAAACTTCTATGAGAAGGTCAGAAAGGGTAAGTAAACCTCCAACAATATTTACACCTTCTCTATTTTATTTGTTATTGACTGATAGTGGTGAACCAGAAAGCTTTGAAGAAGCAATGCAGGATAAGACCCACATGCAGTGCGAGCATGACATGAATGAGGAGATGGTTCCTTGGAACAGAACCGAACTTGGGATTTGGTTAAGTTACCAGTAGGTAAGAGGACATTACAGCACAAGTGGGTTTACAGGATTAATGAAGAAGAGGGTGGACATAAAAGGTACAAGGCTAGACTTGTAGTAAAGGGAATTACACAGAAAGAAGTTATTAATTTTGGTGAAATATTTTCTCCTGTTGTTAAGATGACTTCTATTCATACTGTATTGAGTTTAGTTCTAGTAGAGGATTTTCATTTAGAGAAACTAGCTATGAAGATGAATTTCCTTCATGGTGATTTGGATGAAGAGATTTATATGCAGCAGCTGCTTGGTTATGAAGTCAATGGTAAGGAGAAATTGGTGTGCAAGTTGAAAAAGAGCCTATATGGGCTCAAGAAATCTCCACGGAAATGGTACATGAGGTTTGATAGTTTTATGCATGATCATGGTTATTTGAGATGTGAATATGACCATTGTGTTTATTTCAAGAAACTCGGAAAAGGGAGCTATATTATTTTGTTACTATATGTGGATGATATGCTTATTGCAGGATTTAGTAAGCAGGACATTGGTGAGCTTAAGGGAAAGCTAGCTCACACATTTGCAATGAAGGATTTGGGTGCTACAAAGAGAATCCTTGGTATGCAAATACACAGAGACAGGAAAAATAAGAAATTATATTTATCTCAGGAAGCTTATATTAATAAGGTGTTGGAAAGGTTTAACATTTAAAATTCAAAACTTGTTGGTACACCTATGGCTGGACACTTCAAATTAAAAAAATATCAGTGTCTATCATCACATGAGGAGGTTGAGTACATGGCAAATTTTCCCTATGCTTCAACAGTAGGAATTCTTATGTATGTCATGGTTTGTACTAGACTAGCCATTGCACAAGCAGTGGGAGTTGTGAGCAGGTTTATGGCTAATCAAGGTAAAGAGCATTGGAAAACAATCCAATGGATACTCAGGTATTGAGAGGGACTTCTAGCATGTAGTTATGTTATGGAGGTTTGGATATTTCATTATGTGGCTATGTTGATTTGGATATGGCTAGAGATCTAGATGGAAGGAGGAGCACTACTAGATATATTTTCACAATAGGTGGGATGGTAGTTAGCTGGATTTCAAGATTGTAGAAGGTTGTGGCTTTTTCTACTATAGAGGTAGAGTATGTTGCAGCTAAAGAGGCCAGTAAGGAGATGATATGGATGAGTAGTTTCATGGAGGATTTTGGAAAGGAGTAGGATGATTGCAAGTTGTTCAGTGATAGTCAGAGTGCAATCCATTTGGTAAAGAAATAACATTTCATTCTAGAGAAAAACACATTCAGTTGAGATATCACTTCATATGGAAGGTATCCGAGGATGGACAGTTGAATCTGGAAAATATTCATACGAGTAAGAACCCTCCGGATATGCTAACAAAGTCGTTAGCAAAGGAGAAGTTGGACCTACACTCCACTTCTGTTGGTCTTCAATTTTTAGACTCGAGGAGGAAGAAACAAAGCTAAGGAGGAACCAAGAATGGTGGTGTATAGGTATAGTACAGTAATTAATCTCCAAGTGGGAGATTGTTGAGTATGGAGCTAAATTACTTTGGTTTAGCATGTAATTTGAACTTGCTGGAAATGACAGTAACCAACATTGGTTAGGGTTTGACCAACATCGGTCAGGGCAAGTTGGAACCGACGATGGCTGGGCAGAACCACCATAGGTTACCTGTGAGACGAGATTTTAATTAACTCTCAGGTTTTATATCTATTTTTAGCATTAGAATAGATTTATTGAATGTAACTGCATGGCTAAGTGCCCTAAAGTTAGGGTTTAGATATAGATGATTGATCATAATTACAAGATAATTTCATGAGAGAGAATTCTTGGAGAAGAAGGAAAAAGATTGAAGGAAGAAAGTACTGAACATCTGAGAGGTGTGGAAGATTGTAAATCTTCATTGTATATCTTTTCAAAGCTTTGGATAATAGATTAGCTTGTTTCTTGGTGGATGTAGCCCACATTGGGTGAACCATGTTAAATCTGGTGTTGATTTATGTCTCTTGAATTGTATATTTCTTCTGGAAGAATATCCTCTTTTATTTGCATGTATGCTTAGATATGATATATTATAGGTATAACTGGTGTGCTAACCTCAACACAGATCTATATAAGTTTATTTTTATACAATAAAAAAGGATACATTAGGAATACATATTTACCTTGTATGCAGGGATGATTTAATCCATGATGGTATTGATGTTTTTGTTTGGGGGCTAGAGTTCAGTTTAACACAGTTCCCATAATGCTTTGTTTGTTTAATTATAATTTTTTTTGCACTCGCTTCCATTATCCAATTACTGTTAAATTCACTATGTTAACTTGGTTTTCACGTGGTTGATTTCTCAGGATCTCAAATACAATGATTGTATTATTCTGCAAGGAAAATTATAGGTAAAAAAAGGGTACTTATGATGCATCATTTCCATCGCAAGAAAAGACTGAATAGCATGCACCTCTCTTGACACAAACTTGTATTCAAACATATTTTATTTCAATTTTCTTGATTATTATTTTATTTATTTATTTTCATATAATGGGGGGGGATACTACAAAATACATGGAAAAAATCCATAATAAGAACTCAAGCAAGGGTAAGGATACATCCCATATTGGAGAAATATAAAGTTATGGGAAAAAACTATGGGAGTATTTGGGATATCTATCTTGCAAATCAAGAAATTGCATGAAGTTTTGAATCCTCCCCAGAATAGGGAGATAAATAAGATATCAATAGGACTTCTTGGGGGAGGAGACAATTGGAAACATATTAATAATTTCAATTCTACTATGATGTAATTTTTATTATTATAAGAAATTTAGTGTTATTTTGTTTAATGCGTGGGAATTTTAGATTCAATTTTAAATGCAATAAAAAATATATAAAATTAGATATTAAACTTATTATTTATAGTTATTTACATGGGAAAAAAATCAAACATATACTCATTCTACAACCAAGAGTCCACTAAAGCCACTTTCATTGCGACATCACACAAACTATTAAAATTATTATATTATATGATAATTCCATAATATAATTTATAAATCAAATTATTATCCTGCCGAAGGCAGTAATATAGGCATCACAAAATCATTTTGCTTATCTTAATAAGCCAATCATACAAATCTATGTGGCATTTCAAATGTTTGGTATATAGTTTCTAATATATATATATATATATATATATATATATATATATATTTTGTAAATTAATTTGATTTTTTGATTGGATGGATTATTTTCATAAGCATTTCAACATTTTTATATTAAAAAATCAATAAATTCAATATTTTTGATTTCATATAGTTCAAACATAAGGATACTCTCAACTTTGAATATTGTGCAATAAAGCTGAAAAACACTATAAATTCTGCAATTAATGTTTTGAAATGCTCTTTCTTACAATATCACATGAATTCAATTAAGAATCAATATTACATGTGTATATTAAAACATCACACAAATTCAATTAAGCAAACAATTTTCCAATGAAACTTTAATTTGCTACATGCTGCAGCAATGAATGATAGTTGTCAAGTACATATTATAAGTCTACATATTATTCCAGCCATTTCTAGTGTTCTTGAAGAAAATGGGAAAGAGAGGACTTAGATGAGACAAGGACAGGTTGAGCATCTTGCCTGACTATTTTTTTTATTCTAAACTACTCTCCAAGATTTATATTCTAAATGCAGTCCGCCTCTCCATCCTCTCCACCAAATGGTGATTTTTATGGACGAAAATGTATCATCCCAATTTTGTTTGTGTTGATTTTCAAAATCAACAACCTAAAAAGGTAGAAGAAATAATTAATACCTCCTTCTAATTGGCTTGAAAGCTTTAAGGTAGAGGCTTTTTTAGATGACTGTAAAAGTGCCAATGTTTGGAAATGGATTCAATTTGCAGCTACGAAAATAGCGAAACAAATCAATCTTGGCAATATGGGAAACATATTTGGTAGGGAGAATGCAATGGAGGTTCCAAGTTCTATTCTTGCGTACAAATCCATTACCATTCTAGAACTAGTAGGCTTAGTTTTCCCTAAAATTCCTCATAATTTCGGGGGGTTTTCTTTTCTCAAAACATCATGTTTGAATCATATTACTGGTTTGAATGTTGAGACACTCAAACAATTATTAGGACTATGCCCACTTTTGGAAAATCTAGGGATAGAGTATCGTGGTTATAATAATTTGTGCTCCTATCCTAAATTTATTAGTATAGCTATAAGATATGGCTCGCACCCAAGTAAAATTATTGAAGATTGAGTGCCCGCATTTAAGAGAAATCAAACTGTTATAGGGTGTATTTTGGGATGGTTACCCTGGATCATGGTTTAACTTACTTGAAGGGCTTTCAGCTGTAAAATTAATTAAAAACATTACCCTTCTAAATTTTGTAGTAGTCTTTCACGTTCCTTTTAGTCTTACCATGTTGGGTCATTTTCCTCACCTTAAAGATTTAATTATTTAGGGCGAATCCATTGGGGTATGTAGTTTTATGCATCTAACATTGCTTTTAAATCTTGTACATGTTGCTTTTATTTCCAAGGTTGGTATGATTTTTTTGTATGTATGAGATCAAGTCATTTTTGAATTGCAGGAGGTGGCAGTGAAAGAGATATTGTTGTTCTTGGTGTATTCGTATGAACAAGTCGACGTGATTTTTCGAAATCTAAAAAGGGTAAATGTATATATGTTCTTCCCTGTGGGTGAAACTCATTTGAGTTTGTTCCATTACTTGTCAAGAAATAGTACAAGGATTAATATAATGAGGGTTATTGTGCCACATTATCCCATGAATGTGCATGACCAAGAGTTCATCAATAAACTGTTGCACTTGGAGAGGGCATCTAGAGAAGCAAATATATTTACTACCATAAGAAAAGAACCAGATTATAAAACCTGTTGTGAAAGTTCTCCGTTGTGGTATTGATAATTTAAGATGCAAGTAGTTATTGAAATATGTTTCAGTTTCTACAGACCCGTTGGTATCAAGACTAATGTCAAATAATCTTAGAGCCGGCAAGTATGCCTTCATCAAATCACTAGTTTTTGAAAGAATCCAAGTAATCCCTTCATCACTAACAAGAGAGCAGTTATTGGTGCTAAAATATTTAAGCTTGACACAGTTCTGTCCGATTTCTTTTAGAGACTTATTCCCAACCAAGGGACATGATTCTAGATTGTGTGTCGATAAATTAGGACAGTATAGAGAAACAAAATCTAAACCATTGTCCTCGATCCATGGGCATTGACAAATATCAAATTTCTCCAATTCCCTACAACCTTTTGCTATTGCAGCCAACCCTGTATCACTGACGAATGGAGAATGCCAAAGAGTTAAAACTCTCAGTGACAGTTACCTTCAATCCCCTGAGAGCACTTTCAGGGACCTTTCACCTTGCAATCAGCTTTGCGACTCTCCCACAAATAATCGAGGACACTCATGCTCTGGTGAAATTCCACAACAGAAAAATGGACATTAAGAGATAGCCCCAAATAATGTCAAATTATTCCAAAGAGGGGAAACAAGCCTCCCCGTACTTGCATGCTAAAAGCATTGAATTCAGCCCCACAAGCTGGAAATCATTTCTGAGAACATCTTGACTTGAAATATATGTATCTATGATAATCACAAGGAATAAAGTTTCATGCCTAAGTTCAAAAGCTTGGTGTACCTGCAAAAATAACAAATAGCATGATGATCATTTAAATTATCTCTACTTTTATAAATGAAAATTGCCCTGCATTATATATTGCCCTTGCCTCAATGCCAGTAGCCTACACAAACATAATATTATTTATCAAATAATAACCCAAAGCTTATTAAGGACAAGGTGAATCTATTGTACTGTTACTTTTTCCTTCTGCTTATGTGTCATTGTTCAGAAGGGCTGAACAATGACACTAAACTTCCATATTACTTTCGATACTGCTTGATTAGATGGAAAATCTCAACCTTTTGGCATGTCTTCACAATTGGGATGTTTCACAAGCACTTTTGATTGTAAAATACATTCCAAAAAATGTATTGCCTTCTCATTAAGACTTATTCTGAATCTCTTGTCAATTCGGATAAACTCCATACAGCCTCCACTCTCCAAATGTTTCTTTCTGCTTAACAAAATACAATACCTGTACCAGTGAATGTAGTACCAAATGGAAGGATATTCCATTCCATGGCCTTATTAATTGAACTCTCTAATTTTTGTACAAACATATTCACATGAATAGTCTGTACATATTGAGTGGAGAGACTTGTATCCTTATTCCTTATTAAATAATTATTTTATTTGTTCCAATAACTACAATATAAACATATCAGCCACTCGCAGTAGCTTTAAAGATGTGATATTGCTAGTCTATAGATATAACATGCACAAAAGAAATTACTACCCTTTTACAATTACAATTGTGGATTCACCACACCGTTACTTCTTAGGATTAATCTTAACTCCATCTATGAATATCCCACTCTTACTAAAATCGTTGTTTACATTTTTCATAGACACCTCGATATCCTTTGTCCCACCACTTCCCTCATGCTTTTGTAAAATGAACTCACTCACAACAAATTCTATCCATTCTCTGCATATGTCACAGGAGTCATCTTCAGTTCTCCATGTTCTTCAACAGGTTTATCTAAATCATCCAAAAATCATGTTGATTCCATCAA
The DNA here is from genome assembly GCA_019776745.2 of Taxus chinensis. Taxonomy (NCBI): domain Eukaryota; kingdom Viridiplantae; phylum Streptophyta; class Pinopsida; order Cupressales; family Taxaceae; genus Taxus; species Taxus chinensis. Next base: position 578,584,137 of record CM034155.1, on the reverse strand, counting down.
ATTCCCATTCGGTATTTTAAGTGAAAATATGAAAGGAGATGGATACGAGCCCAATTTTGCACTTATCGATATTCACAACAAAGGAGACGATGTACTGGGTATTGGGAGACAAAAGTGTGCACTCAATCCGTTGCCACACCTCAAACCACCACACTAGTACTAGTTCTGCAACTTCTTGGAAACTAGATTAATTAAACAAATATATCCCCAGGTGGTGTCTAATGCTTTTTTAGACACCATGCACCCTATTTTACCCATAGATTCATCCAGCCAAATCCTCTTATGGTTTTAATAAATATCAAATACATGTCAAGCAATTATTTAAAAAATGAAATATCAGGAAGGTAAACATTCAATTGTAATTTATTTATACCTTTGTTCCACCTTCTATGAGAAATGATTCATAAAGGGAGTTATAGATGTGTTTCTTTGAAGATAAATTCTCTATAGAGACCATCTTGGTAAGCATTTATTGGTAATTTTTAGGAAGGTTTTTCTTTCAAATTGTATCAGATTGTAGTGCCCACAGTTTTATAGCCTTAGTTATTTGTTGACTTCTTTATTCATAGACATGATTCGACAGAGATTTGATATATTTTAGACATTATGATATGTTATTTGATCTTCATGGACATGTATGGTGATTTGGGCACCTAGTGCCAATTTATCTTTGATTAGAAGGATGACACTATACACATTTCATTAGATGTTTAGGATACTAACATATTTTCTATGATACGTTGGATACTTAGTTTAGTCGCATGCCTTTATGATTTATATTATTTGAATTACTTATGAGAACACATGATAGCATGGATGTATGTCATTTATATTTATCTCTATGGATAACTCATGGTGAATTGTGTTTAATCATGCATGGTTTCACATTTACAATTCCATGATGATGTTCTGATATCATAGATTTTATTGATCATTTATTGAGTAGTTTATTTTCATTGTATTGGACAGGTGCGTTTAATGTGTGCATTGAGTGTGCAGGTGACAGGTCACAGGAGAATGTGGGTTTCAAGACAGCTACACAAATTTTACACAAGCAGCCCACAAGGCTAATTCCTAACCATGTTAGTTGTATGAGGCCTTAGTATTAGATTTCATTATTTTGGGAACCATGAGTGACCCTAATTTGTAATGTAGTATCTCTTGTAAAATTAATTAGGTGTGGGGACTTAATGGTACCCACTTGTAAATTGTTAAGATTTGTATTTGGGTAAGTGGGGGTTAATTATAAAGGATTAGGGTCACATGTGAACCCTTGAGTGGGCCCCACATCCTTTACACTTGTGCCTAAATGTGCCAAACCCGAAATTGAGTTATTTATGGCATTTTAAGTGACCCTTTTAGTTTTGGGAGTTCACTTAGCATGAAAATAAGCCCCTAGAACCTACCTGATAGGTTGAGGGCTTAATTTCAAGGCATAGAGGGAGTTTTCCTCCCATTTTCCCCCTTTTTGGTCACCATACATGTAAGATGGATTGATATGTTTGTTTTGTAAAAAGTTGCACAAAATTGTTTTATTTTAATTTTGGGCAATTTGGGATAAGAGTGTTTAAAGTGAAATTATCTTTTCTTCTTTTTATTTTGGGAATCTTTGACTTAGAGGGAAGAGAGGGGTGACATATGTCACCCCCTCATTGGTAAGGAAATGTTTTAGATTATCTTCAAATTCTCCCTCATGGGGGAGAAAGAGGACTTTTTTTTAGTTTTTCTTGGTGCTTGGAGACTTTTTTGGAGCTAGAGTTTGATTGGATAAAGAAGTGGGAAAATGTTAGATTTTTGGAGAGATTTTGGAGGTAGGATTTTTATCTCATTCTATATTTTATGTCATGTTCAATCTTAGCTTGTTTATAGTTTAAATGTGTGTTTTGTTGCATGTTTTGTATATTGACTTAGGTATGTTTAATTTATTTTTCTCCACCCATCGTATGGTTTGTTGGGTTTTGGAGTTTTGTGGGGGAAAATGGAGGGATTTTTCCTCTTAATACTCATGGCTATATGGGCAAGCATTGTTGGTTATATTCCCTCCCCTATATGGTTTGAGGTGGGGAAGGTCTTTCATATGGTTTGAACTCATTTCCCCATTCTTGGAGAGGAAATCCAATGGATTTGAAAATCCTCCCAAAAAGGATTTAGGTGAATGGGTGGAGAAATAAAGAGGGTTTGTTGTCTTGGAGGAATAAGAAGGTTGTGAATAAATTATTAGTGTGCATATTATGGTTGGACCACACCTTTGGCACTTTTGGGTATCTCATCTTCTCTTCCCCATTTGTGAGGATGAATATGGTTTTCTCCTCCTCTTTTTTGTTTTTTAAATGTTTTGTTTTCTTTAGTGAATGTATTTATCTTGTATGTGAATGTGTTGTTGTGTATGTCTACCTAAATATTGTGCACATTTGTGGAAGCTAGCTCTCTCTCCCATGGACTTGGGGGAGGCTAGCATGTCTTACAACCTTTGGAAAGGCGTGTAATGAGACCTATATCTTGGGTGGTAAAACACGATTTTTCTCTTTATGTTGGTTTCCTTGAAATGCATTCAAAATTGGAGCTCAAGTATTGATATGGTTGGAGATTCCTTGAAATTATGGTTGCTCGTTTTTCTTCAATTTTTGTGATCACTTCTTTCTTTTTTTCTTTATCTTCTTAAGTTCTCATATTGTGATTTGGGAATTGCTTGTAAAATAATGTCACATTTTCTATGTAAAATCCTTTCAATCTTGCAATGAAGCCTCAAAATTTTTATTTTTTTGTATATCTTGAGTATGACTGAATTAGGTTGAATGTGTGAGATTAAGCTCCATGGGAATGTAAATTTTGTCATAAGATAAATGTTGTAAAAGACTTCAATTTTGTAATGAAATGCAAAAAGGAAAATTTGATTGTGAGTACCCTTGTTAAGATCTTGCTTTAAGGTTGTAGTTTCCTTTGCATATA
>CM034155.1:578541188-578576188 GCA_019776745.2 Taxus chinensis | reverse complement strand
ATTGGGATATCAGGGATGTAGTGCCCCTCCTATCTCCTCATTGGCGTAGTAGAAAAATCCATCCTCATGCAACATTCATTTTATTCCACCTTTTCAATAAAATTGTTCCAACAAAAAAAATTACATTTTTCCAACGTTTATATTTCACGGTTGGAGGCCGAATACACAAACACATGGGTGATCATGTTTTTTATTTATCACAAACAAGTTCATAATCAAGTTGACTGTCATACTGCCCATAATGAGCTATTTACGTAGTTGGTTTAACTTGGAATCAAAAAATATTTAAAATAGGTTCACATCATAAATTTCTAATATATTACAATGATTTGTAAGATTCATTATTTAATTTAAATTCTACTCTTACTCAAATTCAAGATTGCAAGTTATGAAAGAAAAAATAGATGGAGTGGAGAGAACCATGCATGCATGATAAGAATCTAATGGCATGGGAAGGTGTGCATAAGAATATCTTATGTTTTAGCCAAGTCCCCAAGCATTGAAGTGCTTCGGCGAGGTAGAGAGATTTCATTAAGGGTACTGTACCACTTGAACGATGTTACACATACTCCAATGATGATATAGATCTTCTCACAAGGTGTTTGGGATCCAGAAAATCTCTCCAAGTGTACATTAACATCCCGCATACCCCACTTAGCCTCCACGAGCTTTTTTTTACTCTTTTCCCCTCTTTTCCTTAGCTTTTTTTGTCTTTAGTGACAAAACCGCCGCCCTGCCTAGGTGATAGTCTCGTGATCGCCACCCAGGTAGGGCGACGGTCCTGTAACTGCTCCCTTGCTCAGGGCGGTGGTCCTAAATGTGTTTTCCAACACATTATACCAATCACAAATTGCGTGAATTTTTAACTTTTACCAGCTTTTTCCACCGCCTTGGCTTGTATTTATGATTTTGATTCCCTGTAATAGTGTTTCTCCATTTTTTATGGTAAAAGAGTTCTAGTTGGAGTTACCTTGGGTGAATGGGAATTCTATAAATAGCTGGTTTGATTACAAGTAAATGGCCCCTCAAAATTGTCCCTCATCTTCTCATTTCAATAATTTAGTATATCAGTTCTTGCTTAGGAATTCAATAGTTTTCATTTTTTGCATGCATTATTAGCCTTATTTTGTTGTTTAAAAGCCACATGATCTTCTTGTTCTAGTTTTATTACTGTTTCATACAATCAGATTAAGGTAGGATAGTTTCATTTTCAGTCTGAAGCCATTAGAGTTGTAGGTTTTGTTTGTCAAGAAGGATAGTTTCAGGTTCTGGATGTTTTGTGTTGCATGACTCGCAATAAATCCCGCTAGGAATTGCATAATCCAAGCTCTGTTATCTGGCGTTATCCCTCTCCTACTCGCATTGTATTCAGTCTACATACAAATCTTCCATTGTTCCAATACCTACTTCTGTTAATGCTAGCACTACACGCTTTTTTGGATTCACGTGAGAATGAAGGAACGAGGAGACGACAATGAGGGGACAAAGCCACACACAAATGGATTCACCGTTGTTCTGCAAAATCCAGGTTTAAGTTTTCAAATTTCTAGTTAAAATATACCAAATAGAGTTGTGAATTACTTCATTTTGGTTACGTTCATTTTCGATATTGCCGAGGAAGCCGAGGGGATCAATAGTTTCTGAGAAACTATGATTCATTCCTCACTTCTGAGGTAGGATCAGAAATATTTCAATTAAATTAGATCAGTTATTTATTTATTTAGAATAGATACATGACTACATAGACAAGTAGCTATACTCGGCTACCTTGTTTGTTTTAAAATTTGTTATTAGGTTAGTTTTCGTTTTCTAGATATATTAAAAAGTTGGTATCTTAATTCTGTTAAATATTTTGTCAAAAATACAAAAATAGAGAATTTATATATGCTGTGGATATACTTTGCATAATTAGTTTACATTGCTTTAATTATATTTATATTGTTCCTTTTGTATGATAATCACGGGACCTAGGGAGCCTAGAGAATACGTATTCGAGCCAATCGTGCCTCAACCCAATATTGTTGCAGCAATAATTGACATAGAACAAAATCTCAGAATTTAGGTCTTCTGAGCAACAACAGACCTACAAAAAATTAGCGCACAGCTTAGAGGATTAAACATAGAAGACAACAAAGCACATACGTTTTGGTCAAACTAGTCAAACTACAGATTTCCTTAATAGATATCCGCATGACTATACAAGGGCTTGAAAGAGAGAAAACATTCGATTGTGATCCTTTTTTCCCACATCCAGATGCAGGAGACATGCTCATTGACATAGACACTAGCTTAAGAATTCAAGTTACCAGAATGCCTGCAAGGTACTCTGAGAACATTGCACAACTTTTAGTTCTAAACATAGAGGCCGAAAAGGCATATGATTACTGAGTATTAGGGATTAGAAATTGATTCTTCACATGACCATGAGAGGTCCACAACAACCATGAACTTACGGTTGTGATCCACAGTTCCCACAACCCAACAAGCCCACTGGTCAATCAGATGTTGACGTTGGTTTATGCACATTGGTATTCAGGTCCTCTCCACTTCCACCAAGCATTATCGCACAACTATCTTCACTATATGTAGCAGCTAATCAATCTAAGAATTTTTGGAATAGACCAGAGAATCGCCCATAGAATCCACTATATATCCATCATCCACTTTCATGACCCTGTCGGGAGACATATACGAAGCACCCATAGGCTATCTTCCATGTATTCAACAACCTATAGATCGGATCATGCCAGAGCTCGATATTGATTAGAGCCTTCGAGAAGTCATCCTCACCGAATGATCTATCATGCCAATTCAGGTTAGAAGGGCCTTCTTTGCCTTAGACTCACAGATTCCATTAGTGCACGTCAAAGACATAAGATTTCCTAACTAGTTTGTCTACACCCCACATATATTCCATGCCCACTGGATGTCTCAACACGTCCTCGGGAGGTTGGGTGCAAGGAAGAGTTACTTGTAGATTCCCATGCTCGCTTGTCAATTTTCCATCATAGAAAATTGGTGAACCCAACGTGAACCTTCCTACCTTCTGGTTTGGATTCATATTTCTACTTGTTTTTCCAATTAGTATACTTTTCATCTTTTCCACCTCATTAGCCTTCACATCAGCTTCACTAACAAAATTAGTGAACCTTACGTGAAACAAAATAGTTTTCCTCTTTTTATTCTTTCATCCACCTTCGCTTCTTCCCATTATTCCGTGGGTATTCATATACCCCCCGAATATGTCAAGATTCAATGCATATGGCAGACCTCTCTAAGGTCTTGAAGCATACTACGATCAACTGAATAGACAACCATCACCCTCGCTCTCATCATGGGCTGAAAACTATTCAACTAATTGGTTCTCAACACAAACTCCACCTCAAAGGACTAGATACATTTCTTCTTTCCAAAAAGAGGAGTTGGATCAACTCACTCAAATGCATCTACCAAATCCTTCAGGCTCAAACAATATGACACTCATGGGAGAATCTGGTTCATCTCCTCAGATGTTGCTTAGATAATAAATTAGTAGAAAATCAGATCCATATCTATTTTTAGATGATGAACATTTAGTGCATTATGCTAGGAGTGAACAATGCTCTCAAAGTATGTACCCACCTATAGGAGGTTTGCAAACACAACCCAAGGTCTCTTTTCAAGAAAATACCCCCATGTCATTACCTATAGGAAATGCCCTCGGGGAAACTTGGCAGGGCAATGATCAACTCATAGCAAGGTACCATATGCCTATCCAATCTCAAAAAATACAACAAACGCTACTGAGGCAAAGTACTGTGACTTCACCAAATGAGATCATCTCAACTTTAGTTGAAAAAGTTAGAGGGTTAGAACTTGTTCAAGCAAATCAAAATTCTCAGTTCATGCAAGCAGGAACTTCCAATCCTCCATATCATCCCAGCCAAGTAGACCTCCTCACAGGAATAGGCACATTAGGCATTCTTCCTCAGTATTCACAACAAATGCCAACTAGAACTACATTCTCTAATGCCGCTCCAGTGGAAAATATGATACCTCCCGGTTTAGTACAAAATAATCCATTCCTAAACAATGCTCCTCCATACTTAAACATATATTCCAAGTCACCATAGGGAGATATGTTCTCTTCTCCCAGGATTTTTTCTCAACCACAGGGATCTCTTTATATCCCTGCAAATGCATACGCTACGCCATATCAACAACCCATTCCACCTCCACCCCCTCAGCAAGCACCATCGATGGTTAAAACCTATGCGATAGGGACGTATTTAGAATATTTGAAAGATCCTTTAGACTTCACTATATGAAGCATCATGCTTCCAAGAACTCTCCTAGATCTACCCAAATATAAAGGGGAGGGAGACTCGAATGCACATATTAAGGCCTATTCCACAGCCATTAGAGAACTGCTCCCTTGGGATGGAGTTGTTTCTAAAATATTCCCCAAAATGTTAGAAGCTATTGCCCTCGATTGGTATTATAGAATACCTGAAGCCTCCATCCATTCATTTAAATAACTCGTTTCAAAGTTCATAAAAGTGTTCGACATGAACAAATTGTTGGGAATAGGAATCAGGGAATTCTTGCATATTAAGTAAGAACACAATGAATCTGTTGCTCATTTCATCCAAAGATGGCGTATAGTCCTCTATTATTTAGCAATGCTCCAAACATGGATCAGATGGAAGTATGTGATTTATTCCTTCATTCTCTCAGGAAAGAGATAAATGAATAATTCCAGAAGTTTCCACTAAGAACTTATGATGAAGTGCTCGAGGGCTTCTCTTCGGACAGATCAAGTTGCAATAGATAGCGGTTGCAAGGCATATGGAAAAATTGGGAGGTTAATCATCCCCAACCAAAATACTATGACTTATCCTACTACCACAAACGCCAATCAAGGACCTAAAATCCTTAACAAAAACTACGGGGTGACAATAGATGGAGTAACTAACCAAACAAAAAAGGCAAATATTGCAAATACTCTACCACCGGTTAACAATCAATGAAATAACAAATTTACCCAACAATCAACGCGGTGGATTTTAATCATCCACAACAACAACAACAACAACAACGGAAGATCCAGACACAGGGTCCAAGTCGACACTCAACTGGATATCAAAACCAAAGGCAATAAATACAAAACTTTAATCCTAATAGTCAATGGTTTAATCAAAGTTTTGGACCACAACACATGCCAAACCAACAACCTAGGAGTTATAATCCCAACTCGTATTATGGTTTCCACAAAATTTGGGGCCATGACACTAGGACTTGCTGCAATTACAATAAGTTCATGCAACGTCTGCCAGAAGAACAAAGAAAACTCTTCATAGATATGTTCTTAGCAGATCCTAAATCACCTGTGCCAAACACTTTCATGGGAGTAGTCTCCCCTCAAAACGTGCCTCTTAAGATCTTCAATGATCCATTCCCAAATCATAATAACAATAATAAATTAAATCCAAATGGGACAAACAAAGGTGTACTAACAGGAAATAACGATCATGAAGCCTCAACTTCACTAAATCCACCTGTCGCACCGCAATTAGGAAGTCAGCCACGAACCAAGATAGTTGGTCTAGTGGAGTTAGATACTGAGCTACACGTGGAAGCCATAACAAGGACATGAGAGTATTCCTCTCAGCCAAATCCAAGTTACCCACTAGAATCATATAACATTAAACAAACATTAGTAAAACCCGTAGGTGCCTATGATTTAATTCCTGACCTAACAAAGACCTTCTCTCACATTTCCTTTTTGGACTTATTGAAGAACTCTCCTGCCCATAGGGTTGTTATTTTAGAAGCATTAGGTTTAGGTCATTTAATTAACATCACTCCACCTCTTGAAACATAGGTAAACCATATAGACTTTTATAGCCACCCTCCAGGGATGCCAGATAGGGATACCGAGTTTATATTTGACATAAGCAAAATGCCAACAAATTCTGAAATTACACACAGAGGCAATCCAGCCTTGCATTTACAAGTATGGGTTTATATCAATTACGTTAAATGTGCAATGGTGGACGATGGGGCAGCAATTATCATTGTCCCCTTTTATTTCCTTCAAAAACTAGGTTATGGAGAAACAAACTGTTCCACGACAAGAAATACACTAAGAGCTTATGATAGCCTTAAAGACACTTCGATTGGGACTATAATACTACCAGTCACCTTAGGACTCAAAACAATCCTCACTGAGTTTTATATTATAGATCGGGAAACCAACTATAATATGATCCTCATTCAACCATGGATACACCATATGAAGGCAATCCCTTCTATGTTATTTCAAGAAATAAGGTTCTTACACCTAGGAAAGATATTCGTCGCAAAAGGTGACCCAAAACCATTCGACATACACCTAGTAGATCTGAAGAAAAGACGAGGCATTCACTCTGAGTTCTAACTCCCAACAAACCAACTTAACAAACCAACTTAACAAACCAATTGACTCAAAATTAGAAGAAAAGTTGATACCTACAACAGAACTAGAAATTACAAACCTAGTCAAAAGCATCCCAGCCCTCAAAGATGAAGCTAACGTTGTAGAAACAATATCATTATGAACTACTGCAAAAATTGTTGAATTACTGAAACAAGATCTACCAATTTTCCTACCGTTTGATTCCATAGGTATGGGATGTACCCTAGGAGTTGGTTCTCTTCCAGTAGAGGAACTTTTCATGGGAGAAGCAACCAAAATGGAAGAAACAGATGCAAAGAATGTCTCAGCATCCATCTTTCCTAGTAAATATTGGACTGTCCATTTCAATGGAGCTAGATGTCGCTATGGGGCTAGGGCAGGTGTGATCTTTACTTCTCCCAAGGGAAAGATCCTACCATTTTCCTTTAAATTAAATTTTGAATGTACAAACAATGGTGCTGAGTACGAAGCCCTCCTCCTTGGTCTCATCATAGATAAAAGGATCAATGTTAATGACATCAGAGTGTTAGGAGACTCAAAATTAGTAACAAACCAATTCTCTGAGGTATATGAGACTAGAGATGAACATTTATAGCTCTACAAAACAACAGTATTAGATTTGAGCAAAGGATTTAACTTCATATCCATTAAGGCAATCCCACAAGAACAAAACCTTCTTGCAGATTCGATAGCAACATCAATTTGACGTTTCACTCCAAACAGTGAGTTGGAAGACACCTATTTCATGGTATCCCTTCGTACTAAACCGTTAGTAAAGAAAACATCATAAAACCCTCTTCTAACACACATAGCTGAGAATAAATATATTATCTTAGGTAACGTTGATAGCGATAGATCCACTCTTGATTACTTAAACGCCTATGCAGAATTACATCTCGCCCATCACATGGTAGATTTATCCTTAATCCCACATTCATCTTCATACTTCAAAAATCCCATTGTAGAGCTTCCCTCATAAAAGGAACTCGACATATACGCGGTAGAGAATGGAGAATATCTGGAACTACCTCCAGCCCCAACTGAGTTTGAAGAAGGTAACGCTTTTTTAATCAAATGAACGATTGATATTAACATTGCAACGGAGGAAGAACCAAATATCTTGAAACTAGGATCTTCGTTAACTTAAGAAGAGATAGAAATACACACTCAAATCCTCAAAAAACATCAAAAGGTTTTTGCATTTAATTATAAAGAAATGACAGGAATTACACCTCACATCACGGTACATAACCTCATCACCAAATCAGATGCAAATCCAATTAAACAAAAATTGAGACCAATGAAACCCAAGGTAGCTCTCATGGTGAAGAAAGAAGTAATGAAACTTCTCCAAGTAGGGTTCATCAAACCAATCAATTACTCTCAGTGGGTATCTAATATCATTCCCATTCTAAAAAAGAATGGGAAGATACGCATCTGCACAGACTTCCGACACATTAACAAGGTGTGCCCTAAGGATGACTTCCCGTTACCATCCATTGATGTCATCGTTGATGCAAAAAATGGATTTGAGCTTTTAACTCTCATGGATGGGTTCTCGGGATACAATCAAATCAAAATATCTGAACAAGACCAAGCCAAAACCATGTTTATAACTCCTTGGGGAACTTATTGCTACGCTATTATGCCATTTGGTCTCAAGAACGCTGGCGCTACATACTAGCGGGCAATGACATACATATTTCATGATCTTATTCATAAAATCATGGAATCCTATGTAGATGACTTGTTGGCCAAGGCTAGGAAGCGCTGCGATCACCAAGAAGTGTTGCGCGTCATTCTTTCACTTTTGATCGAATACGGAGTCACATTAAACCCAGAAAAATACGTATTTGGAGTGACAGGAGGGAAACTCCTAGGTTACATTATATCATCACGATGGATCAACATAGACCCAACCAAAATCCGGGCTGTTCTTGAGATAATCCCACCATCAAATGACTCTGGCATTAGATCGTTTCTTGGAAAGCTCGGTGTAACCCGGAGGTTCATTCCAGACTTAAGTTTTGTTGTTCATCCGCTCAACAATTTGTTGAAAAAGTATTGTTGCATTATTTGGACAAAGGAATGTCATGAGGCCTTCGAAGCAATTAAACACTTCTTACTGTCTCCTCCCATGTTAATGCCACCTAGACCAGATCATCCTTTGATCTTATATTCACGAGCTACAGATGTCTCACTAGCCTGCATGTTGGCTCAAGAAGACAACAATAAGAGAGAATGTGCGATCTATTTTATTAGCCGAACATTGCTCACTTATGAAACACGTTATATGCAAGCAGAATGAGAATTCCTTGACATAGTCTTTGCAACCAAATGCTTAAGACATTACATGCTAAATCAGGAAATAAGGGTCATGGTAAAAACAGACCATTTACGAACTTTCCTCACACAAGGGTCCTTGTCTAAAAAGGTTGGATGCTTTACAACCTTAATGGGTGAATTCAAATTAACTTTTGTAAACTAGAATTCCATTGAGGGATAAATCATTGTAGATTGGTTAGCCTACAACCCGTTAGACGGAGGCGATCTAGTAGATCTAGATTTTCTCGATGAATGCATATATTACATCAAAACAAAACCTCCCATCTTCGAATGTCCTTGGTATACTAATATTATCAACTTTATCATGGACCATATGTACCCAAAATGTTGTACACCACAACAAAGAAGGCGGTTACACATTATCGTAGCTAAATACGTTATTATAGAGCAAGTGCTCTATCGTAATGCTTTCGATGGAATGCTTCTAAGGTGTGTTGACACAGAAGAATCCAAGAAGATTCTCTACGAATCCCACAGTGGAATATGTGGAGGCCATATTGGTGGTCATTCCATTTCCCGCAAAATACATTAGATGGGCTATTTCAGGCCCACTGTACAACACGACACAGTAGAGTTTATACGTAGATGCCATAAATTCCAAGAATTTTCCCATGAGATTCACATGCCGGCACAAGCTCTATAACCAATTACGACTCCATGGCCCTTTCCTACATGGGGCCTAGATTTGATAGGTAAATTCTCTCCCTCATCAACAGATGGCCATAACTTCATAATCATGGCAACCCAATATTTTACCAAATGGGTAGAGGTTATGCCTCTTACCACTGTACCAAGTGCCTTGATCGCCAAGTTCATTTTGAACCGAATTATCTGCAAGTATGGTGTCTCGCAAGTCATTATTTCAGATAATGGCACACCCTTTAAGAATGATGAGGTTTGTGAGCTATGTAGCAAGTTCAAAATAAACCATCACGCAACCTCTCTTTACTATCCTTAAGCCAACAGGTAGGCTGAAGCAACAAATAATACGTTAAAAGCTATTCTCCTTAAAATGATAAAAGAAAACAAATGAGATTGGCATTTAAAGTTATATCCGGCCTTGTGGGCCCACTGAACCTCAATAAGAACACCAATAGGAGTAACTCCTTTCTCATTGGTATTCGGAGTAGACGCAGTTCTCCCACTTAAGGTTGAAATTCCCAGTCTCCGCATCTCACTACAAGGGATTCTAGATGAGTAAGCCTCTAGAGAGGCATGCCTCTCCCAACTAGAAATCCTAGATGAGGCCACGTTAAATGCTAAATAGCGGCATAAAGCCTATGCTGACTGGATGTGCCGACAGTATAACAAAAATACCTATGAGCGAGAAATATATGAAGGAGACCTAGTTTTAAGACTAGATAGCCGGATCGACAAGAAAATCGGAGAAGGAAGAAAGTTTCAGCCCAAATGGTTAGGCCCATATCGAGTAATAAGGGACTATGGTAATGGTGTGTATCTCTTGTGCATAGTGGAGGGTGAGGAATTCAGTGAATCAATCAATTCCTTGCATCTTAAACGGTTTTACACATGAAGCGTCGACACTATTTGTATAATTATATCTACATTACATTTTCATTTAGATAGGTTCATTTTGTTCACTCGTTTCATAAAACTTGGTGATCAAGGGACATGCTCTTAAGCAATTCATTACAAAATTTTGATGGTATTGGTGGAAGCATTCAAATCATACTTCTTCATTTTCATAACATCATCAACTATTTCACAATCATTTCATCAATTAAAGCTAGATATGACAAAGTATTAATGGTAGCCATACCAAGGCCTACATGCTTATTCTCACTTTGGTTTCTTCCTAGGATAGGTGTCTTACCTATGGTCTGTTCTAGAAGCTTCATGGTGTCACATATATCCCGTATATAGATCTCTTTGGAAATAAGAACATACTGAAATTTTTCTCAAATAAACAAGTCAAATATAGATCAAACAGAAAATTTTACTTTTACACATTTCCTTTCCCTACCAACCTTCGGTGATGAGCTTGCATCTCTTACTAGTGACGTAGGGTTGGGAAAGGATGGGAATGGCCTTACTTGCTTGTGCCTTGTCCATGGTGATAAGCCCATGCTTCCTACTAGTAGCATGGGGCAAGGTGTAGGGGGTCCTCTTGACAGTAAACGTTGAAAGTCGTAAGAAAATAGTTCAAATAAACCTTTGAAATCTTGGGTCAAAAACAAATGAATCAGATGTCCAAAATTCCAAGAGATTTCAAAACCCTGAAAACCAGATTTTTGTTAACCAAGTGGCCATCTATGGACCTAAGTCTAGATAAACTACAAAGTGAGTTGCATTCTAAACTATGGAGTCACTTGAGTAGGGTAGGTTTGTAGCATCCTAATTTGGTTCCACCAACTCTTTGTCTACCTCCCATCATTACCATTTCAACACACCTCATAGATTTTTCCCTTTATAGCTCTCGGTGGTGAGCCCTCGCATCTTACTAGTTGCGTGGGGGTTAGAAGTGGGGCATGTGTATCTACTTATCATACAATTTCATCATTACATTTTGTCAAAACAATATGAAGTACCAAAAAATTGATTATGAAAGCTAAAAGTTCAAGATCACAAGCTCATTTGCATCATCATACATCAGCATCACAAAATACAAAAAGAAAGAAAGCATTTGTGTCATTTGTTCTCCATTGCGTTCATTCTGAAAAGCATATAAAAACAAGAATTCTAATAAGCATCTAATGTACATGTGAAAATGAATCACAAAACTCTAGGTACAAAGAGATCTAGATCCGAAAAGAGATGAATATATATATATATATAATCAATTTTTTTGTACAATGCCATCATGTGCTAGGAATGGTCAAAACACTCAATGAGCCTGGAAAATACAAAATGATCGTATAAACAATCTAGCAAGAGTCACTACAAAAAAGGGGCAAGTGGCCTCTCAACCCCTATGAGATCCCTCAGAAGGAACACGACCACGTCTAGGACTCTGGCTATGTCGATGATCTAAGTGCACTAAGGGCTCACGATCCTGAGTAGTAGCTGTAGCCTCACTATGAGAGCGGCTCCTCATCAGGCGCTCTGCAGTCCTATACCTGGCTAACTCATTATGGAGGGATGTCACCATCTTGGCCACATGCCAAACAGGGGAAAAAATATCAATATACCTACCCACTGTTGAAGGCTCCCCCGCATCCATGGATAGCTCAGAACGAGTCTTCTCCATGGGGAGCATCAGGGTATCAGTACATACCCGGTGAATCAAGTATCACCACTCATCAGCAGTCTCTGCCAGTAAAGGAGAAAAAAAATTAGAAAATAATCAAAGGATAAAAACAAAAATGAACAAAAGGAGAGATAGAAACTAAGGAAATCCTAGCTAAAAACAAATATTAAAAGAAGAGTGATAACTCACTCGGATCTTTGGGCCTCCAAGAGGGATCCCTATGATCAGCGCCTACCACAGATGTCGTCGCTGACTATTGTCCTCCTCCTGTGCCTGGGGCAACATAGCATCCTACTATAGACTCATCCTCTCTACCTAGATCCTGAAAGGGAAACTCCTCTGAGACTAGAGTCTCCCTCTCCACACTCTACTATGTCCTCTCAGCCTGTAAGATCTCCTGAGTGTCATGCCACTCGGGATCGCTATCCTCCTCTCCACCCAACTCATTGACCTCCATGTCCTCAGTCTCCTCCTCCGTTTCTCCCCCTATGAACTCCTCAGAGTCGGAGTCTATATCAATAGGGTCATCACTGCTATGGGCAGGACCGGCGGGAATCCAAAGTAAAGGTGCTTGAGGAGCACCGACTCTCCCTCAGGCATGTACCACTCGCCTAGTTGCAATAGGGACATCAGGAGTAACGACAGTCCAACCTTGGCCTCTAGGACCTCCCCTAGTCTCTTGAACTGATCTGAACACTGGCACCACTGGGGGAAGCATATCAACATAAGCAAGGCTGAACTACTAAGGCACTCGATCAAAGGGGTGTGTCTCTACCTTCCCTGTCCTGTCCACAAGATGCCCTGTAGTAGAGTAGGAAATCAAAGTGAGGGTCTCCTTGCTCCACAACCCTACCATGGCCTGATAAGGTGTGGCCTCCATATCATCAGTAGTCAGGGAAGCAACTGGCTGGTGGGGTGCTCTAACCACCGACATCTTTGTCCATCTAGAGGCTCAGTAATGGATGAAGCTAAACTCTTGAACATAGTTTAAGTATTTCAAACTTGTTTAGTGGCCACTAAATGATTAAATAAAATTGGAACTAAATTATGAATAGTATAACCACTAGTTGATCTAAATAAGAGGACTAAAAATGGTGTATAAATGGACTACACCAATATGGAATAATGGTAATTAATTATATTAAGTGGATGAAAACCCTAAAAAATGTAATTAAAGAAGGAGAAATGGATTAGATGATTAGAGGAGACTATCGCAGGTTGTCAGAAGTCTTTTAATAAAATTTGGATGTAAGAACGACCACCCAGAAGTCCCACGAAGACTGGATCTAGAGGATTTGAACTGACTGAGGCGCCTCGATCCGCCTTTATCTGTAGATTAGGCACCCTAATCTCTGTAAATGCTTAGAATATGAGTTTTACAAGGTCATGAGGTATCTTGAATTACTCTCTGTCTGTCATATCAGATCTGTCGGGCTACACCAAATGTGCTGAATAATCAAATGAAAACCTGCAAGAAGAAAATAAAGAATCAAAACCCTAAGAAAAATAAAAGATGTAAAATGAATGGGTCAGACTGACCTCATCCACTAAAATAGTGATCTTATCATTGAGCTCTGCAGTACATTTCAGACCCAGATGTAGTTCTGGTGCATGTGTGCATGTCGTGCCCTAGGTTCTCTTGTGTTAGTCACAATTTGTGAAGTAGCGAGAAATAATAACTATAGAAAATGTAAGAACATGTGTGTATAAAATAGAATAGAATCCCTCCCCCTATGATGTGTGTGTTGATGTAGATCTCTTAGCCTTGATGCATGACACAATGTGGATGCAAGTGATACAATGGATGCAACTCGAGATGGATTGATAGTAGTATGTGATGCTAGGACCCTCATTATGGTCTTATAACTTTATATTGATAGGGTTATATTTCTCTAATTTAGTAATTAACCCTGACATGGCCGACTAGGAAAAAGATAAGGATGAAAAACGCTAAAAAGACCCCAAAAAGAAGCAAGAAATTGGAGCATGGATTGGGGCGCCCCAGGTGGTACCAGGGTGCCTCGAGGCACCCTAGTACAGGCCTAAGCACCCTGGTTTAGGCTAAAATGCCATGAAAATTGTGAAATAGGTGGATATGTGGGAGGAAGTGTGTGGGAATGATGAAATAAAATATAAAAATAAAGGTGACCAAAAGGTGGGATTAATTACTACTTTATTCACTTGAGAACCTTCTAAATAGTAGTATAAGATCAGGTTAAATAATGCCTAAAGTGCATAATTTTGTGTCTACATTTTCCCCCCACTTTATGTTGGTGAGCGGAACACTCGGTAGCATAAAGTAGATAGAGATGCATACCTGATATCCATGTAGAGTATAGAAGAAGATGTGTTGTTGGACTAGACTCAAGCGTGGAATAGCCAAAAGAAAAAGTCAAGGAGCATGGATTTTAAAGAGGAAAACTACGCATAAAAAAGTGATGAGAGTGAAACTAGGGTAAAACTCTAGTGTACCTACTGTGGTGTGGAGTGTACCTAATGGTTAGTAAAGGAAAGTGCCAGTCAAGGTGTGTTGTTGTTGTTATTGTCACTGTTGTTGTTGTTGCCCCTAATTTGACTGCTTGTTTCTCATATGGCTAGACCTGCAAGGAGAAACCTGTTATCAACCTGAATATCAACATATAATCACACATGTTATCAACCTAAATATCAACACTACATTTAATGCTTTTTCAACAAAAAATCAATTTGTAACCAATGTAACCACCACCTCAAACACATTGTAATACTAACAAAATTTCTCCCCAAATAATTAAAAACCAAATCAATTATGAATGTTATTAACATATGACTCTAAATCAAAAAAAACTTATACCGTTCGGCATTCACATTTCACTGTACACATGCAATTGCTAGTATATATAATTGTGTATATAACATTATTATGCCGAAAGGTGTTTTTACAATGTGGAAAGCGTCTAGGGGATATAACACGGTCAAAATATCAACAGAGGAGCAACACATGTTGACAAAGCACGAATCATGTAGAGCTGTCGATCTGCACTAGAGCCTGTACTTCCTCCCAAGCCACAAAACAATGAAGGGAACTTGGTATTTTTGACAGACTTTGTTAGAGCCGTGTCCTCCCCATATTGTATTTATTATGTTGGTATGGTCAACATGCTCTGCCAGTTGAAATGTCCTAAAAAAATTTATTTCTTTTGCATGGATTTGATTAAAGTTTCATGAGCCAGGATAGAATTGTAGAGTGTTAATATTAACATATTGTAAATGTGGTTTTGGATGGTATTTCAGGTCCATGTGTTGCCAAGAGAAATGCTTGGGAGATCAAAGTTTGTATTGGTGATGTGGTTGTTAAAATGGTTGCCTCTGCAGGTGGTGGATTTTTTGCTACTTTTACTGGCCTAGGTGATATTGGGCGATACGAGCAGATATGGTCTCAGGAGGCCTGTCATGGGTCCATTGGAGCTCAAGAACAAGTGCCGTAAAAAAACAAGTTCTCGACGTTGGAACTCTAGCGCAAATAAGAGAAGGGAAGATCAAGGTATAAATAAATAATGGCCAGCCGTAGGTATTGCTTTAATTTTTTGTTATTTTCAGCTGCTATAAATAGTAGTAAAATGGAATTTAATAGGTGTTGTAAATTGTCAACATGTGTTCCTCCCAATAGAAAGGTCTACGTTTGGTGGAGCAAAATTTGTGGATGGGAAATTGAAAGATTTCGATTCGTTGATTCTTGTAACTAGATACAAAAGCAATGTTCCCTCTTAGCTTAAGTTAAATAATAACCCTTGTTGGTGGGATTCGAAATGGTGTTGCTCATTTACTTATGAATCTGATGTCTCTGTTTTTTTTTAAAAATTATTTCAAAATGTGATTTTTTCTCATAAGACGGGTTCCCCAAGACGCCCTTTTCCAACGGATGCAAGAAAAGGTTTGCTGAGTGCATCAATGGATGCCACATGGATCGCAAAGGATATTCCAGGAAGGTGCTGGAAAGTAGAAGCAAAGAAATTTGAAGGCCCTACTCTGCTCAAGTGAAAGAGAAAAAGTCTCCCGCATGCTAATTTTTTTGATTTTAGAAGCAGTTGGATGGATTCCATGTATACTGCGCAGCATGACAAGTAAAAAAGTGGGCTGAAACACAAAGAAAAGAATCATCATAGATTTGTACAATGCTTTTGACATGAAAATAGATAAAAGCCATGCCTAATCCAAAGCCAGAGCCTGCTAATTTTGGAAGCCCACAAAAAAGAGGAGTCAATACTATATAAGTGACAACATGTCTTTGTAGAAGCAGAAGAGAGGAGATCTTGTGCTCCCCAATACATTGCCAATTTTTGCATAGGCTTTTTGTTGCCTTGGTGCAGGAAAAAAAAATACAAAAAACCCAAACCCAAACCCCCTTTTTGCTTTAGTGTGTTTTGGTTGGTGTTGAGAGCTCCCAAAAGGGATGCTGATGATGATGCCTTTGTATAATAACATATTTACAAAAAATATTTTTAAAAATGCCATTCCATTCCATTAAGTTTGACGTGCCATGGTGTTGGACTTGTGTAAGAAGTAAAGTGTTTTCAATCACGCCCAATTCAAGAAGTGCCATTATATGTGTCCCTGAATTTAATTTAGCATTTTCAATCACACCCACTTCAAGAACTGACATTATATACCCGTGTGATAGTCTAGCATATTAGCTGGGAACGAGTTTTTATTTGTTTAATTTATTGGTTTAAGGGAATAATTCACATTTTTCAATTACACCCACATCAAGATATCCCATTATTATGCCAGAGGCGTGGCTATGGTGCACTCGGTATCCAACGATGATGGTGTGCAGCTTCCTGCTGCTTGTCATCTGATCCTCCTACTTGACCTGCCTGTTGAGGAGTGCTGGCGTGTTGGTTCTTTGGTGATCTGCATCTCCGTTTTTGGCTGCATCTGTCCCTGTCGATTATTGCAAACCCTTCAATATGGTCTCCACTTGTATGTGTGGTTTCTTCTATTCTTGTCTGTTATCACTTTGCTTATGCCGCCCGTGTTTCAAACATTCAGTGCACAAGTTTGTTTTGCTATTTTTTCATGTTCGATTCCGTTTATTTTATTTTATGGTATCATTCATTGACGTGGCCTAAACCCAAAATAATACTTATCTAGGACATGTAGCAGGAGCACCTTGATAGTACAACATGAATAGGATTTGTTAAGCTTACAGTTTCTAATACAATCTTTGCGTTTAAGAGCATGATTATGATTCTAATACGCTTGTTAAATCCTCTACAATGTTACATTATTTCAACATATGCAAGAAAAAGGTCTTCAACCCGATCAATTTACATTTGTGAATATACTCCCAGCCTATGCCAAAATAGGAGCTTTGGAACAGGATATGGAAATCCATCAAAGCATAGAGGGTAGAGGAATTTTGTTAGATGTGGTTGCAAATGTCCCGGTAGACATGTATGCAAAATGTGGAACCGTAGACAAGCCACGTAAACTGTTCGACATAATTCCTCTAATAATTACTTAGAAACATTCATGCAATTGAAATTGGCAGATGTGAGACCAAATTCCACAATCTTTGCCAGCATCCTCACTTCCTATGCCAAAATGGTGGTATCGTGGACAGTAATGATTGCAGGATATGCCCAAAATGGGTTTTTTGAAAATGTCATTGTTAGCATCATCGCTTCCTGTGCCAAAATGAGAGCTTTGGAATAGGGTATGGACATCCGTCAAAGCATAATGGATAGAGGAATTTTGACTGATGTAGTTGCAACTGCCTGGCACAAATGTATGCTAAATGTGAAAGCATAGACAAGGCACGTGAAGTGTTTGATCAAATGCCATGGTTGCAGGATATGCACAAAATGGATTTGTTGAAAAGGTTTATGAACTATTTGATAGAATGCCTCAAAGAAATTTGGTCTCATGGACCGTTTGGTAGACTTCTGAAACAACCCACTCAGGCAAGTCAAAAAAATAAATAATTATGTACAGTTTAATTCAAGGTTAACAATGATCTCCTTATTTGGAATAAATTTTTGGGTAATAGCAAAACCAAGGCCCTAGTTTAAAAATTTTAAGGTGGGGGTTCAAGAGCAACACTTAAATATTGATTACATTCCCCACCCTATCAGGGAACTGCGTATTTTGAGAGAAGGAGGCACAAACTTCTGGCACACTGGGAAAGCATACACCAATGGCATTTGAGCACACGTTAGTGGTGTTAGTGCAATTCGGGTACAAATTAGCACAATAAGGGAACACACTATTAGAATTAGGGAACATGTTATTGGAATTAGAGCAATAAAATTTGTTGGGAGGAGATCACCCTTTGAATAAGATATTTTAGGAGAAGATACTACCTGATGCTGGGAGGAGCACTCCAGCCGACGAAGATTAAATTTATACTGGGAATTAATGTTTTAATAGTGCGTTTTTATTCCATAATTTCTGAAATAAGGTGTGGAAACCTTCAAATAGCTAAAAAAAAAATATTACACAGAAGATCTAACACACTTCTAAATGGAAAGTGATATCTCTAACGCTGGCTAGAATTGCTCTTTTTTTGGTATCTCTTCTTTGGCTTTGGGTGGTTTTAGGGATATTTTCCAGGTTGAATGTCTGTGGATTCCCTTATAATGGGTTCTCTTCGTGACATTACTCTATGCATTTGTAGACCCTAGAGCTATAGTGTTAGGGTACATACTAGAATGCAATTTAACCTGTTCAATCACTGTGTCAAAGAGTAGATGAAGAGTAAGAATCTCCCATTCAAATGCTGGGCTACTTAGAATAAGATTAGTAGAGTTTTGATAGATGCGCATAAAAATTTTGACCAAGTGAATGAGCAAGAAAATTTCTTATTCTCTCAAACACTTTGCAAATTTTAGCTCAGCTAATTTTTAACCACTGAGCATCAGAGGTTTAGCATTTACTAAAACCCAACCAACATTCCCTTAGCTATGGATGTCTCCAGTCCAATTTGTTTGATGCTACTAGGTACTTTATTTATCATCTAATTTTCTGTTCTAAGTTCCTCTAAGTGGTTAAAACTATCAAAACCATAACTAATTTTCAAGCCTGTTTAAAGGCCTTGTAGTATCAATGCTTAAGCTAAAAAATGATGGGAAGAAAAATGGGATTGGCACTGTATTACTAGCAGTATATATAGATAATAGCTGTGGGAACATTAAAATTATTAAATCTTAGGACAAAAGAAAGGAAAATAACAATAGAAAATCACAAATCAGGCAAGGAAAGTGTTAACTAAAGCAAAATAAAAACAAGTTACACTTAACATAGAGTCCAGTGTATAGGACATAAAAATACCAAGAAATGTATACTTGCTACCTTTCCACAGGTACCACAGTTTGGTTAGAAGAACTCCTAAACTTTGAAGGAGTAAGAAACCTTATCTTGAAGACCAAAACCTTGACGACCAATAGTGGCAACACTCTTTAGTGTGCCTCCAACAATACGAGGATTTGGCTGAGCTTTAGTATCATCTCCTTGTTTCTTTCTATGAAGATTCTTCCCATGAGAATGTGCCCCTGGAAAAGGATTGGGAGAAATTGAAGCATCTAGATCATTTGAAGCTCCTAACATTTTCCTCAAGATTGATGAGGTCGCTTGCGATCCAACCTCTTTCATTTGAACCCTGGTAGGAATGTTTGCAAAATCAATTAGCAAATCAAACAAATGGAAACTAGAAGAGGAACAAAAGAAAATAGATTAGTATGCCTGCTTCCATGGTCAGATCATATTTCAATGTCTCCATGGTCTAGATTGTGAAGAAATAAGCATATCTCTGGCACCATTTTGTTAAATCAGAGTTAGTTATCTACATAAATAGCATCAGAAGCCATGCTTCAACTAACATCAATCTAGAAATAATTCGATACATATGCAAGTCTTGGAACATAGGCAGCATCTGTAGATTGGAAAAGAAACGAATTCCATTTTCTATCTTTGTGCAGTACTATGTGGGTGTACTAGGAAAATGTATTTAATTCATGTGTTTGCAAATTGCAATTGGTGTAGAAGACCAGCACATTCATAGCCGTGCTAATCTAGGTAATCGTTCCAACTAAATTAAAAATATTTAAAAACATATCCATGGACCATATCCAACATACCATGTGACAACTTAAGTCGGAAGCCTAAGTTTTTCGTAAGGCACAACCCTTCGCTGAATTGTACAATGAAGATAATTACCATTTTCTGTCAAACTGGGACATTCATAAAGAAGATATTGGACTTGTAGGCATTGAATTCTTGGTCCATTCCCTATTGGAGTTTAACAGTCTAGAGGGAAGCTTTCCAAGGATGATGATAGTTACAAGCTTAAAGAGTCCCCTTTTCTTAAGCCACAAAGTGGGTCGAAGAGGTTTTTTATTTCTCCATTAAAAACTGCCACAAGGATGGATGAGTGTACTAATGCACAACAAAAATATGAAACATTTTTGTATATCATAAATTTAACAATTATCATAATATAAATTAATTTTTAAACAAATGTACAGAATAATATTAAATAAAAAAAAGTCAACATTTTCCACTGATGCCAATCTTCTCGAATCCCTGCTATGCGCATATGGGGACTCCCAGTACCAAACGGCTACAATAGTGGATGAAGCTACCATTACAAATATGTACTCCACACAAAATAAAATTGAAGAGTGTTTTCCACTCAAAATTCCCCGCTCTGATAAGAGTTAAATTTTCAAAATTTTGAGTTTTAGGGTTTTTCTCTGAAGTGCCTAAGTCGTGAAATTGAAAAAATCTGTGTTTTGGGTCATTTTGTGTGATTTTCGGGCCTGTCGGAACTTTTTGTCCCAACTGTCCCAAGTGCGAAAGTGCACTCTGTTCCCCGATCGGCCGAAATCCCCGAAGCTGTCCCATTTTCGGGCCCGTCGAAAAATTTTGTCCCAAGTGTCCCAATACTTATTTTGCATGTTGTTCCAATTTCGGCCGAATCATCCTTCCCGCGTACTTTGCACTTTCCTGTCCCAAATGTCCCAAAGTTAAAAAGTGCGAGCTTTCCCATTTTCGGCCGATTTGCCCGAACCGCATCCTTCGCGCAATTTTGTCCCAGTTGCCCCATTTTAAAAAGTGCGAGCTTTCCCAATTTCGGCCGAGCCGGTCAAGTCGCGTATTTCGGAACTTTTTGTCCCGAATGTCCCATGTCCAAACGGGCCCTTTGTTCCAATTTCGGCCGAAACACCCGAATCGCGTACTTCGCACATTTTCGTCCCATTTGTCCCAAATGCATTTGTGCGTCCTCTCCCTGTTACGCCCGAACCGGCCGAGCCGCGTGTTTCGCGCATTCGCGTCTCACATGTCCCAAGCGTACCTAGTGTCATTCACACTTAGTTTTTCCCGCTCGCTCCAAGTATGATGCATTTCAAATTGGTGGTTGTGTATTCAATGCGCATTAAATTCATTCCTCTCCTCAAACGGCCATATAACAAGCATACCACCTTTGCATTTTCCACATTGCTTCCTTGCTATCTTTGCTCAAACCCTTGCGATCTATTTCCCTGCCCGTATAGCCCATTTCTCTGTAATTCCTATCCAAGTTGAGGTCGCAGCTCTAACCTATCAATATGAAGATCAAGTTTCAGGGACAAGAGCAAATTTCTCCGCTAGAGTCTGTTGTTAGCAATATAGGGGACAGTGAAGCTCGTCATCTCGACTTCGGTGATTTTTGGTCAAGAATGACAGATGTAAACCCTACACCAATGGCACAGATGATTAATGATAGTGGTTTGGCTTTTGCTGAAGGTTTCCCAATCTCAGTACAGTGTGCTGATACTATACTTTCATGTGGAGCTCACTTCGACCCCGCTTCGAGCGAATTGACAAATGTACATGGGGAACTCATTGCCAAGTTAGACGCTGCCGCCATTGGTGCTGCCCTGAGGATTCCGGAGATGGACAACGCTATAGTCGTTTCCCGGGATCAAGCACAGGCCATGTTCGACCAAGACAATGACAAATATAAAGCTCGAGTGGCGAAGTCTTGGTTAAAAAACCCTAAGAAAGGTGCTTCTCGCCTAACCAAAACCCTATTCCGAGCAGATTTCAATGAAGAATTGTCAGATTTTATAATCCTGCTGGCTCGGGTTATGGGTTTGCCCTCCACCAATGAGTTTCATTTCTGGATGTGCCCGCTCATCAGCATGGTGTGCGAAGGAACACAAAATATCAACTGGGCAGAGATCATCTGTATGAATTTGACAGAGCAGCTATCCAATGTTCAGCAAACAAAGAAGTTCTTTATGACTTCATATCTGATGTATACCCTAGCAGCATCAAGGCAGTGGTTTGGCTTCTCCTATATAGATGCACACAAGGATGATCCAGTGTATGCCTATTGCCCACAGTTCACCCTAGAGACCAGCAATCGAAATTTCAGAAGGGTCAATGATGCTTTCACCATGTACGTGGTCAGATTGCTCGAAGGTGATACTGCAAGAAGGTTTTCAGATGAAGCCATGAACCTGATATCGCAGTATGGAGCCTATTTCATTCAATTCAGGAAATTTTCCTATATCAGGTTTGCTGGCTATGAGAGCACTCCTCTGCGGCTTCCCATGTTCTATAATGACAAAATGGCCTTGATAGAAATATGCAGGCAACTAGAAAAGTTGCACAGAACTTGCAGAGACAAGAAGATTTATGGCTTACACTTTCCCATCTCTCTGGGAAACTACACATGCAAAACAGCTCTGGATGCTCAGAACATAGAAAGAGCCCTGGTCCCTATCACTGTTCATTTTTTCAAGCCAAGAACCTGTTTTGACTTGAAAAAGTTTATTGAACAGAATATCAAGATAATATATCATCATAGGGCAGATACAGAAGACTACTGGGCTGACTGTGCAGATGACTTTGAAGCTAGAAGAAGGCATTATGGCAGGTTCTCCCTGCAATTGATCCGAGAACTCAGTCTGTACCAAGTTCCTGAAGGTCTCCAGGATGACAATTCTGACCTATACTCGTATGAGTATGAAAATGTGATTAAGCACACCCCTCTGGAGGACCTGGATTGGAACAGGAAAGAGAAAGATGATCTAGCTGAGATTCTTGCTCCAGTCTTAGTCAGGACTAGGGTCTGGTTCAGTAAGAAGATCCGAGAATTCAAGAGGAATTCAGGAGAATCCAGCTCCAAGGATGATTCGACACCCATAAGAGAGGCATCAGTTCCAGAGTCTGGAACACCAGTGAAAACCCCTCCTGCCTCAGCAACTCAGCGACCTGTGGAATCTACTCCTTCTCCATCTACCCAGGTATACAAGAAGAAACTCAAAGAGGTAAAGAAGGAGCCTGCAGAGAATGACCCTCCAAGAAAACAGACAGAGTTGCCTATAGGGCCAGAGAACATCATTGTTCTCAGTGAAAGTGAAGAAAGCGAGATGCCCACTCCTGCAAATGTTCCTGAAGATCCAGCAGATAAGGACAAAGAGGTCCAAAGCACTGAACTCCCGAGTGCTACCGATTCTTCTACTGCCATTGCCTCCAGTGCTCTACTCACATCTCAGCTTGAGTCAACAGCTGCACAGACCCTAAGTTTTATGAGCTCCCTGTCTCTTGGTCCCCTTGCTTCTCCTGCAGATTCTTCTTCCTCTTTTTCTTGGGTGCAACCTTTGGTTGACAAAAGGAAGAGAAAATCATCCTCTCAAAGCTTGGGACCAAATTTTGATGCTGTAGCAGCCTTGTTGGGCACCACTCCTTCTCGTGCCAAGAAAGCTAGAACTACTTCCAGGATTGTGTCTGATGCTCAAGGTCAGCAGTTCTTGGAGATTGCTAAGCCTACAGTGGACAAATCAGAATCAGACTTGCTGACATCTGACTTGGAGCTTTCAAGGATCCCTATGGGAGAGTCTACTCCTGAAGGTGAAATTCACAACCTCCAGGAAACAGTCACAAGAGTCATTGGAAGGGTAGAGAAAGGGCAGCAGACTATTGAACAACTGGAAGAACAAGCCCAAGTTCTCACAAGTTTTATCAAGTCACTTTTGTCTAAGGACAAAGTTTTGGACCCTACCCCCTTGTCTGCTCTACCGCCTCCTATAATTCTAAGCCAAGATGAAGTGCAAAGTATTAAAGATATGCACAAGTATTCTGTCTATGGTAGAGCTATTGAAGCCATGGTGGATGACATGCTTGTTGTTGGGCTAAACTTCATCGATGAAGCTTTTAAACTACATGGAAAGGTAGAAAATTTGCAACAGAAGCTATCCTCTGCTATTGGGGTTATGGATAAAGAGCTTAAACTCTGGAGCACTTGCATTGTAGACCTTCGCCTCATGGGACAGACAGATGAGAACATCTTACTGGTGAATAAGATTTTCGATGATGCCAAAGACAATCTATCAAAATCCTGGGTCTACAGCGTAGAGTGGAAAATCAAAGTTCTGGAGGAAGCTGTGGGAGAAATGAAGAACAGCTGGCAGAAGGGAGAAGCTTTCAAGACACTGGCAGCTGCTACTTTCAAAGATATACATTGTCATCTTCAAGATGAAAACTCTGGTGTTTCCTTGTCCTTGCAAGAAATCAAAGCTCAGTTCAGAGCTTTTGTCAAAGATCGTCTATTCAAGGAAAGCTCCATCTCTAAGGAAAAGATGAAGGAAATTTGTTCTCTTCAGTCTGCCATTGAAGAAGCAAACAAAGACTATCATACTCACGTCGAGTTTGATAAAGAGATGGAGAAATGTCTGGGATTTTGGACTCAATCTGCAGCCAACACGTCAGTCCCTCGTGGCAGAGATATAGCTGAGTCATTGAAGAAATTCAGGCAGCGGATTCTGAAGACAGTGGGCCCCTCCCAGTAGCTGGCCACCTGTCTCCTTCCCCTTTCTTTTCTCTTCCTTCCTTTCTTTTCATATTCTTTGTAATCAGTTAAGGTATTGCAACTGGCGGTCCTTAACTATTCTTTAGTTAAAAGGAACGGTTACAAAAAGTAACTGACTTGTAATCTATATAATGGCCTTTCC
Organism: Taxus chinensis; assembly: GCA_019776745.2. Lineage (NCBI taxonomy): Eukaryota > Viridiplantae > Streptophyta > Pinopsida > Cupressales > Taxaceae > Taxus > Taxus chinensis. Next base: position 578,551,218 of record CM034155.1, on the reverse strand, counting down.
ACGCCATTTTGAGGGAGGAAGAACTTGGATATTTGCTGAAAGTGTAAATAGATCTTAAAGAAATCAATACAAAAGGGCTTTCCATTCTTTGTCTATCTAATTCTTGTTATCTCTGTGTTTTCCTTTAATATCGTGAAGATCATTTTGTTCCTAACTCGTTTAGTCTCTCTAATTGCATACTGTTCAGTTTTGCAAATACAGTGATCTTGTACAACCAAGGAGGAACTTTGTGTCCTTGATTAACAAATCTGAAGAAGGTTATTTATGGAACTTTGTGTCCTTAAATTTAATCTCATTCAACCAACGCAAATGATCTTGTCTTAAATTCTTTGAAGCTTCGCATACACGAAGAATTATTCTGCTATCTATAATTCTGAATGTTGCTATTCTCCTCATCTTCTTATTCCCTTTCCTCAGTCCTTGTGTAACTGATGATCCTTGTGGAAAACACTTTCGTAATATCCAAGTTTAACCATAAAACAATGTTCTGTACATTTGTAAATAAGTTCGTTTCTGAATAAGGGAACCTCTCCCATTAAAGAGGAGGGACTTTTTGTCCCCTGACTATTGCTCTTCTAAAAAGTCCTATTTGAAAACCAACAGTTTTTGGTGACTCCGCTAGGGAAAATCGCATTCCAGTACTGTAATTTTTCGATCATCCTTTGATCTGGCGACTCCGTGTTTCACTCGAGGGAGAAGGGCCCTTGGTATTGAAGATTCTCAGTTTCAGCTTTTGGAGCAACAGGGTTTTCCTTTCCCTTCAAATAGAAGAACTCGTTTGACGAGCACTCCACCTGTCCGAGATAGAAGTCCTACGGGTGGTATTCCTTCAGAGCCTGCTAGTCCCAATCTGCGAGCGTTGGTCCTTGTTGGTGTTACAGTTCCTCTACAAGCCGTATTTCCAAGAATGGCACAATTACCATGGGGTCAACGTGTCGGGCCCCTGGCTCTTACGCAGCCTTTGCATGAGTTACCTAGAGGTAACCGAAAGAACTTCCCCAAATTTAAAGGATATGGCAAAGTACACCCTGATGAACATATTGCAGCCTTCGTAGTTGCATGTGGAGTTTTGGGAGTTGAACATGAAGACGTCTCTGTAAGACTGTTCGTCGAGACGTTACAGGACAATGCTGCTGACTGGTTCTATCATCTTTCGGCTGGTGCCATCACCGACTGGAATACAATGAGAACTTAGTTCGAAAGCCGTTTCAAGCCGGCAGAAGATGTGCATGCCCTGCTTGCCCAAATTTCTCAGATCAAGAAAGATCCATCAGAACCCATGAGAGAATTTGTGGCTCGATTCAACAGACTGATCAACAAAATTCCCGTAAATACTCGACCGGTTGATCAAATTCAAAAATGTTTCTTTCTAAATGCTCAAATGCCCAAAGTCAGTTATGCTCTAAGAAGGGCTAATCTCAGAACGTTAATTCTGGATCAAGAACTGGCTGTTAGTGTCGAGGATGACTTGATCATGTCAGGGAAGTTGAGAAGAGACCCTCCCAAATCTAAGTCTACTGCTTCTTCCTCTTCCACCTCTGGACCTAATACTGATCCATTAGTCCAGAAACTTGTAAATGATCTAGTGGCTATAAAGAAACAATTGGCTCAGCATGCCCCGTATGCAGATGTTCCAAGAAGAAATTTTCAGCCCAGAAACCGGTTGCCTGCTCCCCACACAAGACTAGCACTTGAAGGACCTCCTGTCAAGGTTCCTGTGAACGCAACTTGTGAGGTTGAAGAGCCAGATGATGATAATGAAGCTTGCGAGGAATTTGTTGAGGAATTTGATGATGAGGCAGAAGAACTTGAGGGATCTCGAGTTAATTTCTTTACCACTGAGGGCGTTGATGATGGATATGACTATGATGAAGTGGTAGCAGACATGAACAGTGAATCATTTTCTGTCATGACTTGAGAACAGACACATCAGAGGGAAAAAGTGACACAGCCCATGAAGAAATCTAAGGAGCAGCCGGAAACTATTCCTGTAATTGCCAAAAGAGGATCTCCTCTTCCTACCTCATCTACACCAAAGGTAAGTACTGTCAATCCTGCTACCAAAGTTGCTTCTTCTTCTTTTTCTCCTAAAGTTGATAAGCCTAGAATTTCAAACGATGATGGCCCATCCACCTCTGGATCCTTTGATATTGTTGATCATCTAAAAAGGACTAAGGTTCAAATTTCAGAAGCTGAATACTACCAAACCCATCCTAAAGCTTTTGCCAAGATGATCCAATTTGTTAACTCCCATTCCAAGACCACCTCTAAAGGCCTTTTTCCCACTCCTCCTTCTACACCACAGCCTAGTCTGGTAGCTGTTGTCACCTCGCCTGGAGACAAAATCAAGCCTTTTTATGTTACACTTCTTATAGCTGGCCATAGGATTAGCAACTGTGTCATAGATTCTGGAGCCTCTGATAATGTGATGCCTGCTAAAGTAGCTCATGCTTTAGGCCTGACCCTTACTCGTACTTATGGATCTTGCTACTCCATGGAAAGTAAGGAAGTGCCTTTGGTTGGAAGGATTAAAGATGCACAAGTGGCTTTTGCTGCTTTACCTGAAAAGAAAGTCTTAGCTACCATCCTAGTGGCAGACATTCCTCCTTCTTACGGAATGTTGCTAAGTAAGAACTTCTGTAAAGATGTGGGTGGAGAGATTCAAATGGATTGGTCACACGCACTCATACATGTCAATGGACAAATGAAGAAGTTACTCCCTAAGAAACAATCTGAGTATATTGTGTAGAAAACAGATGATCCTAAGGCACAAATACTCTATGAAGACATGGGGTCATGGTAATTACATGATTCTGTCCCCTGATGAAATCCAACCCTCCAAAGTATCACCTAAAGATCCCAATGGTGTCTGGATTTTAGAATTTGATGGAAGTTGTTCCTCGGCTGGTTCTGGAGCTGGCGTCTTGCTAGTGTCACCTAAAGGCTGCCTACACCCTTTTTCATTTAAGTTGCAGTTCGAGAACACCAACAACACGGCAGAGTATGAGGCTCTCATTCTTGGACTGCAAGTGGCCAAAGAACGAGGTGTAAAAAATCTTCTGGCTCGTGGTGATGCAGAACTGATTGTGAAGCAAGTCAGAAGCTTGTTTCAGGTAAAAAAATGGGAGGCTGAAGCATTATCGGAATCAGGTTTGGGATTCAATTGAACTCCTAGATGCTTTCTCCATTGAAGCAATTCCCAGAGAAAAGAACAGCAGGGCTGATTCACTGGCTATCTCAGGGTCACTACTGATTCCCCATCCTAAGTTCTCTCAGGATAAGTTCACTATTGAAATGGTTCACCGGCCTAGTGTTCCTGACAATACTAATAACTGGCAAGTTTTCAACGATGACCAGCATTTGCTTTCCTTCCTGGAACTCAAGGGGAATTTCGAGCAACTGTATTTCGAGGGAAGTGACAACCTTCCTCATGAGAGTGTGTCCTCTGACCAAGCTGTCACCCAAGGAGAAGAAACAGATCAGGAAGGGTGAATTAAACTCAAAGGAAACAAGATTCCCAAAGGTTTGGTGAGCTTGGAGGAGTTGTTTGATAAACATGACAGATATGTGAAATCTAAAGCTTCTACTGGACCTCAGCAATCAGCTGAGTATGATAAGATTGATATAGGGAGTTCTACTGATCCCAAGTTGGTAAATATTGGAAAATGTTGCACAACTGATGAGAGGAGAAAGGCATTTGACCTTCTAAGGAAGTATAAGGATGTTCTTGCATATTCTTATGAAGATCTAAAAGCCTTCAAGCCAAAAGACATGCAGCACTCTATCCCTCTCAAACCAGGAATCAAGTCTTTCAAGCAGAAACAAAGGCAGTATAATCCCAAAATAACTGACACTATATTTCAGGAGATTCAGAAATTGTTAAAGGCTAAAATCATTTTTTCCCATTCACCATTCAACATGGATTACAAACATTGTGCCTGTTAGGAAGAAGAATGGTGAGATCCACATCTGTGTTGATTTTAGGAACCTGAATCAGGCTTCTCTGAAAGATAACTACCCTCTGCCTATGATGGATCAAATATTGCAAGCAGTAACAGGTTCTGAAATGTTATCTATGCTTGATGGGTTCTCGGGATACAATCAGGTAGAGGTTGATACTACAGATCAACACAAGACAGCCTTCACCACTCCTTGGGGTACCTTTGCCTACAAGAGAATGCCTTTTGGGCTGATCAATGCTGGTGCCACTTTCCAGAGAGCTATGGATTTGGCTTTTGGAAGCTTGAAAGGGAAATGTATTGTCATATACCTTGATGATCTGACAGTGTTTTCAAAGACAAGAGCGAATCACTTTGACCACCTGGAAACAGTTCTGCAGAGATGCCAAGAGCATGGGATTTATTTAAATCCTAAAAAATATGTCTTCTGTGTTACAGAAGGGAAACTACTAGGGCACATAGTCTCCAAGGATGGCATTAAGATTGATCCTGAACGTGTTCAGGCCATACAGCAAATTCCTCTCCCTACTAGTAAAAAAGGCGTGCATTCCTTCTTCGGTAAGATCAATTTTTTAAGAAGATTCATCCCTGACTTTGCTGAATTAACTTTGAATATTTCTCAGATGATGAAGGGGAAGCAAACCTTTGGTTGGTCTTCTGAAGGAAAGGAATCCTTTGAAGGTATCAAGAAAGCCATTGCCAAAACTCCAGTTTTGGCCTGTCCTGACTTCAGCAAAGATTTCATCATCTATTGCTATGCTACAGATAATACCCTGGCTGTTGTCTTAACCCAAGAAGACTCTGATGGACATGAGCTACCAATTGCCTTCATGAGCTATATCCTAAAGAATCATGAGCTGAAATACACCATGATGGAGAAGCATGCTTTTGCAGTAGTCAAAGCTGTCAAGCAGTTCCGTTTCTATATCCTTAATTCTCACTCTATGGTGTTGGTTCCAGATACGACTGTTATGTCAATTCTTACACAGCAAGAATTTGGGTCCAAGAGAGGAAACTAGGTGGCTAAAGTCCAGGAGTATGACATTGATATCAAACCAACCAAGCTGGTTCGTGGAAAAGGTCTTTGTGAGCTCATTGCTGAAGGAGCCAAGCATGAGTTGCTGGAGGAGAAAGATGACATTCCTACTGTTCTATTCCTTAGTTCAGTTGATGAATGATATGCCGACATCGCCCATTTTCTCACCTATGGGGAATGCCCCTCTCATTTAACTGCCAAGGAAAAGAGGACTGTTAAATTGAGGTCAGCGCAATATGTACTGTGGGAAAATGCCTTGTTCAAGCATGGTTTAGATGGGAGATTTATGAAGTGTGTTGACAAGGAACAATAGAGAAAGTTTCTCTCAGCTTTCCATGATCAGGCGTGTGGAGGGCACTATTCATCAACAGTCACAACTCACAAGATACTCCGGGGAGGGTATTACTGGCCTTCCTTGTTCAGAGATGCAACCAAATGGGTGGATAAATGCGAGGCCTGTCAGACCTTTGTGGGAAGACCTAAATTAGCATCTTTTCCCCTCAAGCCAGTTGTGATTGAGGAACCATTTCAACAGTGGGGTCTAGACTTCATTGATACACTGAATCCTGCTTCTAGTGCTGGCCACACTCATGTGCTAACTGCCACTGACTACTTCACCAAATGGGTGGAAGCTATTCCATTCAAGAGCACTACTTCTGAAGTGGTATGCAACTTCATCAAGTAGAACATCTTGGTAAGGTATGGTGTACCTAACAAGATTGTAACAGATAATGCTTTGAACTTATCCTCAACTGAGATAATGGATTTCTGCTACGTGTATGGCATCTCTCTGGCTCATTCTTCAGATTATTATCCCCAGGGAAATGGACAAGTAGAATCCACCAACAAAAATCTGGTGACTATCATAAGGAAGTTGGTCAATGAGTCTCAGCGAAACTGGCATAAGAAGCTTTATGATGCTCTTTGGGCAGACAGGATCACCCCTAAAAGAGCCATTGGAATGTCTCCCTTTCAAGTGGTGTATGGAGTAGAAGCTCAATTACCAGTGACAGTGGAACTGCCAGCCTTGCACCTGATGAAGGCCATTGAAGATACAAGTTTCAGTGATGCTCTGGATAAAAGGATCATGTACCTACACAAACTGAACGAGGACAGATTGGAGGTTGCTGACAGGATATCTGCTCACCAGCAGAAGGTAAAGGTTCTATTTGACAAGAAATCTAGGTTCAGAGAGTTCCAAGTTGGAGATACCGTGTTGTTATGGGACAAAAGACATGAACCTCGTGGCAGCCATGGAAAATTTGATTCCCTGTGGCTCGGACCATTCAAGATAAGACACTTTGCTGGTAAGAACTCTTTCTATCTTGATTACATGGATGGTTCTCCCCTCCCACTTCCTTATAGTGGGCAGTATTTGAAGTTGTTCAAGTCCTAGGTGACTAGGGAGTCCCTTTGTACATTCTGTACAGTGTTTTTGCTTTTCTGCTTTCGGTGTGTTTCCCTTCTGTTGTTGTGTGTGTTTTCCTCTGTATTGGTTTGTTTTTGACTCCGTTGCCCAATGGATAACGCACTGCTCTGCTTCACTGAGTTTGTCTAAGTTCTTGCCTTGACTCATTCCATGAATTTAGACCAAGTCATCCCCAGAAGGAGCCAGCTGTTGTCCACTCAAAATTCCCCGCTCTGATAAGAGTTAAATTTTCAAAATTTTGAGTTTTAGGGTTTTTCTCTGAAGTTCCTAAGTCGTGAAATTGAAAAAATATGTGTTTTGGGTCATTTTGTGTGATTTTCGGTCCTGTCGGAACTTTTTGTCCCAACTGTCCCAAGTACGAAAGTGCACTCTGTTCCCCGATCGGCCGAAATCCCCAAAGCTGTCCCATTTTCGGGCCCGTCGGAAAATTTTGTCCCAAGTGTCCCAAGACTTATTTTACATGTTGTTCCAATTTCGGCCGAATCATCCTTCCCGCGTACTTCCGCTCTTTCCTGTCCCAAATGTCCCAAAGTTAAAAAGTGCGAGCTTTCCCATTTTCGGCCGATTTGCTCGAACCGCGTCCTTCGCACAATTTTGTCCCAGTTGCCCCATTTTAAAAAGTGTGAGCTTTCCCAATTCGGCCGAGCCGGTCAAGTCACGTATTTCGGAACTTTTTGTCCCGAATGTCCCAAGTCCAAACGGGCCCGCTGTTCCAATTTCAGCCGAAACACCTGAATCGCGTACTTCGCACATCTTCATCCCATTTGTCCCAAATGCATTTGTGCGTCCTCTCCCTGTTTCGCCCGAACCGGCCGAGCCGCGTGTTTCGCGCATTCACGTCTCACATGTCCCAAGCGTACCAAGTGTCATTCACACTTAGTTTTTCCCGCTCACTCCGAGTATGATGCTTTTCAAATTGGTGGTTGTGTATTCAATGCGCATTAAATTCATTCCTCTCCTCAAACGGCTATATAACGAGCATCCACCTTTGCATTTTCCACATTGCTTCCTTGCTATCTTTTGCTCGAACCCTTGCAATTTGAAAACCTGCGCAATCCCCCCTCCATTTGCAAATTCCTTCCAGAAGTCTAGGTTGCAGCTCCGAGGCTATCAACATGAAGATCAAGTTCCAGGGACAGGAGAAAATTTCTCCGCTTGAATCTGCTGTTAGCAATATAGGGGACAGCGAAGCTCGTCATCTCGACTTCGGCAATTTTTGGGCAAGAATGACAGATGCAAACCCTACACCAATGGCACAGATGATTAATGATAGTGGTTTAGCTTTTGCCAGAGGATTCCCAATCTCAGTACAGTGTGCTGATACTGTACTTTCATGCGGAGCTCACTTCGACCCCCGCTTCGAGCGAATTGACAAATGTACATGGGGAACTCATTGCCAAGCTAGACGCCACCGCCATTGGTGCTGTCCTGAGGATTCCGGAGATGGACAATGCTATAGTCGTCTCCCGGGATCAAGCACAGGCTATGTTCGACCAAGACAGTGACAAATATAAGGCTCGAGTGGCGAAGTCTTGGTTGAAGAACCCTAAGAAAGGTGCTTCTCACCTAACCAAAACCCTATTCCGAGCAGATTTCAATGAAGAATTGTCAGATTTTATAATCCTGCTGGCTCGGGTTATGGGTTTGCCCTCCACCAATGAGTTTCATTTCTGGATGTGCCCGCTCATCAACATGGTGTGCGAAGGAACACAAAATATCAACTGGGCAGAGATCATCTGTATGAATTTGACAGAGCAGCTATCCAACGTTTAGCAAACAAAGAAGTTCTTTATGACTTCATATCTGATGTATACCCTAGCAGCATCAAGGTAGTGGTTTGGCTTCTCCTATATAGACGCACACAAGGATGATCTAGTGTATGCCTAGTGCCCGCAGTTCACCCTAGAGACCAGCAATCGGAATTTCAGAAGGGTCAACGATGCTTCACCTGTACCGTGGTCAGATTGCTCGAAGGTGATAACTGCCAAGAAGGTTTTTACGATGGAAGCCATGAACCCTGATATCGACAGTATGGAGCCTATTCAATTAATCATGGAAATTTTCCTATATCAGGCTTGCTGGCTAATGAGAGATCCTTGCGGCTTCCCATGTTGTAATGACAAAATGGCCTTGATAGAAATATGCAGGCAAATAGACAAGTGCCACAGAACTTGAGAGACAAGAAGATTTTGGGCTTAAACTGTTCCCATCTCTCTGGGAAACTACACATGCAACTAAGCTCGGCTTCCCTCCCTCCCGCGTACTTCCCTCTTTTCCTGTCCCAAATGCCCAAAGTTAAAAAGTGTGAGCTTTCTCCCCGCCTTTTCGGCCGATTGCTCAACGCGTCCTCGCACATTTTGTCCCATTTGCCCGTCCCCATTTAAAAGAAGTGTGAGCTTTCCCAATTCGCCGAGCCGGTCAAGTCACTTATTTCGGAACTTTTTGTCCCGAAGGTCCCAGTCCCAAACGGGCCCCGCTGTTCCAATTTCAGCCGAAACACCCGAATCGCGTACTTCGCACATCTTCATCCCAGTTGTCCCAAATCATTTGTGCGTCCTCTCTGTTCCGCCCGACGAACCGCCATCCGCGGTGTTTTCGCGCATTCACTCCACAATGTCCCCAGCTAGCCCCAAGTTCTTAACACTAGTTTTTCCCCAGCTCACCTCCGAGTATGATGCTTTTCCAAATGGGGGGGTGGGGAGGCAATCGCAGGAAAGACGAGGCCGTCCTCAAACGGCTAGAGAACAGCAGCCCCCACCTGGGCAGGGGCACATGGCGGCCGGGGCGAGCGGAGCGTTGGCTCGAGAACCCTGCAATTTGACAACCTGCGCAATCCCCCCTCCATTTTTTGCAAATCCTTCACAGAGTCTATGTTGCAGCTCTCCGAGGCTTATCACAATGAAAGATCAAGTTCCAGGGACATGAGAAAATTTTCCCTTCTATTTCCTCTCCGCTTGAATCTGCTGTTAGCAATATAGGGGACAGCGAAGCTCGTCATCTCGACTCTCAGTTCCCCTTATAGTTTTTGGGCAAGAATGACAGATGCAAACCCTCACCAATGGCAACAGATTAATATATGTTGAGCTTTTGCCAGAGGATTCCCCAATCTTCATACGTGGCTGATACTGTACTTTCATCCACTGCGGGCTCACTTCGCCCCCGCTTCTCCGAGCGAATTGACAAATGTCATGGGGAACTCCTTGCCAAGCTTATGACGCCACCAGTGCATTGGTGCTGCCCTGAGGATTCCGGAGATGGAAATGCATCGCGTCTCCCTGGATCAGCACAGCTATGTTCGAACCAAGACAGTGACAATATAAGGCTCAGTGGTGAAGTCCTGGTTGAGAACCTACGAAAAAAGGTGGCTTTCTTCTCGCCTAACCAAAACCTATTCTCCGAGCAGATTGCATGAGAATTGTCAGATTTTATATCCTGCTGGCTCGAGTTTATGGGTTTTGCCCTCCCCAATGGTTCATTTCGTCATATTTCTGATTTGCCCGCTCATCAACATGTGTGCGAAGGAACACAAAATCATCAACTGGGGCAGAGAATCATCTGTATGAAGTTGACAGGCAGCTATCCAACGTTCAGCAACAAAGAAGTTCT
>CM034155.1:578526188-578528688 GCA_019776745.2 Taxus chinensis | reverse complement strand
GCGTGTGTGGACGTGTTCATTCGTGTGGCTGTTGGAGGGGTTTGCGTTTGTGGACGTGTGCATCGTGGGCGTGTGGGGGGGTTCGTTTTGCATGTGTAGTGTGTGCGTTCGTGTGTGTGTGTGTGCATGGTTTGTTTTTGCATGTGAGTGGTGTGGTGTTTGTGTGTGTGTGTGTGTTGTGTGTGTGTTTGTGTGTGTGTGTGTGTGTGTGTGTTTGTGTTGCGTGTGCCGTGTGTGTGTGAGTGTGCGTGTGCGTGGGTGTGTGCGTTTGCGTGTGCGTGTGCTGTTTGTGTGTGTGAGAGTTTACAATGTGCATGTGTGTGTGTGTGGCATCTGTCGTGTGTGTGTGGTGCGTGTGCGTTGTGCGTTGTGCGTGTGGGGTGTGTGGTGTGCTTGTGTGTGTGCTTTTGTCGTGTGCGTGTTCGTGTGTGTGATTGGGAGGTGTGCATGGTGCCATGTGCGTGTGCTGTGCAGTGCGGGTCGTGTGCATTGCATTACATATGTTGGTGCCTGGTCGTGTGCGGTTGCATGTCATTTACATGTGCGTCTATGTATGCATGGCGTGTGCGGGGTGTGGTGTGGCGCGCGTGTGCGAGTGCGAGTGCTGTGCCATCTATTGTGTTTGTGTGTTTGTGTGCGTGTGTGTGCGTTGCTTGTGTTTGTGCTTGTGTTTGTCTTGTGGGGTGTGGCGTGTTGTGATGTGCGTGAGAGTGTGTGGTTGTGCATGGGTGTGTGGACTTGTGCATTCGTGTGCGTGTGGGGGGTTTTTTGTGTGTGTGTGTGGTGTCTGTGTGTGGCCTTTGTGTGTCTGTGCAATGTGGATGTTGCGTGGTGTTTGGCTTTTGTTTGTGCTTGTGGTGCGTGTGTGAGTGTGCCGTGTTTCGTTTGCATTTTAGTGTTGTTGTTCTTGTTTGTGTGGTGTGCGTGTTTGTTTACATGTGAGTTGTTTGTGTTTTTTTTTTTATTTCTGGCGTGCGTGTCGTTAGTGTGCGTGTTCGTGTGCGTGGGGGTCTTGTGCATGTGCGTGTGGTTGCGCACGCGCGTGTGTGTGAGTGAGTGTGCGTAGTGCATGTGCGTGTGCGTGTGTGGTGGTTCTGTGTGTGTGTGTGTGTGTGTAAGTTTGCATGTTTCTTTGCATGTGTGTGTGCCGTATGTGTGTGGTGGCGTTGCGTTGTGTGCTTGTGTGTGTCTGTTTTTTCTGTGTTGGTGTGTTGTGTTGTTTTTTTTTGTTTGGGACGTTGCATTCGCGTGGCATCTGGGGGTGTGCCTGGTGCGTGTGGGGTGCTCTTCCTTTTGCGCGGCGGTCTTTTTGTGTGTTTTTCTTTTGTCAATGTCCATGTGCGTGTGCGTGTGTGTCCTTGTGTTTGTGTGTGCTGTCGCTGTGATTGTGCGTATTCACTGGTTGCATTTGAGTTGTGGTGCGTGTCCGTGTGTCGTGTGGTAATGTTTTTGTGTTTGTGTGTGCCCTGTGTCGTGTGCGTGTTGCCCTTTGGGCGTTGCGTGTGCGTGTGAATGTGCGTGTCCCGTGTGTGTTGTGTGTGGGCGTGTGTGTGTTCTTGTGCACGATGTCATGGGGTGAACGTGTGCGTGGGGGGGTTGCGTGTGCGTGTGTGTGCGTGTTGGGTGTTATTTGTGTTGCGTGTGCATGCGTGTGTGTGTCGGTGCTTCTGCATGTTCGTTTACATTGCGTGATGTGTGGGTGTGCGTGTGCTTGGGCGTGTGTGTGTTTGTGTGACGGGTGCATGCGCGTGCATTCTGGGGGGGGGTTGTGCCTGTGCGTGTGGCGGGTGCCTCTTGCCATTTGCTGTGCGTGTGTGTGTGCGTGCGTGTGCATGTCCGTGTGCTTGTGTTTGTGTGTGTTCATTGGCAGTGATTGTGGCGTGTTCATTTGCATGTGAGTGTTTGTGTTCGGTGTGTGGTGGGTGTGCGCGCGCTGTGCCTGTGACTGTGACTATGCGTTTTGCATGTGCATGTGAACGTGCGTGTGCATTGTGTGCGTGTGCCATAGTTTCGTGGTGTGCTGTTCATGATTGCATGCGGGTGAACGTGTTCATGGGGGGGGTTTGGCATGTGCGGTGTGTGCGTGCGGGTATGTTGTGCTTGTTCATGTGCATTCGTTGTGTGTGCGTGTGCTTTCTGCATGTGCGGTGCGTGTTCGTTTAACATGTGCAACGTGCGCGCCGCGGCGCGTGTGTTTTTTATATGTTTGTGTGGGTTCATTCACTGCGCGTGTGTCATGTGCGCATTCGTTTACATTTGCATTTGTGCGTGTGCTTGTGTTTGTTTGTGTGCGTGTGTGTGCTTGTGTGTGTCGTGTTTATTTTGGCATGGGGCTTGTGTGTGTGCGTGTGCGTGTGCATATGTTTGCTTGTGTTTGTGCAATGCGTTGTGGCGTTTGGTGCGTGTGTTGTGTGTGTGTTGTGTTGTTTGCATGTGAGTGGTTGGTGCGTTTTTGTGTGTGTCTGTGTTGTGTGTTTTTGATTGTTCTGTGTGTGTTGTG